>JAALXI010000046.1:0-445432 GCA_012977755.1 Fusarium nurragi
GGGCGGGGGTGGAGGCTCATATTGCTGTTCCAGCGATAACCTCGCGATATCTGTAGCCCTTGGGGTCAGACTTTGACGACATCACACAATTGATAAGGCATTGTTGGGCACCCACCATCTGGGATCCCGCTACCGAAATCGGCCATTTCAACCAAGCAACGTGATGGTTTATCGCATTAAGGATGAATAGTGTAGTACACCTGTTGCGTGTGCGTTGGTGGATGTGCTGAAAGTACAGTATTAGATGTTGATGGAAGGTGGTTGTGAGAAGGGAGGTAGGACAATATCTCCAACGTTGGCGATGGATCCACTACTACGTACATTGACTGAATGATACAGCACCAGATTTGGGTAAAAATGACATTCACGGCAATACACTGATCTTGGGGCTCACTATCATTATATATTAGGAATCACGGCACTATTTACTCGGGCAAAGCAAGCTGGCAATGTGCTGTTGATACAAGCCTTTTGTGGAGAGCCGTCGTTATTTCGGCGATAGCCGGGTGGCAGAAAGTTGAGATGCGTCCCGCCGTGATAATCATGATACAATTCATTTACGACACAATATCCAATTGATCACCAGCAATTCTTGCCCATTAGTTGCAGTCGTGTCTAGTCTTGGGTTGATTGATATATTGTAACAATCGTTATGATACAGTGGCACTAGGCGCATGCAGTCGGCAGCTCTTCGTGAACAAGTCCATGTCTTCTGAACCAAGCAACCCCCTTTGGGTGCCACGCTCCCGTTATCCCACGCGCGATCATCTCCGTAGTCGGTCTGCTTAAGCGGCGTTCTCGGCGGCGTTGGCGGCGTTGGCGGTGGCCAGGTTCTGAGACTCACCCTGCTTGCCGTTCTATTGAGGTAATTACCTGTTAGTCTTCTGTTGCTCTTCTGCCTCGTCAAGTCTCGCATCGCCTTACCTGCCACTTAGAGAATCGCAGGTCCATCTCGCCTCGACGCTCAGCAGCGATTCTCTTATCCTCCTTCAGGCTTCGGCGGACAACGCGGGCGGCGACGGCCAGGTAGCGGTTGTAGCTGTCGGAAAAGGAACTGTCAGCTTCTCGGTGCTCGGGTACGGTCGCTCAGGGGCAGGTGATGGAACCGGCAGTGCCCAGGGTTTCAATTGACGTACGTAAGACCAGCGGCTCTCCACGCAGCAGTCATTTTGGCGGTGTTGGGAGGTTGGAATGGGAGGGATTGGTTTTGGTAGTTGGTGATGGCTGAATCTTTGCTCCGAATTACCGGACGACTGGAGAGCTAGTGTTGGTAGCCTTAGGCAGCATGTACCGCTGAGCCGGGAAACAGCCGGAGAATGATGGTTTGTCACGTGGTACTGTGAGTGAGGTGAAGCGGGAAGGACCCCTTGTGCCTGGATCTAACTGCCTTAATTTCTCCCATAAGGCTTCCCATAAGGCTGGCTAATTGATCCTTTTTTCTTGATACTCCTCCGTAACATAACAGACATTATTCTCATCAATAAACACAATTATTTTCAATCACTTAGTCATGATGACTTGCGTCTCATTAAGCATAAATGAAACAGTTACGCTTATCCCAAGATCGTCCTGCCATGGGTAAAGCTACACCTGCGGGGAACTATCAAATAGGCCCGTCTGACCGTGAGACACATCATCAGAAGCGAATGGTAGCGGCATCAAATTAGCAGGGGCTGTTCAGAGGCGGCCGCCCAATGAGCTGAATCTGCTGGCCCTGTGCTTACCTTGCAGCTTCTTGGCTCCTCCTTATATAACACTGCTTGTCCTGGTCTTTCTCGACATTTCGCAGCTCCATCACTCAAATGTCATTCATTCCCTCTGCTCGACGCCGGCGGCCGCAGGAGTTTACCCTGCCCAATGGCAAAAAGGTAATCGCTTCTCTGCCAGAAGATCTCGACTCCCTGCGTGAACAACATGGCAATAGGAGTGATGTACAAGTTGAAGTCGTTATCCATGGATCACCAGAGCATTGCAACTATCTCAGAGAGACACGAGATCACCATGAAAGTCGCCGTGCTCACTTTCGACAACGCCATGGTCCTGCCTTTGATGAGTGGGAAGACACGAAAAGCCAACTCGATCTAGTCAACGGCCATCTAGAGCGGCTCTCTACCAACTCGAGCGCCCTGCATGCCAACTTCGACAAGTTTGGCTATGGCGCTGATTTACGGACGTACGACGATGATGATCCCTCGCCTGGCGTCGACTCCTCCAATGTGTCCACATCTGATACTCTATCAGTTAACTCTGGAGGAAGTCAACATCGGTTGGGAGAGACTATCAAGCTCTTCAAGAAGCCAGTTGTGAAGCAATGGTTTCACAAAGGCCTGCTGTGGCGTGCTTCGGAAAATACCGAAATCATGGCCATTGAGCTCTTCTTTGATCTTCTCTATGGTAAGAAGTCCACTATGTTACGTCGAAATCTCCTTAATGATTAAATAGTCGGTATAATTCACGTCAACGGTGAACATGTTTGGGCTGAGCCGACTGGTAAGGAGCTGCTACGTTTTGCAATCACGTTCATCATGTCTTGGAAGATTTGGTCCGACATTACCTTAACCCTGAGTTGGTTCGAGACCGATGATGTCTTAACTCGACTAGAGATTCTTTTTGAGATTGCATGTCTGTTAGGGTACGTTGATCACAGGAAGTGAAATCCATTTTTCTGACTTTATAGGTTCACCACTAACATGATATATGCCTTTTACGAGGGTGAGCACAACACCTACACAATGCTTGTGTCCTTCTACCTTGCTGCTCGTTTCAGAGGCGTTGTTCACTTCCTGACAACCGGTTATCTGCTACCCATGGTCAGGGGCGTCATGGTCTGTCAAGCTCTCAATACTATTATTCCTGCAGCTATATGGATCGTCAGTATCCATGTCGAGATGCCATCTCGCCTGGCACTCATCTGGATCGCCATCGTCTTGGACATGTGTGGCCAAAGCATCCTGACTGGCCTATTCCAATACGGTCGAACAGCTACGCATAGCAGAAGACTCTCCAAGTTTCTCACTAGCATTTTCGAGTTCTTCCCTGCCATCAATATTGAGCATCGGGTAGAACGAACCAATGCCTTTGTCTCCTTAGTGTTTGGATACTCTGTGATGGGACCCATGTTTCAGAGCCATGGAGGTTATACTGTCGATGTATTCCTAGGCAAGGCTATTCTTGGGCTTTGCCAGGCATTTGTCTTTAACTGGATCTATTTTGATGTTGATGGCAGCAACATCAACATACATGCTATTCGACGCTCTGTGATATCATGTAAGTCATATATCTATTTAGTTCCGCGACCCATCGTTGATATTCCAAGCTTCCATATGGCATTACGCTCATCTTCCATTCATCATGGGCTACATTCTTGCGTCTGCTGGGTTATCCAAGCTTGTCTTGGCGGCTGATACTCCTGACGCTAACCCCGAGCACTTGACGGACCACTACATTGAGCGTGCAGAGACCGATATCGCCGACGGTATTCGTTACTTTTACTGCCACGGTCTTGCTATCGCGCTGTTCTTCATGGGAGTTATCTCAGCAAGTCACGATCACCGCCATCCAGCAACTCGACGCTTGTCTAAAAAGACACGATTAGCGAATCGCCTCCTTGTCTGCCTCATATTATTCTGCCTACCAATGTCCAGGAGCCTCAACTCTCTGAATCTTATATCCATCACGTTGGCTTTGACTGTGTGGGTGTTGCTGCTGGAGCTGTTTGGCAAATCGTGCCGCAACGACCCCTTCATTGGTGAGAAACAGGGATGCTCGGTGCGGTACAAATGTAAGTGCAGCAAGAAGGATCTTGAGAAGGCGAATCTGGATGAGAAGCAACAGACTCCGTCAACGGAAGTACTCGAATTAGGGTCCAGGGAGAAAACTGCGGTTGCTGATGTGCAAGACTGAGGCGAGGTGCCAAATAAAGCAATACGGTGTTTGGTTTTGGTTGTTTACATTTATTTGATCGCACCTAGCGAAATGTGATTTACACCCAATTCGAACTCTTGTTTCTCACTCTAAACACAGGAACAATCTTATAGCCAGTCAACAGTCTCATGTCAATCCTCAGTGCCACATTCTAGGAACCAGCTCCACCCACTGCCGCGGCCTGATGCATTCTCCTCCTATCCACTTCCTTCTTCATCATGGATACACAGCTCGCTACAGCGAGGGCCTCCATATCGACCACTTCATTCTTCCTACCCGTCCACTGTCGTAGATCAAGCATCAGTCGTCCACCGTTTCCAGCAGAACTCTTCTTAGAACCCTGAGTGCGCAATCTGCTGCTACGCACAAACTGCCCAATCTTGCGTCTTCGCTCTTCCTGTTTCCCACCTGCAACTGCAACTTTCACGACCTGGTCGAGAATGAGTAGGCAGTTTACTTCTTCGCCGACAGAGGCTTGCAAGGCGCGACGTTCGGTGCGGGAACTATATCGCCATTCGAAGGTGCCGAGATGGGTTCGCATGACTACGCTGCGAGTCAAAAAGCCCTTACAACTAATTTCAATCTCCTCTGGATCCATGTTCTGGGGAATTTCACTCCTAAGGAGACGCATCTTGGGAGGCTTTCCTGGTCCAAAGCGATATGTCGTGGTGCAGAGCGCTGTTTGCGTAGCGTCATTGGCCCGAGCTAGGAAGCATGAACCAGAATTACGAGCCGGTCGAATAGATACATATTCAGCCTCGTCAAGCTCGCCTTCCGGTGTGACGTTGAAGACGTAGATAGGGTCTGGCTGCGGCGGCAGAGGGAGACCGATGAGAGGAAATCCGCGAGCTTGGATCTGGAGTTGTTTCGTCGGGTAGAAGTCTAATGACGTGGAGGATGATGCTGCCGTGTTATTATACAAGGCTCTGTACTCGGGTGGAGTGTTTCTGGAGGACGATTCCGTTGAGAGGCGGGATAGCTCTATATCTTGGGTGGCCTCGTAGTCAGGAGGTAGAGTGGAGTGTCTGGATGAGCGACTGAGGTCGGAGACTGAAGCTGGTACTGCCTCAACTTTTGCAGACATCTTATTGACTTTGGGGGTATTAACAGAGTAGCTTGCTATGATATCTTGGAAGATTATGTTGAATTTTTATTATAAGTCGAATGAATCGGGTGGACTGTAGTTGAATGATAAATGTCTAGTCATCCACACCTTCGAAGCCAAAGCAAGCCATATATATACATACTCTTGGCGCTCTTATACTCCCTCTTCTTTATCACGCTCTACAGTTGGATCTGCATCAAACCCGAAGAATACGGCACATATGTTGGGTCTTTCAGCGCTGTGGCATTCTCATCTGTGATTGGTTCATATAGTGTCATCTCCCCTGCACATGTCCCAAATGCGTGGAATACGATGAATGCGAGAATCAGTTAGTGGGGGCGGCTTTGCCAGGGGATGAAGCCACATGAGCCAAGGTGCAGCACATGGCGTTCGCCCGATTACTATGAGATCGAAACCAATATTGGTTGATAGCTAGATTACTCAAAACACGATCAATACGGCATTTGAAAACACCTGCAGGAAGTTTGAACGTGTTCAAATAAAACCAAACTCATCCCAATCTTGGTATATCCTCGTCTACATAGCCGATACAATAACGCCCTTGAGTCATTTTCCTTGCTCGTGCGTCACTAAATGCGTCCAAAGAAAGTAGTATCACGATCCAACTGCTCCTCTACCCACATCGGCCATTGGTTGTAACTCTGATGCTCGAGGTCGACGTTGGCATTGAGATGCTTCAACCACCGCGCAAAGCCAAGGTCGAGATCCGGCTTGCCCTCTCGATCAGGGGGGTACTTTTCCGACACATGCCGCTCCTGTTTACTGATGGGTGACATGATCTCGTTGATGGCGACCCAGTGCGCGTGAAGTAGCATCATGACCTGGTTATCCGGGTCGATAAGAGCTTGGAATGTGTCATGCGGGAGAAGCATCCACCAGCCGTACTGGGCTGTGTATGCTTTATATGCTGTGACACCGAGTTAAATGGACATTGGTGTTTTTCGGAGATGCGAGATAACTTACCATCCCATGAGTTGACGTAGAGCTTCTCGACCATGTTGATAAGGTGTTGGTGATACTCAGCCTCGACTGGTTCTGTGCACAGCGGCTTGAGATTCGTGAGAGCCTCCACTGCAGAATCGGTTAAACCCTTTGGAATGAGCGGAAGGCCCTGCATTAGAGGTTCAAGAAGAGCAGATTGATCCTGCTCCATCATGTTTTCAAATATCGGTTTGATACCACGAAACATCATTTGCATTCCCACGATCATGATACCTCGGATGAAAGTCAAGTATTCGGCCAGTCCGTCCTCAAGACTCACTGATTGAAAGGTTAGGGCATAACAGGTGGCAACCATAGCATTTGCTTCCTCGTACTCCATCGAGGTCCTCGTAGTCTCTGCTAGACGTTTCTTGATGGCCCTAATGGCCTTGATGCGATGGTTCATGGCTGATGAAATGACACTGGCGTCGTTCCTCATGAGCTCAGATGCTGAGAAGCCGAGGATTGCATGCATGAGGTATTCGTGCTGGAACGATCAGTAGCTTACCTGCTTGGTGGGCGTTCAATTGGTGGGACCTACGTTGTGTGCAATGCATGGGATCTCATGAGTCCAAACATCTTCCTGTTTCAGTGGGTGATGGGGATAGCATTGTGTTAGAAAGTGCTGGAAGAAGCGCATGTCCTGTAGGCTAAAAAGAGGAATCTGGTGATGCGGCTGAATTCATATCGGTCAGACATACGAATGCTTAGCTTTTCGTGATACGTACCTGGTGCGTTATCTGAGGCGTAGACGGATACTCGCACTTGAGGCCTGTCTTGGTGCAGTGCCCACAGGCAGGGTGAGTCTCCTGGCACTTGTTGCGTGTTAGATACTTACTCAATCAACCAACGAGCGGGTTACACACCTTGATGCGTCTCCTCTTGCAATTGTAGCACCCTCGTCGACTTTTAGTATGGCCTCTCCGCTCAAGTCTCTGTTTCTGAGCTGAAGACCGGATAGCGAGTTCGCCGCCAGAACCTGATGTTGAGCTTGGCGGGGTGGCTTTCTCTGAGGAATCAGATGGCACTTGGAGTTGGCTCTGTGCGCTCTCGCCGAAGTTGATGTCGTCAGCTTGGAGAAAGGCACCGTAGTCAAAGTCGGGCTGATCGGTGAATGAAAGCATTCCCGGTGTGAAGTCCTGAGTTATATCCATGATGGCAGCTCTACTGAGTTGCTCAGGCAGAATTCATTTACTCGACAACTAATCTTTGCCCTCGCCTGCCAAGTTCGTCGCATGTATCCGAGGGTTCAGGTTTGGAAAGATGAAGTTCTAGAAGCCTGCCAAGAGAGACAGAGGGTATCAAGTGCTCGACGGCTTCCTCATGGCAGCGCGGGCGAATCAGCGACACCCATCATCCATCATCACGTGTAGAAGCTTCATCGAGTGGCTTGAACTCTGCCACGACCAGTTCTGTCATTCCCTAGTAAACCGGGCGAAATGACGGGTCATCATTCCGCCGCGTCTCGCATTATCATCCCAGACTACAACTTCAACCACTGTCGGGGCTATGCATCCGCAGACCTGACCGTATATCGCCAGAGGTGTCCAAACATAACGACGTTCTCGGAGTCTACTCTGGCCCGTTGAGTGGGGCCCCAATTTGATACGCATTTAACTTTACCCTAGAATCGTCCAAGCCTTTAAAGCGGGAACGAACCATAATTGAACAATTAAATAAGCAAAAATCCGGAAGTAACCCATCTTTACTTGACCTAATGCCTAGGTTTGTTGATGTTTACTCGGTCGAGACAGGGAAATAACAAGCGCGCGCCTGTGATCATCCCCTAGCACTTCATCTCATTTCGCTACGCTGGGCGCTTGTGTATGTAACGATTGGCAATTACCCCAGCGTCGATCATGCTATTAGTTCGCCTGAACTCTGGAGCCCATCCTTCATTACTACGGTGTCTATTTTAAATTACTGGCTCATTCGTCGTTGGTTCGTTTATTAGGTGAGTAAACTCTGGAGATTCCGAGTTCCGGCATCAAAAGCCTGCCGTGGATGGCCGGATAATATGACCAATATATACAACATCTTGGAAGTTGATGCATATAATAGTGTATGCCAGAAGAGAAGATGTAAAATAGCTATGTTATACGAGAAGTTTTATTTCCACTTACCAGCCTACCCTATACCATACATATTCCGTATTGTTTTCCAATGCTTTATCAGTGAAATACCATTGCTGTTGCTCCTGGGATGGTTTTCATGCTGCTCCCCTCCATGGAGGCCTCTGTAATCTCTTGATCTCTTGGCTTCTGGCAGTACCGTTGCTTTGTTATGCCCAGACCGACACCTGGGAAACCCCAGTTCCTCAAGACAAAGTGGGTCATATACGAGAGCGCTCGTAAACAACAAACTGGGTTCACGAGATAAGATGAGTGCGCCCAGGCCCATAACTTATGGGCTGAAGCATGATCTCGATACAGGCAACCCCTGGTCGCTCGAGATGCCGAACTGTTATGTTCACCAGAAGCTCAGATGGCAAGTAAACAAGCGGTTACTCAGCGGAACCGATGCGCTTTGCCAAGGATTAGATAACGAAGTGGCACAAATAAACAGCATTGAGAGAGCATTTGATTGCAACGCGTCAGCTTCTGCTTGACCGCCACATGCCAATAGCTTAGGTGCCAATGCGAGGCAAAAAAGAGTCCGTGTTTTTATTATTATTAGTTTGCACAAAAGAGTCTTCTCTGTTGTGCTCGAGCTGCCCAAATGGATGAGTGCAGCAAAGCGACGGCAAAGACTGCCACAAGAGGAGAACGAAGCATGTAGACCCGCAACAAAGAAACAAAATCCGGCGTTGGCTTTTATCTTTTCTGTTCCAACTTGTGCTTCCTTGTGGAGGAGACTTACTATGCAACCCTCTCATGCCAGGGGGTCGAGAACTAAGCTTTTTGTGCCAAAAATGGCTCAACCCTGTCTTTGTTCCGTTCGCAGCGTTGCCTTCCATGGTCTAATACATGCGATGATCCGATCCGGAATCCCGGGTGACAGTTCTGGTCAGATATTGACAAGGGAAAGCTGGTGGTACGCGCGGAACCCTAGCACCTGAACGTGTCTTGCCCATGAACCCACCCCTTGCCGTGGTTTGTGGCGGCTGATGTAATTTCGGACAGTGTTTCATACGGCGGATACTAAGTGAGAATCGGGTTTAGTAGCCAACGTGGCCCTTGGGCAATGAATGGTTCAAGTTGGGGTTGGGTTGCTCTAAAGCTCCAGACATGTATCCGTAACATTTTCGGCGGTGGCAGTCATTCTGCGCTGTCGTGACTAGCTGTCGCGCTGGGCGTCATATGATGATAATCGTGCGTCGTGGTGCGAGGCAATTGGAATGTTGACGAGCCAGATCATGAGGGTGACTGCCAAGATGAGCATTCGTCAAGTTGGCTGGGCTTGCAGAGCTTGGCACGAGAATAAGCATCAGACAGGGAGGGTATCCTGGACAATATCAGCATCGACCGATGTCCGCGGCGGCTCGTCCGGTGCTGGTCTTCGGATTTCACTCAGCAGAAGGCCAAGTGCCGGCAACAAGCTCGGTCGTGTTTGTGAAATTGTAACTGTCTTGGCTTAATCTCTGCGTACGGGATGGTTTTTTTTTATAAATTTTTTTTATACGACTGTGGATATCTGACGCTTGCTGGGGGATCGTTGAGTCATGTGTTGGGGCGAGCGAGCTGGCATTGCAGCAGAAGCATCAGTCAATCGTGAGAATCACCCTCTAGGGACATTATTGGGCCGTTTGCGTTTTTTTTTGTCCTTGGTCTTGTTTTTTGCTTCCTCGTTTTTGTGTTCCTGCAGAGGGACCTGCAGTAGCCCCAGGCCGGATCAAAATTAGTGCAGCTTATGGCTGTTTCAGTTCAAGCACAACGTGTGAGTGGTTATGCATCCACTGCCACGTTGACCCTTGTTTCTCTGCTGTCGTTGTCTTCCAATTGCCTTTTGGGTTTTTGAGAGGGAGGTGAGGTCGGCCAATCGGCCGCTGCTTTGACGCTTCCTGGGGGTCCCCTGACATCCATCCGTGGGGCCCGCTCTCAGCTAGGGCTGCCGCCGGGGCCTGGATCCAGTCAGATACGGCGCCAGGAACCGAGCATCGGCCAATAGAGGCCCAGAACGCGCCCCGGCATTTCACCTGAGCCCACTGGAAGCGCCCCAAGCCGGCCCCTGCAGTGGGGGCTCTCTGAATAGTTCAGGTGGGGACTCCTTCCCAGATGAGGAAACAAAGATACCGAGTGTCAGGTCAAGAGTTGGGTATCTCCGATAGTCGTTGATCGCACAAAAGATACACTACAGCCCACTTGATCGCAAGTACCTGCTCATGGGTCACTACTTCACCTGCCCCATTACCAGGGCCTCCTTGTTCTTAAACCCTCCAAACCCCCCCCGTTCCGAACTTCCCTTCCCCTTCTCCCCTTCATCTCGTCAATATCAGCCCGTGTTTTCAACCCTCGCTCGACTAGCAATCGCCCTTCATTACTTGCGTCTTTGAGAGATCGCATACACACTCCCTACACGGCCGTGCCGATCACATAACTACCATATCAACCTCGATCTTTTGTTGTTGCTTCACCTTGTCACCCCGACAGTGATCATCCTTAACATTAAGTCCACACTCATTAAACAAGTCGACCGCCATTCGAACTCACTGGGTTTCCTTCGATCTTTACTCTGCTCGCTCAATTCACCAAAGTCATTCAAGATGATCGCCAACAAGCTCACCATCATTACCGCCACCGCCGCTCTTCTTGAGCCGGCTCTTGCAATCGGCCACCGTCACGCCCACCAGCAGCACGCTCAGAAGCGCGATGACTGGATCACCGCTACTATTGACGGTCAGGTCGTCTCTTGGGAGAACAACTACTTCGGTGGTGCTGCTGCTCCTGCTGCTACTCAGCCCGCCGCTGTTTCCCAGCCTGAGGTTCCCGCTGTTCCCGCTCCTGCTGCCCCTCACCCTACCACCATCATCAAGGTTGCAAAGCCCTCTCAGGCCGCTAAGCCCGCCGCTGAGTACAAGGAGCCTCAGAAGGCTGCCGCTGCCGCCCCCAAGAAGGCTGTCCTCAAGGAGCAGGCTGTCAAGGAGCAGGCTGCCCCCAAGACGACCAAGTCCAGCTCCGGCTCCGGCTCCGGCTCCGGCTCATCTTCAGGTGGCTCCGTTGGCTTCTCTCACAAGCGAGGTGTCTGCTACAACGATGTTGATCTTGCCAACACTTTCGTCGGCGAGTGTGAGAACTGTGGTTGGGGTTACAACTGGGACTCTGACTCTGGCGGTCTAAAGGGCCTCAACTTCATTCCCACCCTCTGGAATGACCAGCCTGAACACACCGACCGCTTCGGTGCCAACTGTGCTAAGGCCCTGAGCAACGGTGCCAAGGCCATCTTCAGCTTCAATGAGCCTGACAACAAGGGTCAGGCCGATATGAGTCCCGCTGCCGCTGCTACGGCACACGTTAAGTGGATGAACCCTTATGCTGGCAAGGCCTTGATCGGTGCTCCTTCCGTTAGCAACAGCGGTCTCCCCATGGAGGGTGTTGAGTGGCTCACCAACTGGGTCTCCGAGTGCAAGACCGCCGGTTGCAAGTACGACTTCTGCAACGTCCACTGGTACTCCGGGGTTGAGTACGGTGAGACTCTCTTCGACCACCTCGAGGCTTCCCACAAGGCCTGTGGTGGCAAGCCCATCTGGCTCACTGAGTTTGCTCCCGCTGGCTCTGACGATGCTATCGCCGCGTGGCTCAAGGATGCCATCCCCCGCCTGGAGAACCTCGAGTACCTTGATGCTTACTCCTACTTCAAGGTCGAGACTGGTATGCTCATGTCTAGCACCTCCAAGCTCAGCAAGTACGGCAGCGTCTACGCCTCGGCTTAAGCTCAGTATAGCTTCACGCCAGATGGCCGTACCAGTTCGTTTTAACACTTCTTGTACACTCGCTAGGGAAATACCCTACCATTGAAAATCGGCTTTCGAGAGGGAAGACACATATATTTGGTTCAGGGATGGCGCCCATTGACTTCTGTACATATTCTGCATTTAGTTTACCTGAATCTTGCTGCAATATGGGCAGTATCCCAGTTTATTTTGCGGTTAACCTGCCTACCCTTTTATGTCATTAGTTCCGGGGTACTAGAAGAAAGGGGGCTTTGCAAATAGACCTTTTCCTGGTCTTCGCAGTTTATAGACTTGTTAAGCGCGCAGATACATCTACGAGCTACGATGAGAATGAAAAGCGATGTGCCTGCCCAAAGCCTTATGCCGTTTGTATACGTTGTGACTTAACTGTTGTTGGTCTCCAGAATGACCGTTGTGCTGTTTCAGTATTCAGCTTTGAGACCTTGAGCCCTTGGTTTGTGCAAGACTATGGTCAAGCCCATGTCTTGACTGAACCGTGCAACTGGAAATACTGAAATACCATGCCAGTATCTATTTATACACGGGAGATCAACACCCGAGACCTTGTATCATTCCTTCCATTGCTGACATGTGCAAGAAAAACTCGTCAAGACCCAAATATCTGCATGGCAAAGAGACCAATAGGAGACATATTACGTATAAACAAAGACATATATGTAGATTAGATGCATGAGTGTATAAAACTCTAAAAATAATCTTATGTCAACAAAACCATTGGGTATTTCCGCTGTCTTCCTCGATGCCAACTCCAACCTTTTCCCAATACACCCAGAACCCCTTATACTTGTCCAGAAAAGAGTATATACGAATTATTTCCTATGTGTCCAGACTCCACAGCCCCCCTACTGCTCCATGAGTACTATACTGCAATCCTTTATTTCCTCGGCCGTGAAAATGAAGGTATTCTCGAGTGCTGTTGCGGCCTGTTGCCCCCTTGGATACGCGTTCGGGGTGGCTCGGCGATTTCAAGGTGGCCGGGGGCAAAGGCTACTGCCCGCAATGGAAATCCTTGTCCCTGTTCCTCAGTCGTAGAGTTATCCTCGCTGCTTTCCTTTCGTTCGGTCGTAGGCCGACTCTGACGGTGGATGGTTGTTGTAACAACGACACCATCGTTGGTTCCTGAATAATCTTTGACTGTTTCAAAGTCGGATCCATTGGTCGAGGAGGGAGCGATGGGATCGACAAGAGATATCTCGTCATCGATGTCGTGAGACATGTTGGGAGCGTTGGAGGCTTGCATGGAACCCATTGGATGGGCCAACGAAGCGCGCCTGCCAACATAGCTGCCGTCCATGACAGCGGCCGAGGCGGGCTGGCTAGAGGAACCAGCACTATCGCGAGAGGTGACCCATTGAACAACAATGGCCGAGAAGAGAACTGTATTGTTAGTTACGTACTGCTCCGAGCACCAAGTTGATTGGACATACCATCGCTGTTGCAACACATAAGACACACCCAGCCTGGCTCACCGTTCAGAACCATCAACACAGTCAAGTTCCTGTAGTTTCGTGTTAGATACGAATCCATAAGTCTGATATATCACAAGGACTCATCATACACAATACTACTTGTCAGGGTGCAGCATGCACCAACAAAAGTACGAAAGGCAACGCTACGAAGACGAGAGTTGGCGTGAGTCTTTGGCAGATTCTTGAACGAGTAAAGGTCTGAGAAATTTGTCAGTTCATGCTATCATTATCCCCACTCGGAGACTTACTTTTAAGAGGAATAAGGAAAAGGATAGTTAGGTAGACATTGACCACAGCATCGAATACGATAAGAGGAATCATCGAGATACTCTTCATGCCGATAAAACACTCTCCATCCACGATCCTAGCGATGCGGCTGATGGCGTGTTGGTTAGCAGACCAAAGACAAAACCTCGTTGTTCAAGGACCTACAAGATGAAGTTGAGAACAACAACTACTCCGTATCCACCGAGTAGAGTGATCATGTTGAACAAATAGAGCTTCGAGTTTCTTCGTGGGGTTGTAGAGCTTCGAATGACATGCTGGTTACCGTTAGATCCATTGTTTTATTTTGCTTTCCGGTTAGAAAGCCATCACTAACCGCTTTCTCGACGAGGAAGACATAGATGAGCTATCTACGTGTTAGCCAACATGTCCCACAGTGCATTGGTCAACAGAACCCACAATCTTGGTTGTGACATAGCAGATCAGACAAAGTAGAATGGCCCCGTGGCAGACGCTAAAACCACTGTTGACGCCAAAGACTTGCTGAAGAATAGCCGAGGTGAAGACAAAGCCATAAGAATCGATATAGATGACCAGGACGACTGTTTCGTGTTTAGCTGACGCCTGCTTACTTCAATGTCGTGTAAAGAGGGAGACTAACGCCAAGTAACGAACGGTAACCTTGACCATGATCGGACAGCACTGATTCTCTGGACTAGTCAGTCGCGTAGGTTAGTTTCAAGTAGCGAATGGTATCAGGATCATGAAGAGACTTACAAAGAAAGACAGATAAGATCGAGGCAGCAGCAAGGCCGATAATGACCGATATCGTATCACCACCAACGGGAACAGGCTTCGGTAACTGGGCCTCTCTCGAGCCTTGCGAGGGTTTTGAAACCATGGCGGACTGTTAAGAAGGGTTGAACCAGCAAGAATAACTGAACAGAAGCAGAAGCAGAAGCAGAAATGGAAACAGGACAGAGACAGGACAGAGACAGGACAGAGACAGGCCAGCCAAGTCTCTTGCTGTTGTAGCAGGGAATGGTTTGATATTTAACCACTGAAGTGATTGTAGCTTCCAGGCATTGATCGAAGGATTCGCGCAGTATTATAACTCAGTCGAAAAGATGATGAGAACCAAGAACAAGCCAGTGGGAAGAGGGAAGAGCGAACACAAGTAACAGAAACAAGACGAAGCCAAAGCATAAATTGTGGCCACTAACATTCAATGCCTGCCTGGGGGGGCCAACGCCAACGCCAACGCCAACGCCAATACACCTTCACCTTCCCGATGGTGCGGTAGCCGGCGACTTGCACCGTAGTTTGAGACTAACGTTAGGGAAAGAGCTCCCTAGTTCAGCCAGGCTGTCGGGCTTCAGGCTGTCAGGCTGTCAGGCTGTAACAATCTTGGGGAAGTGTTCATGCGCCCCTGAAGTAGGCGACCGTGATAAGTCTTGGGCAAGACAAACTAGAATAACTTTCAGGCACCCTGCAAAGAGGATGTTGATCGATGGATGCTGTGGATTGTCAACCGCGGGCTTCAGGCATCAGTCAAGAGAGATCTTGTAGAATCCAAGAATCCAAGAATCCAAGAAAGATAAAAAGGATAAAGGCCAAACCATTGGGAAGGGTTCCAAGGATAACGTTAGAACGGCGCATCTGATCTCCGGTGGGTCACGTACGGTAGTGGACGGGAGACTGGAGTACTCTGGTACTCTTGGTACTGTACGATGGGGATATTGTGTGTGGACATCGGCCAACCCTCAGGAACGGAGGGCCCGAATTCCTAGAGGCGATCGATCCTCGGCAGTTGTTAGTTGAACCAGGTATGTCTTCCTTTCATCATGGGAAGATCCAATAGTGCTTCTCGTCAAATGCCGATCACCAACAATCTTTGATTCTGGTGATTTTCTAGAGGCCGCCGCAGTTCCCCTCGATTGGAGACTCTCGCGGGACTGAGGAAAGCAGAGTCTCGGAATAAAACCATTGTGATGTCTCAACGGGTCCCGGCTCTAGATGAAGCCGATTCGTTTCGGGGAAGGAAGATGTGTCCCAGGCTAGCTCTTGCTGCTAACTAGTCTCTCTTCCCCCTGACAGCCCGCGTCTCCGGCTGCTGATTCTAGGGAGCAGTCGAAAAGCAGTAGCATGTGTCAACTACATCCTTCCAACTCGAACTAGCGGCGCTGAGGAGGAAGTCCCATTTCGACCCATCAGGGAACAAAGTTCAAAGTTCTCTCGACTCACCATCTTATGTCGCAAAAGGATGGGTTTATTATTCTCTCGTACAAGCCCCTGCAACAAAACTCATCATCTTCATTGTTCTTGGACGACCGGGCTAGATCCCATCTCGTACCCCCCCGGAACCGACCAAGATCCAAATTCGACATCTAGATGACGCTAAATACCCCAGACGACACTCTCAAGACTTACCGGAGCCTTCCCCGACTCGACATTGGTAGACTTGCAGTGGTGCAGTACCTGAGTGCCCGATTCGGCAGGGGCTAATAAGGGATGGATATTGTGGCGGGTGGGTTTCTGCCAAAAGCCATTCGGCCGGCTGCCATGTTGCTAAGAAGCAGGTTTCTAGTTTCTATCCAAAACCAGTGACGAGGATGGCCTCCCGCGCAGCAGCCACCTGCCACGGCACGAGCCAACGGCTAGCAAAGCCCAGGCAGTTCTCACTCAACGGAAGGAGATTACCCGTGAAGAAGTGCTATCTATGTCTCAGCCCGGCCCTCAGCTTAGCACTCATGCTTTGCAGACTGAGCTACTCGGATTGGCCGCTCTCCCGCTAGGCTCGATAGCTCGAAATCTCGTTATTTTAAGGTTGTCGGATTCGACTCAGCTTCTGTACCACTATTGTTTGGTTCGGGATAATACACCTGGCCCCTCGATCTTCGGGATAATAAACCAAGCCCCTCGATCGTCAGGATCGCCCATCCTGGTCTGCATGGGTCATCAGCTTTGAGACTTCTCCCAGTTTTCATTTATACAGTCTAGTAAGGACAATATATGCGTTGAAATACCCTTGTTTTTCAAAATACCTAACACTGCTATCTCATTTTTGACCAGGCAACTTCCACATTTTTCTTCAGTGACGTCGTCCCGATACCTATCCAGGTGACTCTATAATTACCCAAAGGCGTCGAGCCGCGGCTGTAACTAATCTTGCAGGACCCATAGGCGGTTCGCCAATCTCCCCTAAAGTCGGAAGCACAGCACTTATCTCCACAAAACATCAGTGCTTATGGCCACGATCATAAGGTGCCGCTGCCGAGTGGTGAACCCTGCTCTGTAGGGCTGTTGGTTCGCAGGACCCTTGAATCCTCGACACTTGGCCCGTGCTATGCCGTGGGACTAAGACTAGATGCAGGTTTTGCTACCTATGTCAATACTGCCCACCGAGGGACAATCTCTCACCTTCGTCTTCTTCTCGCTACAAATACCAACGTAGAATTTATGAAGAGTAAGTAACCAGAATACTGTATGCGGATATACAAATCTGGTACAACAAGTCTTTTGTGTAATCGCTCCGTCGCAATGTTTCAATTTGATAAGTATATGTATCTCATGAATGGTATCATATGCAAGGTATCTACAACCTCAAGTTCAGTCGAGTAACTTGACTATCAGCTTAGATCAATGCAGGCAAATTCTTATGCTCAATCGCTTGGAAAGAGAAAAACGCCATCCCATGCTTCCCAGCCTGTCCAGACAAAAACTCAATTGTCATTCCTCAGTCCCAACGCCAAGCCCGAACATTCTTTTTTCCCCATTGAAACGGTCTGCAAATGTATGCCTGAGTCATTCTGTCCCGTAGATCAACCGAAAGGATAGAGCCACTCGATCTCCATCATTCTAATTCAATATTCATATCGGCTGTATCCTGGGCGCGTCGTTACTACTCGCTAAGTTCCAAGTTGACTGCTTTGATCTTCGACGGCTTGAGCGCGAGTGCGAATTCGAAATGTGTCCCGCAACCTCGCCGCAAATCGTGCGCTTTGGCCTCTGGTTTCGCCATCTGCCGCTTCAGCCACATCTGTTGGCTCTTGGCGGTTATTTCCTGTAGTTTCCGCCCGCATCCGCCTCAACGCCTCCATCTGCTCTTCTACAGTGCCTTCTCGGAGGCGGTTGATATCAAAGAGTCGAGACAAACGATTACGATGCGATGACTGAGGCGCGTCGTTCTCGGCGCCCTCCATCGCCAAAGGCGGAGGTAGTGTGCTGGAGTCACCGACGGTCGCTTCTCCAGATGCATACCCCTTACCTGGCCGTAGATCATAGCGACTAAGAATTGTATTAGTATACGTCTGGTCGAAATACTGTACGGTATCAAGGTTAAAACTCACCATAATGGACATGTGCCGGACACGTTGATCAACCACGGATCAATACATGCCGGATGAAACTGATGCTTGCAGGGCAAAACTCGAACGTCTTCGCCCAACTTGAAGTCTTCTGTGCAAATCGAGCATCCTAACTGGTCGCTTGCTTCGTCTTCGGCACCTTCGGGAGACGATGACGCTCTAGCCACGGCTGATACGACATCAACATCTCCACCTGCTGCCGGAGCTGCGTCAGACCGTCGGGCCTCACTAAGGCGTGACGCGGTTCGCTGTGCGGTGGCATCATTCCCCTCTGTGTTTTCCAGTTCCAATTCGGGATCTGGCTTCGCTGGCGCCTGGTTTCCAAATTTGACGATTGGAATTGTGTCCAATACAGCCCGAGCAAGTCCCTTAGCCCTACTCTGCCGCGGCCGCCCACCAAGTGCACCTCGTGGTCCGTATCTTTCAGGGTATCGGTGGGCTCTAACAGCGCCTGTTGTGATAATGACCAGAAAGAGAAGGGTGATCAGGCCAGTGATTACGTACAGCACGATCATGGCAGACGTGTTGCCATTTCCCTTGGTCTCATCCTTTGGCAACGTGTTGTCCGTGTTATTGCCAAAGATGTGGGCCTCAACAATTTTACCACGACTGGTGCCGTTCAAAAGATTCAGGGCTTGGGTGGCCTCGCCTCCATCGGCCATAGATAGAATACTTGTAAATGGTAGGTTGCGAACTTGGCTGATGGCACACCAAGTGTTGGATGTAGAATACAGGACTATTGCTTTGATATGGGGATCGGTTCCCATTAATGTGTTGAGCATTTTATCGGGACTGAGGAAAGAATTGTCTTTAGGCTCGTCGCATGATAGATAGGCCACCTGATCTTTCTTATTGACCTTGTTGTAGTTGGAGGAATCTGTCGCAATCATATTGCCATCGATATGAATAATCTTGGGAAGATATTAGCATCTAACATGTGAAGCAATGCAGAGCAGACGTACATCGATAACACGGCCGGTCGAGTCGTTTAGTCCCAGGTTTGGTGTAAGAGGGATGACAGCAAACTGCAGTCCATCATTTGATGACAAGGAAAGTTGCATGCCATTGACCGTAGCCCATTCGGGGATTTCAGTTTCGGCCCAAGTAGAGACTTCGGTGTCGTCGGCAAGGACGGTTGTAATTGTAGAGGCAAGGATGGTGATAAATAGAGCCATCCTGCCCGTGTCAGGTATTGTTGGGAATCTCATGGTTGGTATTTGTGAATGTGACGTCGATGTGAGGAGAGATGTCGGATTAATAGCGGGTTGTAGTCAATAATGAGGCTCAAGATGTGAGTGAGCTGGGATCTAGACGCAAGGTGTTGTTGGATTGGAGAATATCGATGCGCAGGGATAGGGTGGACGCGGTTGAAGTCATCGCCAATTGACGTTTAGATGGAGAAGGATAACATTTCGGTGCTGAATAGCACGAGCCAGGTGGGAGACTCTGTAGAGCAGTTGTGTAGTGTCGTATCGTAATGGAATATGGCCTGAGCTGAGTGTGATAAGTTGAAGTGAATTGTTGGAAGAGGGAAAGACCCAGCATCCAAATCCACGGGTCGGAAAGTGGAGCCTGCCTGCCCAAAAACTGCCCGCCCGCGCGCCCGCTGACAAGCGGACGGCAGAGGGGCCGGCAACTTCCATCCACTGAAAGCACAGCGTTCGGCACAACCAAGCCGCTAAAAGGCCACTACTACCCACTACAAACTTGGCAATTACGACGTAGTTCAACATCATCAGCACAAACCAACTGGCCTTTGAATTAATGTAATTCTGCTTTTATCGTGATGACATATTATGGCATCTCTATACTTACTCGGTGATTTTCTGTCCGTTATGCCTCCAAGCTCTAAATACTACCTCATATATCATCGTGTCACTACAAGCTGCGTACATCCTCGGGAGATATAAAACTGGTATCAGCCAAGGTTTCGTCCGACGCGGTCGCGTGAGGGGCAGCTAACCAAACATCTTGGCTTTATTCTTTATTAGTCATCTCTTGAATACGGCTACCCTATAGCTCCGGGGATCTGATACCATGCACGAAGATGATTCTAATGATGTTCCATGGCCGACCTTAATCCTAATATCCTGCATTGGGGAATGACTGCCATATGATTAAGAGAAATAATAAGCAAAGCTCCCTGGGGTAGTAACCAAAAAATACATTGAGAGGTTTCCCATGTCACAGCGTTCTCGCATGTAGGACAGTTCCAACAACAAATACAGAACAAACAAAGTTCAGATTGAAGGTGTTCTGTAAAAAGCAAGATGCACTGAGCCCGATGTTCAGTGGACTGCTAAACGTACAAATGATTAGCAGCTATGTATGAGCTCTGGTGATCATCCATATCAAGTACATGCCAGCAGTAACCATGATGTATCGAGATAGGACAGTTCATGGAGTAAACTTGAAGACATCCGGTATAGAATACAAGCTTATGCGCTAAATAAAGATACATTTCTACGGACATATAAACAGTCCAATATGTGAGGTACTTCCATATTCTCAGCATCCAGTGACAAGCGTCAGTGTCGATGAATAATGCCAACAATCGTACAGACCATGGGGTACAAGGCGTGAACTGTGGATTGTATGTGCATGAAGCTGCCAATGCGGCCAAAAAGACATATTTGTTGAGTATCATGACTTAGAATAATATCATACGTTCGTGTCAAATGACAGCTATCGCCTTGTACGAAGCTTAAGCTCATATGCAATGTCTATCTAGTACGTGATATTGTCCCTAGAAGTTGCAAAAGATGAAACGTATTACTACTGTGCTGTCTCCTCTTACCAACGTGCAACTTTGGGGCTTGTTCGGATGCATTTCATTGCCACTGCAGCCATCTGAGAAAGTGTTGAAGAGTCAAACCAACAACCAAGCTGATTTTGCAGCACTTCTGACATGGCCAATTATTCGGCCATAAAAGCTGCACAAAAGAGTAGTGAATACACCCAGAAGCGCAAAATAAGGTTGTAGCACTTCGTTAGCATAGCAGTAACACGCGCATCTGCCACTGTGTCACGAGCCAGCTTCAAGGGGCATATACACAAACGGGCAAACATTAGTAACCCGGGCTTCCCTTGGAGTTGGTATAAGTAGCGCGTGGCCTGGGCAGTCCTGCACGTGCTGAAGACTGTCAGCTGAACGGTCAAGCTGAGGTTTTATATTTGAGTGTGCATCCATCAATGTATGTCACCTAACAAGGGACCAATTTTACCACCTAGGACTTCCATGCTGCGAATCCCCTAGCCAGAACTCTTCAATGCTTTGTGAGATACCGTAGTTGCGTGCAATCTTCATGGTCACTTCCGCCGCGACCGCGTTTCTACATAACATGTAGCTTCTATGGAAATGACCCGCGCTGTTGTAGCCCTCCTTTCACAGAATCTGACCCTGAGTGCTAACTAGTCTCATGTAAATGTGATATCGATCTATAGGAGAATACTTTTGAAGTCAGCCACAAGCATATACGAGATACATATGAGAACATCAGACCCATCGTGCACAACAGATATTGAATTATCGCCTTCAGCACAACTAACCCAGTAAAACACCGAATTACATCGCAGTTCCAAGCCATGGGAACAAATTTTTGTCGTTAAGATAAAGTGGCCCAAACGCCGAACCGTTGCTGCAAAAATTCGCGAATTGGGAATCGCGTGGCTCAACAGATGCAGGGAAGGCTATATAGCCACCGCGCACGACAGACAGTTCTTGCGCAGGGGAAGGGGATCTATATCAAATGGTATGAAAGGCTTCGTGACATGTTTCACAAGAGGCAAGGTGAGATCTGGCATGCGAGATCTGGGTTGGTGGTTCGGTTGTGTATCTGGAATTGCTGGATTGGCAGGGATGGATGTATCTATAATGGCTTCACATGGCACTTCATCGTAGAGACTAGGCATAACGAACCAAGCCTCGATGCAAGGTGATATATGGACATAAAGCCTTTTTGAGAATGTTTAGGTTCTCATGCTTTATTTAGTTCAACCTAGGATACACCATGCATTGTACGTGCCAATGAGTTGTTGCTCTACAGTAACAGAGTATACCATTCAGATGTCAAGGGGTGAAGAGGGACACTCAACCACAAAGACGTCTAAATCTCCTCCATATCCTCCAAGTCATCAAGAGCTGGGTAATCGCCCACCTCAACTCGCTCCGGCCTCACAAAGACACCGTGCTTGAGGTCAGATGGCTCACCCCAGTATCGAGTGCCCGCGATGCTGCCGTCATTCTTGCCAACAGGCTCGTCGAGCTTGACAGCGACCCAGGTGCCGAGACCGCCGGGAATCTCCTTCACTTCACCGACGTACTGGATGACGCCGCGTCGAGTATCCTCACCGCCAACGCGACACCGCCGGCCGACGGCAATGCCCCGTGTGGCAACCTCGCGGTCAAGCGCATCCAGCTTGGCCTGCTCGTGGCTGGGGGCGTCAGGGTCGAATCGGCCAAGCTTCTGGTTCTTCTTCCAGGCCAGGACCGAGTCCGCCTTTTTCTCGTACTCCTCCTCGGGCATGACATACTTGTCGACATTCGCGGTGTCGTTCAGATTGATCCGGGAGGCCGCTGGCCGTGTGTCAATTACCTGCCAGGTTGGATCCCTGTCAGCCTTATCCAAAGCATAGGAGCGTAAGAAAAGTCATTGGTGGCACCACGATGGGACCCTTGTGGGCTTGAAAAAGGTGACGCTCCTCAGGGTCCTGGGCGCAACAACCCAATGCCCACCGCTTCTTCCGCTCGGCCCCTCCTCGCCACTCTGTCGAGTGCCAGCTCAGCAAAGCAACGCCGTAGAGCTGACCTGAAAACACCAGACCAGGGACTTGGGAACCGTGACGGTGACGACAAAAGAAAGCAGAGACCGGAGGCGGAGGGGAGCGAGAATATCTCGCTGAGGGATGCAGGAATGTATATCTGACAAATGAGATGAGAGGCTGTGCTGTAATACGCACTGACTTACATGAAGCTCTGCATATGGGGCCAGGGGAAAGTTGGACAATTGGGTGTCATCTTCGTTAGCCGCCTCGACGGCGATGGCCTCTGCGCCAGCCGTAGGCTTCAGCGAGAGCCGCTGGCAAGAGGGCGGGACACCCGTGACAGTCTCAAGCTTGGTCTTGAGCTGAGAGATGGACCAAGACGGAGTGATACGACGCTCTGACTGCGCAAATTCCGAGATGACAACGAGCGGAACGTCTGCCATGGCTGAGCTTGATATGAAAAAGCGGAGAGGGGGAGATATCTCGGTGTGCTTTTGCTGTGCTGTGCTGTGCTGTGCGGTGCTGCGGTGCTGCTTTGGGGGCGGTCAGAGAATTATTGCGAGACGCCTGCGCCGCAACCAGAATTAGATCCAAATAACGAATACCGTGGGTCCAAGTCAAGTTTCTAAGGTGCAAAAGTGTCAAGCTTTGCCTTTGTTGGATGAGAAGCGATGAGATGGGATCGAGCCTGAGCAAGTGTGGTGGGGTTACGATTATGCGGTCCAGGGTCTCGGTGTGCTAAGAGCAATGCCCAAGGGGTAACTAGCATCAAGGAACATGCAAAAAAAAAAGTGACCAGAAGAAAAAAGAAAAGAACGAACAACAAAGGAAGAACAAAAAGAAAGCAATTGCATCCTAACCCTGGCCTGTGCCGAATTCAGGGCGCATGCAAGGCAACTTGTTATACCTCATAGGCCCATGTCTTGCGAAAGGTTCAGTTCAGCTCTGCAAATCGAGACGGGATTGGCTCGTTAGACTAGAGTCGGACGTCAACGTCGCCGCACAACCGGGCCCAAACTTACAGTAGTGCGAACATGATTACCCGCATGAACAATACCGCGCCTTTGGTTAGTCCTTGGCCTGCTGTGATAGGCCAAGTGTAGTTCTCGAGCTTCCAGGCAAAAAGCGGCTCTTCTTGCCCGAGAAGTCGAATCTGGTATGCAACTCATCAGTTGCCGCCAGGAGGGGAGAAAAGCAACTGTTGTTCGCGTTTTGTTTCTTGGCTTTCAGCCCCGACAAGGATGGATAGTGTTCCGAATTGTACTGATTCTGTGTCAAGACCAACCACTGTTTTTCTTCTTCTTATTCCAAAACCATCCCCCTGTGTCTTGCAGCGCATGAAGTCCTCGCCGAATCTGGATATGCGTGGATATACGTGTCAGAAGACCACCCAGCCCTCCCAGCCTCGGAAAATCAAAGCTAGACAATCGTTTGACAGGCAGACAGGACGGGATCTGAGATCCATAGCTTGTCGGCTAGACTCCTAGATCTGGACCCTGCCATGATCTGATCGACAGAAACTAAGAGGAGGAACCGTTCACACACCACTGGCTGTCCAAGTCTCTCCAAGGCGCATTAGCTCAGACCTTCGGCCATTCAATGTCGTCAAAGCGCCCGTCTTCCCGTTCCGTGGTAGCATCAACAGTTTTGAATCGGCAAATCCTCATATTCAGGCCGGTTCCTTGCATTCCGTACTGACTGCATGTGATGGACTCAGTCTTGTCATTGCCGTGGACCGGACCGGGCAGGCCCACGAGCCATTGACCCGGATGGCATTTGCTGAAGCCGCGCGGTCCCGTCCCGCCTGGCAACACCAAGGAAAGATTGCTGTGTGCAGCATATACAGCCTTTGAGGTACGCCATGCATGTTGTGCTGGACCTATCATCCACTTCATCAGACTGGCATTGGCATCCGCGCTCCATAGCTGGGCGGTGTTCCGCTGCCGCCTCTGCGACTTCATTCATCTCGAGTCTGTACCTCCACTCGTCGTATCGTATCCAACAAGCCCAAAACATCTCACCTACAGGGATCATCCCTATATCGTTGCTGTGGGCGGCGGTACCCGCTACAACGACTGAGCACATGAAATGCCATATTTGGTGATACTCGAGAAGCATGAATGCGCGGCTCAGGGGCGTCGGGAAATCGTGGGTTGGCGGCGCCGCGGCTGTCTGGCAGATCCCTGGATGTTGTGACCCCCGGTTTGCCCTCCAATCTGTTGATTCTGGTTCCCTGGCACATGATGATGCTCGGCGCTCAAGGACAATGGCGATAGTGAGGAGCGTGCTGCTCCTGAGTGGTTGAAGATGGGGACAGCTCAGCACCTGCTTCGCCCCCAACGACCCTGCAACAACGCATTCGTCCTGTTGCAATCTGGGTCTGAGCGCGATACTTGTTGTTTCACATCATCCGGTATGTCCTTTGTAGCCTCCACTGCTTAAGCTTATTCATAAGCTGGGCAAGCAAGCGACGCACACACTCCTTTCCCCGTACAGTATTGTGTGTAATTAAGACCTCTGATCAACAAAGC
The DNA here is from genome assembly GCA_012977755.1 of Fusarium nurragi. Classification (NCBI taxonomy): domain Eukaryota; kingdom Fungi; phylum Ascomycota; class Sordariomycetes; order Hypocreales; family Nectriaceae; genus Fusarium; species Fusarium nurragi. The sequence continues at coordinate 25,299 of JAALXI010000046.1, forward strand.
ATAGGGCTGATAGTGAGTGGTTGGCCGGAACAAACACGGCTACAAGCTTGCCTATGCTGGGACCAGATCAACCAGCCGTGCAAACAGCTGGGGGGGATGAAACGCTTGACCCTCACGTTTATGACATGCCCCTCATGACACGTCACTTACCACCACCAAAGGGTTCGCAGCAAGTTCTCTCGGACTCAGCCTTCTAACTCCCGTTCGTTCGTCATCTAATTGCTAGTTTGCTTCATCTGTTCCGTACTTGTTGTGCTAAGGATTGCCGATAATAGTAGCAATACGGTCAAGCAATCGCCGCCTAGAAAAGGAAACACGTAAGTCGTCGGAGTGGGGGTTGAGTTAGATGACTGCGCTTTTCACTAATAAAGACTTTACTTATCAATAATAGCAAGTTTCCTGGTCATGGGGCAATCTTGAAACAATTTGATCTATTCGGCACCTGCCGTAGTCTCCCAGCATAACCAAACCTTGCGCTTGTTCATCAAGGAGTGTGCTCTCTGGGCCGTGTTCTGTCCCATCATTCAACTACGCCGGGTATCTAGTCATTGGATCTCTATACGCTCGGTTCTGCGAGCTTAGTGAATGACGCGTGCAGCGAGACATGAATTTGCTGGCCAAGCTTCTTTTCATTTGTTTCCGTTCAACCTCGTAGTTAGTCCGTGTCCACATCACTGACAAGCAAGCATAGACCATGCCCTGCTCTGAGCAAAGCATGTCGAGGCCATCACTTTGTGGCAGCGGTGACGGCTTGTCATGAGTAGGCAAACTTGAGGTGAATCCTAGATCTAGGATATCCCCGCTCGTGAATCGCTCCCGTTTCCCGACCCTGTTTCCGACTCCAAGCCCCCGAAGGAACTCGGTAGCGGGCTGCGCATGAGACCCTTTTCAAGATGTTCCAGCCATTCCAGCCTAGCAATAAGCTAGCCCGTCGATAGGCTAGATGACTGGAGGAGCGACATACACATGCGCCGCAGCTCACTTGACACACGTTTCGGCCTTGGTTTGTCGTGCAAAGTGGGCTTCAGGGCCTGTCCGAACGGCATCCGCAATGCCACATCTATGAACTTCCAAATGTGTATGGAAGAGATTGGGGGAACTAGGCCCTTCTAGTGTTATTCTGGCACGGACAATTTTGTCGCAGTAAGAAGCGCCTGGAGGAACCAAGTCGAATGAAGGCAAACAAGAACGGGCGGATTTGCTTCATTCGGGCACTAACAGCTGCCCGACTCTACTGTGGCAACCCGTCACCACCTTTAATGATGTAAATTGCACCAAGTAATCCATCGTCTTGGCTCGGCTGAATTTTAGTCAGACTGACCTCTATACCATCCATCGTCATACCCTGGCTGCTGCGATGATAACGCATATCAAACCGCTTCTCGGTATCTAGTGCGCTGAGAAAATAGCTAGCACGCTGCCCAAGATCCTGGACCGCAGATCTAGCTCACCTCCACATCATCCTTGCAACGTAAGAAGACATGCAGAGGTACGTTGAGGCTAGAGGAACAACTCTTTGAGCCCAATGAAGACGGAATGATACCGGAACATTCTGCAGAAAGAAGTAAGAGTAGGGAAAACTCTTCATCGAGGTGGAGGCCGTGTGGCGGTCACGACGTCCATCGAGGTGGAAACACATCCTTGTCCTGCTGGAAGTTATCTGGCCGCGGGCTGGACACGACGTGGCACTCCCAGAAGGGCTCGAAACCCCAGCCCTATTATAGGAGTGAGACTCATGATAAACCGTGATGGCAACACCAGTTCATCAAGGCTTTCAGGAAGATTCCAGGGACGATGGCGATGTCCGATCTGAGAGGGAGGCCTGCGGGGCAGCGGTTCGCTCATCCAATCTCACACTAGTAACGGCTCCCGTGTGTAACGCCATCGTTAAACATCGCCCAGCTTCTCCACCTTTTAGTCTATTCAAGAACCTGGTGAGCGACGCATGCAAATATGACGGAGTTGCTTGTAACCTCCATTGGACTCGTGTATGACTCTTGCCCAGCAGTTTTAGGTATGAAACCCAAATTTATATTCGTCCATCGCTTATTACTATTGTGTCATCCAACACTCAAGATTGTCCACCTTGCACGCGTGCATGCATTCTCAGGCTTCAACCCAGCTTCCGATGCTCAGACACAACAGTCCGCATAATGAACAGCAACTGGTAGCATGATGTGTGTTTGACGACTCGTAAGTAACAGGGCATGACCATGAGGCTAAGAGAAATTTGTTCTTAGCCGCTCAACCATAGAGATCGGTGTCAGTTGCCAGCATGTACCAACCCTACAGGAAGATTCGGGTAGGTATGTATCTGGCCGTGTAGCATCTCTGTAGTCAAGCCTCTTTTTTGAATTCTTTTTTTCTCTGACCGCCAGTTCATCTTCAGAATCCAAAGCTTCCCAGGGTGTTCCCGGCTGTGCTCATTAGTGGGAGCGACGTGGAGCAAACGGAACCTGTGAGGAAAGCGGGATGGAGCATCTTGAGAACAAGGTCGTAGAGTGACTCTAGGCAGGAAGCCTTGTGTTGTGTTAATAGAAGCAAGCAAGTATCAGTCACTATTGTCAAAGTTGGCTAATCTTCTCGGCCCCACCAATCGCACGGCTGGATCTTTCAGTTGACAAAGCCAATGACTCGGGCCGGGCCTTCATGGTATCGGCCTCAAGCGTCTGTTTGAACAAAAAAGCATCGAGGCGATCGATCATGGTGATTGATGTCTTGCGCAAAGGGCCTCAGTTCACGGTCAACCGCTGGAGAGGTGTGTCCGTACCAATTATGATCGGTGTGTACAGCGAAGGCGTCTCCGTTCAGGACGGGAGCAGCGCACAGACGGTCGCTGGGCTTGTGCTTGAAGCTCGAGCGGTTGTCCGAGTGAGGCAAAGCTCGAGTTGATGATGGAAAGAAGGTGTGGTCAAATTGTGCTGCCACACTCATGGCTTGGGTTAGTTCGACTTGCAAGGGGTTTGGCAGATGTCAATTGTTATTGAGTTCAAAATGGGTTTGTACTAACCGTAATCGTCAACTGTATGGTCCCATCTTGTCAAGAGAATGATGCCCCGGATGGATCGCCGACCGACAGGCATTAAGGTTGATGATTTTGTCTTTGTTCTGGGGCGAGAATTGATCTCTCTTGTTAGCTGTTACGCTGTCTTGTTGTTGCTGCTGTTGAAAGAGACGCCCGGATAATACCGACGAGATGCGGTCGGTAGAATATGATACCTTCCAAATTGGTACCTCACCTATCATTTGAGGCTGGGTGAGTACCAAAAGAACTTTTCTCCTCAGACTGGAATCTACCCGTATGCTCTTAACTAATTAGGGCAGCTAATATGTATGCAATGTTTGAAGTTCATTGCTCAACCTGCCCCTGTAGGATCTTTATTCTAGCAGTCTCGCCCCTGGAGCTGTGCCGGCGTGTTTGGTACGGGAGTACATCGAGCCGAGCAAACCGCAACCCTCAGCATCTCCACTGCGCTTTAATTAGCACAAGCGCAGACCTCATCTCAAACAGATTCGACCTCGATCCTAGTATTCAGCTCCCCGTGGACGATCATATCCCGACCATCACCGCGCGCTGACGCTGAAGCTGATCTGCTGGTTGTTTGTTGATGCCTGGGTCAGTTACTGCCAGGCTGAGCTTGCTAAGCTGCACAACATGGGTTTAAGTTGGCGGTTGACTGGCATGGCGGAGGTTCCTGATGCCATATCCATATATTTTTGGAGTATCTCGCCCTGCTGACTTCAACAAGCCAGCCGCCGTAAAAGACGATACCTGGTACCTCACGAATAGTTACTCTGTACAGCCACTATCACAAGCTTTGGCTCCCATATCGCCCAACCTCTGCGGCCCAAGCTTTACGTACGTGGGCCACACTGGCGCGGGAACTGTTACGGAGTGCAGCAATGTGATTGACTGGGCCAGCTGTCTCGAACTAGGTGGTTCGTGCGAACCCCTCGGTTCCATAGTGGGCATCCCGGTTGGGGCGCCAATTCAACGGTCTTCATGTTGTCTCGACTCGCATGCACACATGCGCTACCACATTGAGTTAGGTAGCTGCCATCTTACTTGGCCTTGCCGGGTGCCCGATATGCGAAAAGGAACGGGGTTCATGCGGCAACTATACACACTTTAGTGACTTCACCCAGACCCTCTGTCTCCCGACATCCATGCCTAAGATACAACAAGTGCCAAGTTCTAGGTCTTCTGTTGCATGCTGACACGATCAAGGCCTTGGAAATGAGACATACTCAGACTGGTGGCTTAAAACACAGAGGGCCTCATGTTATCCCAAAGAACTAGTACTGTGGAAGCGAGCCAGTCTGATGACGAGCTTCGAATCCCTCAGACCGAGAGAATGGGTCTCCTGGCATTCCATCGTTCGTGCCGATGACATTTATGCAAAGCTTCGTGGCATTTCTTTGATACTAGATGATGAAGGTGGAGGTCTGTTCTTGACTGGCCATACATGCGTAATAAATCTGGTGTACTAAATAGAAAAGTATTATTTCTCCCCGCTGAGCCATTCAAGTAAGGGATTTGGCAAAAATACACAGCGGTAAATGAGTTTCGTTACTTTTCCTACTCTGTTGCTTCTGTGACCACGTGCCAGGGGCCCTCAGGGTCAAACAAGAAGGCACATACATACCTTGGGTACCAACTGCCATTTACTGCCCCCATTTCAGCATCTATACTTCTGCCCCTGAAGTTTGTTCTTCTTCATCTCCATGGACGGATGCAGATGAAGCAATTCATCGATTGTTACTTTACTCCGTATTACTTGTGCCCTCCCGAGTCCAATTAAATATTGTTCCCTGCCCTTGTCAAGTTCACGGCGAACAAAGAAAATCGGACCCGGCAAGCTCTCCCCCATGCGAAGATCACAGTAACGTGGACGGTCCATGTCTCCATGATGAGCTGGTGCAGAACCAGGGGGGCGTGAAGCTAACGCACCAGCCTCAAATCTGGAGACGAAGATAGACGCCAACACCCCTCTCAGCCAAGGCCAAGGCGAGGCAAGGCAAGGCATGACAGAATAGGACCAAACCAGACGAGGCCACGGCTATACAAGGCGATGAGGCACTAGAGAGCGTTGCGGTGTGCGCCGTACTACGTAGTACCTAGTACGTCGTTGTACAGCAGTTCATCCGCGCAGCAAGAAGGTGGTGTTGAGCTATTGCCCTGGTCTCCACGATGACAGGTGCCAAATCTGTTTTGTCATCACGGATGGTTGCCTCGATGGCGATGCTGGATACTGAGGCCATAGTGGCATGGCATAGCATGCTATGTCGCAGCAGCCAGTGGGTTGGTTGGAAGACCACGGAGTACACCATGGATACCTAGAGCGAACATGGTTATATGGGGAAATTGGGCGAGACTCGATCAAGACGAAACTTAGGATAACCTCAGTTTGCAGGTTCGTATTGGGCCAACTCATTGGGCATGATGCGTTCTGCATTGCATCACCTAAGATCTCTTTTCTTTTTATTCCTCCTTTTTTTGCTGCCAGTTCATCTTTCTCCAACCCTCACTCAGATTTCTTCAGGAAAAGATGGGCCACCAGAGACTCGCAAGGTACGGAACCAACACCAAAGACTAACACCAAGGACGCATGTGCATGGCCAACGATGCCATGCTTTTCTCCAGCGTTTATCCCCTGCCTGTCGATGTCCTCTGCCTTATTACCAAACGGAAGGACTCCACTCACCTTACTTCATCCTTCAATGATTTACACGCCTCTAGATACCCCCCCTTGCACTGATATGTTGTCGACACCCCTCCCATGTTCCTTGAAGCAACTCGCTCCTGGGCCATCCCGCTCGCCCAAAGCTCGTGCTTCTTGCTGGGTTTCTTCGTCATGTAGGTACGCTATGGGCCGGGCCTCCTATTAAGACACCATATTCACCGTTTCGTGGGGATACAATCAGACCCTGATTCTTCGCTGCATCTTTGTCTCCCCACACCGTTACGTCGCTGCTGCCGCCGTCTCTTTTCGACCCGACGACTTCTTTTGAACTTGAAGGTTGATAATATTTTCCGGGTTGGACCTTTCTTTTCTTTTTCGATTGTTCCAGAGTCCACCTCTTAGCCTCATTCAGCTTGGGTTCCTACCCAGCTCTGACTCCTCACTCGTGTCTAGACCTCCATCAATATTTGCAACAACAGGAAGAGGAAAAAGAAGCAAGGCGATCCATAACGTGGGTCCCCGCCCTGTGCATGAGTTGTAGCTCCTGAAGGTCATACTAAGTTAGTAGGGGCCCAGCGGAAGATCTGACCGATGGTTTCTCTTTATTCGAAGTGACTGAACCATCCAAGATCTTCCTTTTGCCTCCCACGCTTGTCGCCTTACTGAATCAGTTGTCTCCTATATCTCTAGATACCAGCTCGTGAGATAAGAAGCCTTACCTTGGCCTCATTTACCTCGATTGGCGCCCCACGACTTTGCTCTGCCTCACCATATCATCCTATTTCCATCCATTGGCTGGAGAGAACCCTGGACATCACCAATCACATTGCCCTCTGCCCATCAACGCCTTGGAGCCACGCTTCATGATCTGAACAACCATCGCTGCCGCCTCCCGAGACAGTTCTTCTCCTTTTGCATCTTTGTGGCAACCTGGTACCTGACAGAGCCCAACAGTGTCGATACCTAACCCAGCTGCCCACCACTACGCAGCAGTCAATACGAGAAGGCCTCCACCATCACACTGCACTGCACTGCACTACACGACTATTAGACTCTGAGACAGCGGCAATACAAGCCATCAAACCTCTTTACGACTTAGAGGAAGGAAGCTTACTATCACATCTTATCTTACGGACACCGTTCACGCACCTCAGAATCTACTTGACTGTCTACACTGAAGACAAAGCGGACATAAGGGGCACCGTGAGACAGTGATATACAACTACCAAGCAGTATCGGGCTTCTTGAAGCCGCTGCAACCAGTCGCACTTTCAAAGCAACAATCAGCGGAAGTCGCCGAGCTGGCCCAACTCAAGAGCGAGGCTTCACTCTGCCTCTTGCGGGCAGAGTTATCGCCATCCATCATAGGTGTGGAAGACCGTTTCGATAGGGGACGTACGCCTCGGTCATATGCCAACGGTCCCCATCCAGGGAGACTGGGTGTTCAGGCTGTCGCGGTGGATTTTGCAGCTTTCCTGAAGGCATCTGGATCTCATGAGCCTTCTGTCTCGCCGCCTCGTCAAACTCAGCCTGCTCTAGCACTCGCATATCAACAACTCCCGCACAAACTATCGATCGTTTCACCCCGACCCATTGCGCATATTGCGCCGCCACCTGCAAATTCGACACAGATGTCTGGAAGGCGAGGCATGCCTCCCCACACTTCGGATCAACCACCGGTCAAGAAGCAGAGTAAGTGGTCACCAGAGGAAGATACTCTCATCATTGAGCTTCGGGGAAAAGGAATGAAATGGGAGGATATCTCCAAGCGTCTGCCTGGTCGAAGTGCGATTAGTTGCCGTTTACACTATCAGAACTACCTCGAAAGACGGAGTGAATGGGACGAAGAACGCAAGAACAAACTTGCTAGACTTTACGAAAGGTACGTTGACCACTCTGAATCCCAAGCTGCCAGAGCAATAATATGGTTTCTGGTATCTCCTCCTAAGAAAGTACTGATAAAATTGCAGGTTTAAGCCGGAGATGTGGGCCAAAGTTGCGGAAGAGATGGCGGTCCCATGGCGGGCAGCCGAGGCTATGCATTGGCAGCTTGGTGAAGCAGACATGGCCAGACGTGCAGGTGTTATCCCTTTCTCCCTAGCTGCAGTCAATGTGGAGGGCAACAACAGCCATCGAAGCTCGCCCTCACGCAGCCACGTTCACACGCAGTCGCAGAGCAACATCCCTCGCGATCTCGGAGCGTCATCGCCTCGAATAGTGTACAACAGACCTCCCCCGATGCCTGCCAGCAACCGGGCCATGGCTTCCCGCCGAGAGTCGATCCCCCCGCCTCCTCCATTACCTATGGGTCACGATTCTGCCGAAGTTCAGTATGTGCCAGGACCAGGATTGGCTCCAATCCAGAATCAGCCACCACCTCGAAGCGCTGGTATGCTCCCTGGGGTTGCTGAACTCACTGGTGGTGTCAGTCCCTATAGCGCGCCAACAGCGGTACCTAACCTGGGCCCTATGACTGGAGTCGGCCATGGCTCTTTGTATTCAAGCCTGGCTAGTTATTCGATGGAGTCGGCCGGAACCAAGCGAAGAGCTTCGCCAGACCATTACCAACACGAAGCAAACCAACGGCGACGCATTGCATAGCTTGCACCCGCCTTTGGCAAACGAATTACATTTGTATATGAGAGTTGGGTTGTGAGGCCTCTCTTTGTCATTTCTGTTGCGACTTATTTTGCTGAGTGCGGTGTTTGGATTACTGACGGTGGTGACGAATGTACGACTTTATCATGACGGGTTTACACGACGGCTGCATAGCTGCATGGGGATGAACAGAACACGAGACTTGAGAACTGGCCGATGTCTTAGGCTTGGAACTCGACTGAAGCATACTCAAGAATCACAGCAGCATATTGGACTTAACGACGGGACGGGACAGGATGGAATGTGGACATGACTCGATGGAAAAAGAATATTGATGGAAAAAAACATTAGGGGTATTTCTTTTTTTCTTTTTTCTTCTTCGATTCTTTGAATTGTTTTTCACTGTGGTATTATTTCTTCTCACTCATGCATTGGTCAGAGGCGTCTGAATGGCAGTGGACTTTAGGCTGGTTCCAAGCCTAGTAACGGAAGCATTGCAGAGGATGAGGTCAGGGGTGACCTCGGGAAAATGGAGTTGAAAGAGAGACATGGTTGTTATCTGTTGCACAGCGTTTGCTTTTCACTTGTTCATTGTTGTTTTGCCCCATTTCGATAGACATGACTGGAAACACGATAGAGATGAAGCCGGTCTAGATGGATTGTACAGTTAGCATTGTTACCTTTGTTCAAGAAGTATCTTGAATCTAATGCAAGTTGAAAGGCGGGTTACTGCTCTTTGTTGGTTCAACAAGCATGTGTGTGCAGCTTAAACATAGGTGAGAGATGCTTTGTAAGGTTGGCATCCATGTTCATATCCAGTGCTTTTCTGCATCGCCTATAAGGTCTTGCCCTCTACCGCAGCTTACCGTGCATGCTGTCTCACGACGGTTGACTACATACCACCCACCAGTTATCCTTTTCATAGCCACTCTCTACCACGATGCCTCCAGCTGCCACAACATCCTCCTCGAGCTCGCCCTCCTTGTACAGGTGATAATAGCGCTGGAACGTGCCCCCGGGCTCCTGGCCCTTTGGCTTGCGCATCACCCACGACACCAGGCGGTCCTGGTCACTGCCCGCGTCCCACCCGCGACGGCTCGACGCCTGCTCAAGCGCCCACACGTAGACAAGGACACGGCCGGTCTGAGGCGTCACGAGAGCCAGCAACTCAGCGATGGCGGCCTGCCGACGCTCACGTGTCGACATGTGGTGTACAACAGCGATGCAGATGACAAAGTCAGCGGCAGCCTTGCGGTAAGGAAGGGCGAAGCCATCCGCAACTGCAACGTCGACGTCAGAGATCCTAGGATCGAGCTCGACGCCGTCCTCCCGCGGCCGACGCAGCTCGGTCCGGGCGAGTTGAACAAGGGACGGACTCCGGTCGGAGCCAAGCAGGTGGACAGCCGGGTTGACACGCAGATACTTGCCGTTGCCGCAGCCGACGTCGAGGCCAAGACTGCCGGGTTGCTGAGAGAGCAGGAAGCTGGCAACGCGAGGCCAGGGCTTGTGGCGGGTGGCTGAGAAGTGCGGTGCGATGGCCTCGTAGACATCGTGGACGTGGGTAGCCTCGTACGTCTCGGGCGCCTCTTGGGCTGCAGATTGCGAGAAGGACTCTGCGGGGGCCTGAGCTGGTCTGTTCTCTTCATCTCCAGCCGGCGTGACCGACGAAGCACTTGCCATGATGAAGACCTAGTGATGGCTGATTCCTTAGAAGAACGCTCCAAGAACCTGCAGGGCACCTGGTGGAGCAGAATATTCCTTGTCTCCGTATGTATACGGATAATCTTTGAGGTAATCTCGTGAGGGGCATGGATCTGCCGTGCCCGAGCGTCAAGAGATATTGGCTTGGCTTGGCTTGGTTGGTCCTGTTTCTGTTTCTCTGGATGCCAACTAATTTCTCCAATATTCAAGTGAGTGAAGTGCCCTGGTCTGCGGGTGACGGGTGTGGCCCGCGATTATTAGTGGAGTCTTGCTCTGGGGCGGCTCCGTCTGTGGCTTGAGTGAGACCACTTATCTAGAACTGTTGGTAGGTGAGTTATTAGGTCTCAATATCCTACCTCATATTGATACAAGCTTGTCTGGTTTAAGCAGTCGGGTTTCGAGTAAAAGACTGCCTGCGAGAACTAGATATTGGTGGCTGAGTATCGAGTAGACGACACACACACACACACACACACACACACACACACACACACACACACACACACACTATAACATGATCTGTGTAACGCAAGGAATAAATATCACAATGACTTAATATGCTAGACTGAATCTCCCCTGTCCGATTTTGAGGCCCCTGGTTAACGAACGCCTCGGATCCGCCTCCAGGCCTCAAAACTTCCTTCAGGGTCCCTGGTCTGGTTGATGGTGTCTTGATATCGTCGACCCCCACCACAATCTCATCTCTCTTGTCTTCACATCCCTTCACCCATTCACAGGACGAGGCTTAACAGCCACTTTGTCGAGATGAGAGCGAACGAGTCCGTGCCATGCCCCATGGAACACTTTATGGCGTCTACGCCCCCCTCCCAACCGCGACTCGCGTGTCAAACAAGCAAGGTACATATATCACACACGGATGACCTTAATCGGTTGAGCGTTCGCGCCAGGGGTTGCGAGATGTGGGCATGGGTGCTCCCGCTCGCTTGAAGGGAACGCTGCACGTCATTCCAGGCCGAGGCCGAAGCCTCCGACTCTGTCTCATAAGCAACAGAACTCGGTGTCTCAGCCGAGCATGAGGGGCCTCCCTGTGGTTGCAGCGTGCAACTGGGGCAATGGATGCAACGTGGACATGTCTGTGATTCACAACCTCCTCGTGCTTTGTGGTTCGATTAAAGCATAATTTTCATATGGTTCGTGATTGCTAGTATTACAAGCCAAGGGTGTCCCCTGTCATCTCACATCTGACATGAACCGTTAATCTCACTCTCCCGCTTGTAGCGCCGGGACCGTTGATCTGCGACGATGCGCGTAGTATGCAACTTATGCAAGCGTTGGCCATTCATCTCCTACTTGTCTCATCGATGTAGGCAGTTGGTGACTAACGCAGTAGACAATGCTTCGACATCCCTGTATATCCGTATTTAATTTGTGCTCCATCTGTCCATCACAACTTTCGGCATTACACGTCATGTCTTCATTTCTTGCCAGTGTTGAGAGGGCTGTTGGGATCAAAGACATCCGTGGTGATGAGGTCAGGGTACGACACACCACCCTGCTTGAGTGCGCTGTCCATGACCTCCATGATGGCGATACTCTCTGACCAAGGCATCGAGGAACTCTCCTTCTTGCCGTCGCGCAGGCATCGCGCGCACTCATCGGCCTCCCAGAACATGCCATGGCCCCAGTTGTTGCGCTTGGGGTCTGTCGGAATCGGGCAGTTCACCACCTCCACCTTGCCATTGGCGTCTGACTTGATCACCTTGTACTCGGTTGGTCGGAATGCAGGGCCTGTGACTTGGATCTCGCCCTTGGAACCTTGGATTCGGATTGCAGGTCCGCCAGTGTAGAGGCCGTCGACATCGGTGGCGATGCGCAGCGAGGTGGTTGCAATGCCGACGCTGTTATGCTTAGGGAACTGACAGATGATGCTCGTGGACTCGTCGGCGCCGGTGCGGTACTTGTTGACAGAAGCCACGACGTTAGGAGACTCTTTGTCGGCCTCGGGCTGAACGTGGTAGAGAGACTGGAAGACCCAAGTCAAGGAGTAGATGCCGAGGTCAAGCAAAGCACCGCCTGCAAGATCGGGGTTTACCATACGGTTGGAGTCAGGGAACTCGAGATCGCCACTACCGGTGTTTTTGTTGAATGAAAGGTCGGCTACAAGAGTGAGTCAGCTGTTTCCTCGAAGCAGAGCAATAGCAGAACTTGGCAGAGAAGTATACGTACCGAATGTTCTATAAACAGTGCCAATGGCACCGGACTGGATCAACTCTCGAATCTTAATGCTAAGGGGGAAGTATCGAGTCCAGACAGCCTCCATGAAGAAGAGGTTCTTGGCCTTAGCAACCTCGTATAGCTTCCTGGTTTGCGCCACAGCCACAGTAAGGGCCTTTTCACAAAGGACGTGCTTGCCAGCCTCGAGGGCCAGCATAGCATTTTGGAAGTGGTGGCTGTGGGGAGTAGCGACGTAGACGATGTCGACATTGGGGTCGGCGACAAGCTCGGCGTAGGAGCCGTAAGCCGCGGCAGAAGACGGGCCGTCAATCTTCTTGATAAAGTCGCGTGCGCGGTCGGCAGAGCTGGAGGATGCGACTGCGACGATCTCGTGGCGCACATCGTCGACCTCGCGGGCTGCGGGGTCTGTGAGGATATCCTTGGTGAAGGCTGGTGGTGATAGTTTAGTTCGGCGTTTTCTGTGTGTGGAAGTCATGGCATGGGATCGAAACTCACTCTCAGCGATGCCGCCGGTGGCTAGAATTCCCCATTTAGTAGTGTAAGGAGCCATAGCTATAATCTTGATGATTTACGAGGTTGAAGAAGCGCAGATTTGACCATCTCAAATCCCCAACGTCAACGTCTTCCCCTCAGAGCTACGGCGGGGCAGCAACGGCGCCCAGTCCAATGATGTCCATAGCGGGAGGTGGAGGAGAGGTACGGAATTGCTTCACTTAGTATGTGAGGTCATAATCCCCGGTCTCTTAGCCTAAATACCTAGCTCCAGCATTGGCATCAAGATGGGTATATGAGGATCGCCGATCGCTGACTATTGAAACTGTGAATATATTTGTTGAACAGTTCTAAAGGGGGTTTGCGCATTTGGCTCTCCCAAAGTGCGCCCTCTTGCCGGAGCTTGTAGTTGATCATAATACGCAACACTCACGCGGCCATATCAACGGCGATTTAAATACAGGATAGGAGCCGGGCGTTTACATCTTAGTTTTCATACTCCTTAGTCTTCCCGTTGACCCAAATCATATCATGCTATTATCATCATGTGATCAGCAATATAGCGTGTGGAGAAGAACCCCGCAAGCCGAAATCGAAACCTTTCCCCATCAGATATGGTTCTAATACCAGAAAAGCATTTTGATGGCAGTGGCTCTTTCAGAACATTGTCTTGCTGCCAATGCAAGATGAACGTGGGTACTCAGGGGGAAATATGTGACTAGGGCGATGATGATAACTGATCCCTTCTAATCGGGATCAGAGAGACTGAGTTCTTGAAGTTGTCTAGAAATTTATCCTGCTCCTTGGCGATACAAGTGAGAAAGTCGTTCAAGCGAACTATTGAATCTCACCACCACTCTTGCACGTCCATATGTTATCCACCTGACCGGGCTTCTGCAGGCGTTACTTGCTATAGGAGGCTCTGCCCCAACACTGGCCTCAGCCATAGTATTCAGCCGGACATTATCTCCAGCCTCTCTTAGAGACAAGTGCTGGCCGAGCCATTGGTCGATGGCCGCCCGACAAGTTTGCTTATCTTGCTCCCTGAGTCATGAATGAACTCTCGCAACGATCGTGGATTTATAGTCTCGTTCGATTATTAGCAATCAACCTTTTGTCCAATGTTGATGAGCACAGCAGCCAAAAAGGTGAGGAGACTTAGTATTAGAGACTAACATAGGCATGTAAAGATAAGATATGATACAGAGGAAGGGCCAAGAGGTATCCCTGTCCACGAACCCCGCGTTAATTAATGTACGGGGGTCTATCAATGCTCTATCAACGTACGATATTGAATTGCTACGTCCCTAAGAACCCTAGGCAGTTAGTCAGCCAAGGTATGCTACGTCTGCTACCAGTGTCCAGATAGATTTTATATTTCCTACTATGGCATGCCCCCACTATCGCCGATACAGGCACATCACCCTCCACGCGGGAGTATAGGCACTGATTGGCTGCCTTGCAATGTGGTTGGTCGTTGTAGTGTTTTGAGGCTCAACATGTCGTAATTAACCAAACATCACCACTCGAGCCATTTTCTTCTTCATTTAGCTCATTACATAGTCATCGATCTAGCATCATCTTTCACAGCCCGTTCCTTTGCAGAAACACCGTTCCAACTCTTCTCAGTGAAATCATTGAACATGGCCGCCAAATTAGCCAAGGACCTTACCCTCAAAGGCTCATCTACTGCCATGCCAAAGCTTGTCTATGGCACGGCATGGAAGAAGGACAGGTCTTCCGACCTTGTCTACTCTGCAATCAAGCACGGCTTCCGTGGTATTGACACGGCTGGTCAGCCCAAACACTACAATGAGAAGGGCGTAGGACAGGGTGTCCAGCGAGCCATCAAGGACGGCCTTGTTACACGCGGGGGATTGTTTGTAAGTCCACTCTGCCCCCCATTGATCCGAAGCCAGGTTAAGTACTGACTCTCGTCAGCTTCAAACAAAATTCTCGCCCCCAGGCAACCAAGATGAGAATGCACCTTATGATTTCGACGCGCCGCTGGTTGACAAGGTTCATCAATCGGTGCGCTCATCGCTGGCATACTTCACTATTGACGGTGAGGAGCCCTACTTCGACAGCGTGCTTTTGCATAGCCCACTGCAAACTATTGAGGATACCATCACGGCATGGAAGACTCTAGAGACCTACGTGCCTCACCAGATTCGCAACCTAGGCATCTCTAACACGACACTCGCGATTCTCAAAGCGCTCGATGATGTAGTCACTGTCAAACCTGGTGTTGTTCAGAACCGCTTTTATCCGGACACAAGGTTCGAGATAGAACTCAGATCTTACTGCCGGCAGCAAGAGATCGCTTTCCAGTCTTTCTGGACCCTCAGCGCCAACCCGAGACTCGCTGTTGCCAAGCCGGCCAAGACCATCGCAGAGAAGGCTGGTGTCGCGCAGGTCGCCGCGTACTATGCTCTTGTGCTGGGCCTCGAGGGAGTCACGGTTCTCGATGGAACGACGACGGAGAGCCACATGAAGGACGATCTCGAAGGCATCCAGCAAGTTGCCGCTTGGGTAGAGTCTGACGGCGCAGCCGAGTGGGACTCTGCTTTGAAAGAATTCAAGCAAAGTATTGGGGAAGTCTGAGTATGTTATTTGGGAGCGAATGTGTTGTGCCCCAAAGCTTTGTTGGCCACTTTGAGAACTCCATATGATCCAATGGTATAAGCAGGAGAGTCTGGTGTACTGCACAGCATTGCATACACTGCTAAAGTGAATACTAAGTTTCAGAATTTATTATCCATATATTCGCATTCTTTTGCGTGACTAACCGGAATCTGAGCACTTCCAGTTGACGTGCAGTGCTTTGCCAGAGACAGCAGCTGCCGAACTGACAAACCTTCAACTCTTAACCTTAGGACATTCACCCAAAGCTTCCACTCCCGGCACTTTCATACACGTTGTTCTTTTCTACCGTCTTCATTAAACTTTCGTGGGAATTACTCAGAGATTGCCCTGTTTTACCTACCCAAACGTCATCTCAAGTACATCATTTGGCAGCAAATATAAACATATTTCGGCAGTAGGTATTCGTCGATTCGATCGGTAAACACTTGAGCTCATGCTTGGACACATAGAGTTGAGTATGAGCATCCGCCGAGCTGCCGTTGAACGAGACTTTGGTCTCCGACCTAGTAAGTCTACCACTGTGTAATGTGACACATCGTGTCATCCTTTGTTGATCTTTAAATTCAGATACACGTTCCATGCTTCGACCTCGGCTACCTACTGATCGTGATGAAGAGGCTGAACCATCCCCGACCGAGACAAGCACATCTCCCCAAGAGGCCGAAGTTGCCCAGAACGCTCCGACCTTGCCTGCCCAGGATGTTCGAGACGACGATCGCTCATCGACCATTTCTCCTACCGGCATTCACAAGGACCTTCCTCCGGAATCTACCAACAGGGCCTCCAAGAGACGCCGCAGTGATGAATCTCGGAGCAGTGATGAAATTCCAACTCTTCCTCCTAACTTCCCATCTTGTCCCATGGACCGGCCCGACCGCTGTGGCGTCGCCGTCTGGCGCAATGCCTGCAACGTCGTTCAAGACGCCAATGGAAATGTTGAAGCTGTCGACGTTGTTACCTTCCTTCTGACGAGAGAGGGAGGACTTGCCAACCCTGCGCCTATGCTTTCAGAAGATCACAAGGCACTCGAGAATATGCGAAAGGATACCATCGACCCTGCTGAGATCTGGCGCCGACAACAGGCAGAGGACGAGATTGCCAGAGCGAAAGAGGAGCGTCGCCAAGCGAACAAGCGACGATATCGACCTCGTGGCCAAGTAGACAGGGAGCGAGCCGAGCGAAAAGCTGCTCTAGCTGCGAAGCAAGCCCGAGACTTGGCCGAGGAAGCTGTCACTACGACCGCCCATGATGCGAGTGGCGTGGAGGAACCTCAACGAAAAAAGCTGAAGAAGGTTGAAGAGCTCTAGAGGAGTACTTGGAAGGGAAACCAACAAGAAGCAGGTCCTTGAGTTGTGCTGTTGCTCATGCGGAAAATGCATTCTCGGCTCTGGTGGGAGGTACGTTGCATGTTTAACCATCATGATTTACTTTTACCTTAGACTGGTAGCTTTCAGGTTCGCACTGTCATTCTCACACAGCGTATCTTACGGCTGATCTAGAACAACAAATCAAAAGTGGCCTGCATAATGCTCATTGACACCACATTTATGTTTTATTCTTTTGTTTAGTTTTGGCCAGACTTTCCAATATCCTTCGCGAAAGTGTTTGCCACAATGAATGGGAAGCACGCTGTTGCCTCCATGTAAACCTTGTGGATCGTGGTCAGCGTCTACCTGGTTACGAGTGGAGTCAAGAACTTAACTTACCTTGACGTGGTCAGCACCAATCTTGATCTTGCCCCATGATACAGCCTCGTCTGGTCTGGCACCAGCATCACTGCCATCAAACTCTTGCGCTGTGTTGATGTAGACAGCTGATTCAGCGCCGTTTCGCATCAAGCATGCGTTGGCGATGTGATGCTTGATGATACCACCACCTAGAATGATCATACCGGCTCGCTTGGCTCGGACGGCGATAGTGTTAATGCGACGGATATCCTCGACCAGATCGATCTTGAGCTGCTGAGGTGAGGACTTGAAGGTGTGGAAGTAGAGCATGTCGCCCAGACTTCCATCGGTAATGGCAGGGCAAAACACGGGAATGTTGTTCTTGTACGCCCAGTAGTAAACAGATCGCTCGTCGTTGATCTCCTTACCCAGACGGTGAACTACCTTGGATGGCGTCCAGTTGATCTCCTCCTCGGTACCCTTGCTGGCCTCCTGCTCCTCGAGCATCTTGTCAAGGATGGGAACAACCCAGTCTTCAAAGGCGCAGTAGTTTGCATTGGGAACAACAAGGTTGCCGATGCGGTTGAGGCCCTTGCGGCGGAGGTCGGCTCCAGGAGTGCTGAATGAGCCAACGTAGGTGTCGCCAAGGCACTTGATGAAATCCTCTTCAATGCCGCCCGCCGTGGTAACGATGCACGAGACGTGGTTGTGCTCCACGAGCCAACGGAGAACACCTCGGAGGCCAGAAGAGATAAGATTGGAAGTATAACCCAAGAAGATTGTGGTCTTGTCTCCCGTCTCAGGGTCTTTCCATGCACGCTGTAGGTTGTTAGCCACTCTGGCTCTTGGTCGTCTCAGAAGACTCGATTATAGAGTTTCTTTGTGAATCGCAGCGCACCATGTCATTAATAATCCTCACGGCTTCGCACATGGAAGAAGCTTGGAATCCCATGTGGCGCATACCCTCGTAGAGATCCTCCGCGGTGATAGGTCCCTTGAGCTTATTGAAGTCCAACTCCTCGACTTTCTGCGCGTCCTTGGGCATTTCCTCAGACTTCACCAGGACGGCATCAGTGGCCGCCGAGGGCGGAGCGTCTGCTTTGGAGGCCATAGCAACAGATGGAAGTATTGTAAGGGTGGTGGATTGTGAGTCGTAAGTTTTGAGTCGCAAGTTGTAAAATATGGATGCACAGAATTCGATGGATATATGAAGACCTGGTAAAAGTTCCGTAAAAGCACTTGATTTGTCCAAAATTGGAGATTCAAGATATCGATATGCAATAAGATTTTCTCCCCAAGCACATACTCTAACTCTAACTTTATTTTCCCATATTTGGACGTTTAAACGGCAATCAACCACATTCTTCATGATTTCTTCCGTGAGAAATCCCGGCTCCCGGCAGCCGCATTGAAAAAAACTCGGCGGGGTCTATCGGGGCTTGAAGAATGGGCGTGCACGTATCGACTTCCATTCTGAGTCTAGCGTCTATGTCGCGGCAATACTGGCTCTAGCCCCCCTGGAAAGCCGACCCCCCTTCCATCCCATCCACCACTAACAATAAGCACTAAGCGCCACGCGACAGTGTGTCCATCTCAAGTTTGTAGGCGCAATGGGGTCGCTTAAGCTTGGCCCCTTGCTGAGGGTAAACGCCTGAGGCTTGCGTCCAATCCCTCAAACCTTCGACCTGCAATCCATCGCAAAAGGCATTGTCGCTTTTGTATTGCAACCGCACTTCCATCCCCCGCTACTCGTCGCGCCCTTAGCATTGGAATATAATATCGCTAATAAGTTATTCGCCTGTTTCGACTTCTCATTTAATACCATTCGGCGGTACGATTCAGGTTCTTTTCTCTAAGACGCGACGTCAACGGAACGAGAACAACACGACTACGATACCCGCAAGACTTTAATCGTTGGGCGCAACAAAGTAAATTAAGCAGGAAAACCATCGACATCGGCGTGGCTCACGGCATAGTTAGGCGTAACTTTGCCTCCTGCATCCCAGGTACATGGGCTGTTCAGTATAAATCTACCGATTCCTTCGGGTTTCCTTCGGCTATTGAGAAATGTATGCACACAACCTTCCTATTCTATTACCTTGCTATCTCGAGATATGCAAAAGAATCGCCTCATGAGACAACCGCACCAGTCGGTTCATAACCCAATCTCCTTGTTCGCAACTTCCTGCATGCTGACTCCCTCCTTCATCGTATAGGGCCTCAAGATACTCACGTTATGAAAGGTCCAGATCGCCGCGTGATCGCTCCCCTGACCGATTTGATAGACCAGCACAGTATGCCGACGGAGACAGGCGACGACCGTCTGAAGCCCGACCGGGCAATGGTGGCTTCCCGCCAGGCCGCGACTTCGGTGATCCATTGCGACGTGAACCCCCTCGTGGACCGAAGGCCTTGATTGATGCGCCCAGTGGGCCCCGCGGGGGAGGGTTTGGGGGCGAATTTCGAGGTGGTCGCGGCCGAGGGCGCGGCCGTGGATGGTCTTCAAGGGACGACAGTCGAGATCGGGGTCGAGACAGGGATATTGATTTTCGTGACCGTTATCACGATGATAGAAGCCGTGAACGCGACCGCGATCGCGACAGAGAATGGCGCGAGCCCAGAGATTTCAGAGCTCGTCGCTCACCTATTGGTCGCGCGAGATCACCCACACGAGATTTCAGAGATAGAGACCGCGATGGGCCACTGGGAGTAGATGCGGATAGATCCCGACGCGGCTCTCGAGATGGTGGACCCCCCTCTGCGGGATCATCGTCATCCGACCCCCAGTTCGGCATGGCGCCCTACCCCCGTGGTGGAGGATTTCATCGAGGACGCGGCCGAGGGCGAGGTGACTGGTCTGAAAGAGGCCGTGGAAGAGGGCATTACATGGATGACAGGGGTGATCGCTATCCACGCAGTCGGTCTCAGGAAGGTCGCTGGGGGAGGGATCGTGATGACAGGGACCGGATGGATCGAATGGACCGTTATGCTGACCCAGATGCCCGACGTGAAATTCGAGACGAACGCGATCCCCGAGACCGCGAACTATTCCGGAACAAATTGGAAGCTCGCGCCAATGCTGGTCACGACTCAGGACTCTCTAGCAAGGAGGTTTCACCACCTCCGGTTGCGCCATCCGCACCTGCTTTTGGACCTGTTTCTGGCAGGGGACTAAGTGTAGGCGAAGGCTATGTTCCTGCTAGTGCTGCAGCAAAGCTTCCGCCTACAGCTCCTAGGGCGTTCGGTGACCGACCCCCTTCCGCTGGTCATGATCCAGCAATGCCATCCGCTGGCCTCGGTAAGGGGATGATTCATGACGGTCCCTCGATTCCAGTCGGTCCTCGAGCCCAGCAGCCTCCACCTCCGCGACCTTCGAGCAAGCAATGGATCAACCCGAATCTGAAGAAGGCGCCCGACTCACCGAAGCTGATGAGATCGCCGAGCTTTGTGCAACAACGGCCGGCTCTACGACGCGATAGTTCCCAGTACGATCATTATCATGATGATGAGAGGCGGCCACGCAGTAGCGATGCGAAGTCGGACTCTATTTACGACAATCGAGCCCGATCGAATTACAGCGCAGAACCAGGAGAAATCACCGTTAAGTCCGAGCGAGAGTCTCAATCTGCAAGAGCTTCGATGGATAGGGACACACGGCCTATTAATGCTTCAAGACGAGACTCCTATCGCTCTGGCCCATCGCCTACCATGGAGAACATGCCCAGGTTTGTCCAGGCACCTGAAGGGCGTGTAAGGGAGATGAGAGAACCTCTGAAGGAACCGCCCAGACGAAAGCGCGGCCGAGCAGACCTCAAGGCTATTAGATTCGAGGTGCCGCCAAAACCAGCACCTGTGGAGCAGAATTCGGAATCTGACGATGACGACGACATGGCCGACTACTTTGATATGGAAATTGGGAAAACGGAAGCTGAACTAAGCAAGCTGGAAACACCGAAGTTGCCAACTCAAGTGATGGCTCGTTTTGCAGCTCTGTCTCATGGATCAATGGTCAAGATTGTTGGGGAGAGCGAAGGACTGCTGAAGATGGTGGAAGAACTGCCAGAGGCAGCTAATAAGGTCGTCGTCGAAAAGGCTGGAGAACCCGCACTGATTGAGGAGGAGACCAAAGAAGACGTTGAAATGACAGACGCCACCGATAACGAGATCAAAGTCCAGTCCGAACCAGCAAAGCCAGCACTGCAGGAAGCTCAGTCCGAAGCTCAGTCCGAACCTGACTATGAGCCCGAGCCTGAGCCCGAGCCCGAGCCCGAGCCTGAGCGTTCAATTCAAGTTGGGACATCCGAAGACCCTGTTGTTGAGTACACACCAAAACCCTCACCTGAGGTCACTCGAAAGACTGCAGAACAACCCACCGAACCACCCGCTGAGAAAGCTGCTGAACATAGCGAACAACCTGACGGGACAACCATTGAGAACACCGATGGGAAATCCGGCGAGGACCGCGCCGAGAATATCAGTGAGAAGCCCATCGAAAGTGCTGTCGAAAAGAGCATCGAGAACATTATCGAAAAGCATGTCGAGGAGCCTGTACAACAAATTGAGAAAGAGGAAACTCAAGCGCTTGCTGCGCCCACTGCTAAACCAAATGCTGAAGAGATGGACATCGACCAGCCTCCTGTTCAGACCGATTCAGCTATTTCTGAAACCCCGATGCTCCTTACTGACAATACAGCCAAAAATCCGGTTACCATGGTAATCGAAGTTGAGCCGATGAAGACCGACGACAGGCCCCAGGAGACGATCGATGAGCTCCCTGTGGAAGAACTTGGTGAATATAAGCCAAGTGAAATACCAGTAGAGGCTGGCGTCGAGGAACCTACACAGACACAGATTGAGAAGGCAACCGAAGCCACTCCGGAAATTGCCCCAGAAAAGCCTGATGAAGCCACCACCGAGAAGCCCGCCGAGACTTTGGCCGGACCTGATACCGAGACTCTCGCGGAGAAACCTGAGACTACAACAAACCGGCATGTTGCAACTGAAGACACTCCTGTTCCTGACGTCGCTCCTCATGTTGTTTTACAGACAACGGAGACAGTATCGAAGCCGCCTAGTACGCCGTCGCAGGTCGACGACGACGAGACTGAGTCCGAAGATGATTCATTTATGAACCTTGACACCGTCCGACGATATATGACCACGCCCCCAATTGACAGTCTCCCTGATTTCGGCTGTCAACCTTGGGACAAGGATAGGGATTTCTTGCGCACTCTGGATTCTGACTCGGTTATGGACGATTTTGTTATCGATCACTTAGATAAGATGCATATTGAAAAGTCAACCGAACAGGACCACGACAAAAAGATTTACGCCAACAACTACTTGCGCTATTTGCAATTCACCATGTCAAACGATCCAGCCGCTGTCAAGAGTCGTGGAAAGTTCTCGGTCTCGACAGGCATTGAATTTACTGGAACAGTGACTCCCGAACCAAAACATGAAGGGAGCGGACGTGGGCGCCGTTTTGCATCTGAGCGAGACCTGGAACGGGTTTTGCAAGCATCTATGCGCGAGGACGAGGAAAGAAGAGAGCGCGAGCTTAGAATGCAGCAAGAAAAGTACCGCACAGATAAGGAAGCCGTCATCCCGGATATGATATGGACACAGGAAGAGAGGGACAATGCTAAATACATTGACAAGTCCGGATACACACCTGTTGATCGTTTGGTATCGACATGGCGTGTTTTGCCTCCTGTCAACAACTTCAATGAGGAAGAGGCCAGCTTGTTTGAAAAGAGGTACTTGGAGGCGCCTAAGCAATGGGGCCGAGTTGCAGAGGCAATTCCGCATCGAGACTTCGGTGCCTGCATTCAGTATTACTACATGAACAAGAAGGATCTCAACCTGAAGGAGAAGCTCAAGAAGCAGCCTAAGAGGCGCCGAAAGGGCAAAGCGAAACAGCGATCTAGTGCATTGGTGTCAGAGCTGGGCAACGGAGATGGGGAAACAGAAGAAAACCACGAGACGGGAGAAAACGGCGAGAGAAGACGGCCACGGCGAGCTGCTGCGCCTACATGGGGCTTCGAACAACCGCCGATCGATACAGAGAACTCAACACCCAGTGCCACACCTGGCAGACGTGGAGGGTCCGCTAAAGTTGATCACCCAGAGAAGGTGGATGGAAGAAAGAGACGAAGGGGTCCCAAGGAGAAAGAGCCCAAAGCACCCAAGGCGAACCAGACGTTGGCCGCGGCACCAGGACCGGGCAAAGGAAGATCGAGGTCGAACTCGAGAGCACTCAACACGGACGGATCCTCTACTCCTCTCCCTCCTTCGGAGGGTCATCGTATTCCAACCCAGTTCGAGCAGCACCCTGTCGGGATGCAACCTCCCTTTTCTGTGCAACAGCAGCCTATTCCGAGTATGGAACGCCCTCAGTCAGTTGCTCCCTCGTCCATCTCTGAGGTTATGGCAGCGCCTTCGCTTCGACCCGATCCGCCACCTCAGCCTGCAATGGCCACGTTCAACCTAGCCCACCAGGCATCAGAGCGCAAAGCACCCACCCAAGCATCCAGTTACTGGAGCGTGTCTGAATCTAATGACTTCCCACACCTCCTGCGCTCGTTTGGATCCGATTGGACAGGAATTGCTGCTCACATGGGCTCCAAAACCGCTGTCATGGTAAGCCGCTATTGTATAACGACGATGAACAACTACTAATAATTGTGACAGGTCAAGAACTACTTTGTCCGTCAAAAGGATCAAGGTAAGGCTGAGTGGGAGATACTTGTCCAAGAGGCCGAGCGAAAGAAGGCTGCCGGTGAGAGGCTACCTGATCCTCCGCAGCCATCGACAGGAGGGCGAGGAAGGAGATATGATAACACAGCTGCCACCTCTCGACCTCTAGCCGTCGCCCCAGGCATTGATATGCATGGTGAAGCGTCGCAGCCCAAGATGGAACCTGCTGTTCAACCTCCTCGTGGTCAACCATTCCCCAACTATGGTGGTGTTCCCATCGCCCAAGCTCCTGTTCAACAGCAACCCCTAGTGCAGCCTCAGCAGCAACCGATGGTCATGGGACAGCACCCTCCGGCTCCGCCAGTCACTCAGGCAATGTCACCAGGCCAAAGACCTCTGAGAGCCCCTATTCGACAGTTTGGGTTCCCCGAGGGCGAACGCGAGCCCAGCGTGCGCGTACCGCTTCCACAGAAGGCCTCTTCTCGACATCCTGGTACAGAGCCAAGGGAACAACGGCCTCTGGCTGCCGCGCAACCCCTACAAGCTTCTCCTCGCGAGGCTATGATGGAACACAATGCTCAGATGGAGCGTCAAAAGATGGACACGCAGTTGCGAGAACAAGAGCAGCGCGAGCTGGCTCGACAGGCAGAAAGACAGCCGCTACGCGTCAAGCAGGAGCCCGAAATGACACCACAGCCGCACCACTACGAGCCGTATGGCCACCGTCAACAAGGCAGCCTTGGTGGTCAACCATTGGCGAGGCCACCGCAAGAGCCCGGACGTCCTTCATCATATGGCCCCCCTATGCAGCAGCAGCAAGCTCCCGCACAGCCAGTGCGAAACCTCATGGGCGAGCAACCCCAGGTTCGCTCACCTCAGATGGGCACACCTACCAGTCGTCCCGTGTCGTCGCTTCAGCAGAGGCCATCATCAGGGTCGACGCATGAACCATATAACTCAGCAACGCCTCAAGCTGGCACTCCAGTTCAAACCCCCGCAGCAGTGCCCCCACGTCAATCCGAGCCTCGCAAGGGAGGTCTTAACATCATGTCGCTGCTGAACGACGAGCCTCCTCCACAGCCCAAGCGAGTCAACGATGTGACTAACACTCCCTCAAGACCGTCGCCTACTCCCCCACCCCAGGCCATAGGCCGCACACTTCCTGGGCCGGCGCCGCCTTCTCAAATGCGGCGTGGCGATCCAGAGCCATATTCACCGTACGCCAGAGGTACAGCAGGGATGCCGTCTCTGAAGCCCACGTATGCGGATTCTCCTCAGCCCCAGCACATGGGTAGCTCGAGGGCATCAATCGGGGTTTCGCTTGATGCTGCAGCAGAGAGGGACTATTACCGGCAGAACCCTTATCAACCCACAAATCACAGCCGGACAAACTCGCCACAAGGTGGACATCGCTATCCTCCACCTGGCCCTCCCCAATACCAGAATCAGGGGTACCCGACTTCATACGCTGCTACGGGTCAGCCGTCTCATGCTGGATCACCGGGAGGACAATACGGGCTGCATCCGTCTTCCTCTCGCTCACGAGAAGTTCCCCAGGGTGGTCGTGAAACTTCGTGGCCACCGCCAGCGCCCCAGCAACCTCCTTCAAGCATGCAGCAGCCAACCGGTTGGCCATCGCAGCCACCTCCGAACACGTCACAACAGCCACCACAACAGCAGCAGCAGCAGCAGCAGCCCTGGCCCACCCAGCATCCTGCGCCCAAGGCTCAAACTCCGGCACCATCTTGGGCCCCTTCGCAACCGCCTCCACCGCAGCAATCTCATCATATGCCCATGAGAGATGATGGACGAAACCCCTATTATGGAGGTGGGCCCGGTATGCAGCCACAGCAGCATCAGATGCAGGCTCGCTATCCGCCGCCAACATCTCGCGGCCCAGAGTCGGTGCCGCCGCCTGCACAAGCGTACCCTCGTTATGCTTCCACCCCTGGCCCTGGTCCGACTAGAGATATGAGAGAGATGCCGGGCCGCAGTTACACGCCTATCGGCTATGATGCCCGTGGACCACCCCCACCGGGAGCTCCCGTTTACCCCGGCCACGATCCTAGAGATCCTCGAGACCCTCGAGATCCTAGAGATCCCAGAGATCCTAGAGACCCTCGAGATCCGAGAGATCCACGGGACATGATGAGAGGAGGACTGCGACCGCACGAGTACGAAAGACATCCGGATCATTATAGAAGATAAGTTGGTCACGTGATCATCGGGGTCATGTAGAGGTTGCATATGCAACGATCTTATCACTTTTGTTTGGCGTAGCAAGTTTGGGGTTTGGCATTATTGACTGGGTTGGTTGTCGTGGAGCATGAGCGGTTTGACTTTTATGTAAAGTATACACTATGACTGGTTTTGTTTCAATTGTACAAAACAGAGGAAGACAAGCACACTTACATGCAATGATGATTTATTCAATTTATTCAATATCTCCAATTTTCGTTTTTTTCACTCTAACTGCTTCTTGTTACATGACGTGCAACGGAGAAAGCTATGGGCCAACCCCCCACTAAACCCAAGTGATTGTCCGCCATAAAGTAAACAACCCCGCCAAATGCCTACCTAATCTTTACGCGCCAACGCGTTAAATTCAACGACGACCTTACATGACTCAAAAAGGCACCAGAACATCCCCACCATGGCTTCGCATTCGAGATCAGCATCCGCTATGGGCGGCCATGAAAAGACGTATTTTGAACAGCAGCGCGAAGCCCTCATTGGCGAGATCGCAATGGCAAGGTTTCCCGGCGAGACACCAAGAAAACAAACACTGACCCTCTTGTCGTGCAGAGCTTCGAGCACGTCTTGGCCAACATCAACAAGCTGAACCGGTCCCTCGAGGCTGTCACTGCGGTACGAACAATCCCCTCCCATGCTGTTCCCTCGGAGGGTCAAGCTGATGGAGGCTACAGGTCGGCAACGAATTCTCATCGGTCGAGGCGCTGTGGTCACAGTTTGAGAACGTAATGGGCAAGGATAACAACGGCGAGGGCGAGACGGAACAGGCTGATCAGACGGAGCAACATGATGATGGCGGGGAAGGGGATACGACGGTGAAGCATGAGGGTTCGTGATGGCAGGGTTGGGAGGCAGTTATTTTTTTATTTTATTTTTTTATACCCCGTGGATAATGAATGGATGAATAATATTGATATCAAGTCCGAATACCAAAGACGTGGGCAATGCACACGACAATTAAACGAAGCATTTCACGTCAAGGGATGTTAGCATATTTCTATTACTTCATCGCATTGAATATTTTAATATAAAAAAAGCAATTTATCTTGATGCATCTGGGACTTTATCTGTCTGGTTCTGTTCTCTATCTCTGTACAATCTATCTTGATATCAAGACGTGCTCTCTCCTCTAGACTATCTCACAATGTGCATACGAGAACCAGAATAGCACACCTCTCACACCGGCGTTCTGAGCTCCGGGGGTGTTAAAAATCAGCAAATAGACAGTCCAGAAAGTACAAGCAAATCAAACAATCCTCAACTCCATACTCGTGCCAGTGCCTCTATGGGCTGTCTGATTCTTCTGAGATTCCGTGTCGTGTACAATGCCTTGGTTTTCGGCAGGGCTGATATAGGGCAATGGGTCATAGAGTAAAGCAATTCCAGGGGGTATATAGCCTTAACACCTTCGCTGGTAAATGAGGTATCGTGACCAATTTCGTAATGACATCCGTGGGGGTCCACAGCAAGAGCAAATGTGTTCAAGCAAAGTAAGTATGTGTTGCAAAGCAAAGTGCAGTAGGTAGGGGAAAGGTATTTGGGTTTCTTGGTGGGCGCTGATAGTCTCTGCTCCAAATCTTGTCATAGCAGGATGTCTTCCTTATGGTGTCCAAGCCAAGAGTTGTGTAAAGGAAATTGTGTGGTGTTTCTCAGCCATGAACTTTCCAAATCGGGGATATCCATTCTTCTGTGTGCGCTCATCGTTGGGCCCAGGTGCTAAGGGTGTATTTTTGTTATTTTCTTATTTTGTCGTCCTCTGATCCTCGCCTTGATCGTGTTTGGAGATAGGTTAGAAGAAGTCTGCGGTCGGGTCGTCCCAGCTGTAGACCTCGGTGCCGTTGTCCGGGACGAGCTCGCAGTAATCCATTCCCGCCTTGTCCGCCATTTCTGACTCTGGACTTTCGGCTTCAGGGGCGGCCTCGGCAGGCTTGACGCGACGAAAGTCAATGTTCTCCTCTCTCTCAGTCATGCGGACGAGATCAACGGCATCTGGCAAGTTGCTGGCACGTTGGTGGCCAAAGAACTCCGTGAAGCGATGGATTCCCTCCTCCAGGTCGTCGTACTGTTGCTGAAGAAGCTGAACACATCTGTGGGCGTCATGAGCCTCCTTGTTCGCCAGTTCCGCTTCAGCCTTGGCTTTGATAAGCTTCTTCTCAACGAATCGATAGATCTTACGACGTCTGTAAGCGGCAGCGGCAGCGGCATTCTCTTGGTGTTTCTCGGCTTCAAAAAGCTGCGAGACGCGTGCTGCTCGATCCCATTCATTGTAGATTACCTCATTTCTGTTGATGATAGACGGGATCCTAGCATGATTGGCTTGCTTTGAAATAGTGTCAGTCAAGATGGACTTGCGGTACTTGAGGTACTGTTCAACAGCCTCGTCGGGCTTGCAGTCATTAATGCGTGGTGCCTCCGGGTGTCCAAGAGCGGCATGGACTTCGTTCTAGGATTTGATGTCAGTATCAGGGACTAGCTCTAGGTTGAGGTCATATTCACTGGGGACGGGGTTTCGCCAAGGTCGGAAACTGATTCATTGCTTCTAGTGTTGGAGGGGGCTTGTTGGTAGAATTGTTCCGCGACCTCGTCACGGATCATTCGGTTCTTCAACGTCATGTTGGCAATCTCGTTGCTCCAGGGTTTAACTCCGCTGAACCCTGAGCGACCTGTACTTGTCAGCATTGCTTTCACGGGAGAGGGGTGTTTTCTTACCAAATAACTTGTCAGGGCTCTTTGATCTGCAGTTCCGCAGAGACTTGAAGTAGTCCGAATAGTCATCATTTTCGATGTCTATCATCGCAGAATGGGTGGGAGGATTCCCTTCAGGCCCTTCCGGGATCGACTGCTCATCCCATTCAACGCTGGATACCGTGCCAAAAGTGGCAGCGGTTGCTTCTTGGTGGTAAAGGACGTCAGTGAGAACACCGGTAATTCGCATGTTGGGTTCGGGGTGAGCACCCTCAAGAACTCCGCCAGTCTGGACAATGCTTTCGTTGCCTTGGGTCTCAGACACACCAACGCGAGTATCTTCCTTGTTTGATTCTGCGCCCTGAGTGTCGGCACCGCGAGTCTCGACACACAGTTCTGGAGACTCGGTCCCTGCCAGGGGTTGTCCCATTTCTTCGTTCGTCTCACGGATGAGTCGCTCTTCGGTTGGCTCTTGGATCTCGAACGGGCCGCGTGCACCAGTGAGTGTAGCTTGATAAGTGAAATCATAAGTGTTGTTGACAATTTCCATGTGACGCTGTAAAGCCTTCAAGTCATGGTTAGATGTCCCGTTTTAAAAGGTTCTTGGTCTGCAATGACTTGGCCGACTTACTTCGTTCATGATTTCGTTGAGAGGGAAGGGCCCTAAGACCACATCCTGAGAGTAATGGGAAGAGGGCCCGTCTGTAAAATTGTGAGCGGAGACAAGTAAACGAGTGTACGAAAGCCTACCATCGGAAGCCTGGTGTTGCACCTGTTGGCTGTCTCGAACCTTGGGATATTGGATTTGCTCGTCATAGCCTTCTCAAAGTTAGCAAGTACAACCACACAAGCGCCGTTGGGAGAACTTACCTTGCATGAAGATATCATCGCGAAACTGCGTGATGGGGGCAGGAGGGTTGGCAGGAGCAGGAGGGAGATCCTCCATGGATATGTCATGCTCGGGTCTGTCTGAAGACTCACTCGGAGCCTTCTCAACATCATGGTTGTTGCTGGAGTTGGCAAAGTCAGTCAGGGGACCCGAGAAGCTGCGGATTAGCTCGCCCATCTCATTGTTGCATGAGGGAAGTTTCCACTTCAGGGGGGGAGCATATGTGTCCTTGGTCCTGCAATATTCATCAGCTCAGTCAATGGCTAGGAGAAACATCCACCAAGAATACCTACTTCGATCGTTCGTCGTTTCGGTCGATGGCAAGAGACGATCGCACGCGAGTCTCGGCAGGTTGAAGAAAATCCGCCAATCTACTCAAAGAGAAAGAGCCTCGTGCTTTGTGTCGTAGTTTCTGGAACGGCTTATGCTCAGCCTTCTTCTCGACCCCGAGAAACCTTCTGAGCATCGATGTCACAGGTGACGTGCTAGGGGAGGTCTTCTTTTTTGATTTAGAAGACTTTGCTCCGGGCTCTGCACCATTGACGTTAAACAAGGTCTCCCTGGGGAGAAGCGCTCCGCTGCATTCGAATCGGATTTCTGATGGCTTGCGGGGAGCAAGGCTGTTGGGTTGAATAATCTCGAAATCTGAAATGGGAGATTCTTGGCTGCTCTTGGCAGTGCCTCGACTCGAATTCGAGTTTCGCACTTCGATCTCTGTGACCTCAGGCGCGGGCGTGATAGTAGTGATCAGAGCTGTTTCGAGGCGCCCACCTTCCTCGTCCTCTCCACCCTCTTCAGGCACGTCCTCTAGACCCAACTGTTGGATAAGCACCGTGCAGGTAGTCATGATTGATGCGGCGTCGTCATCTTCGGTAACACGATCAGCTGATGCAAGAGGTGTCTCGCTGGCAGCCTTGCTTGGGAAGTTACTTTCACCAGCGGGCTGAGCCAGGAATTTGAACACCGACGTCTCGTTATCTTCAAGCTCCTCGTTGATGGGCTCGAGAATGTGCGGAGTGTAAGTAGTAGTTGGCGCCGACTTGGCACGCCTATGCAATTTGTTGCCAGACTTGGTATCGAACAGATGAGCCCAGGAAGTCTTGGTCTGCTTCTTCGAGGCAGTAGAGCCACCTGTGAGAGTCTGCGGATCGGCTTCTGCAAGAACAAGAGTTAGTTAGGCAAACAACTGCACAAGAGTGCTGAGCCTACCATTTAGCTCCGACACGGAGTCCTTCTTTATATGAGTAGACAACACGCCTGGATGGTCAGTTAGTATAGTTCCGTCGTACTCATCTAGTCTTTCGTGTATGAATAGGCCTTGCGGATATCTAGTCGACTTACTTCGTAGCTCCCCCTTTGTTTTCTTGTAGAGGCTCAAGAACTTGGCCTCACTTTTGGCGTCTTTGTCTACACGAGCATCAGCATAACAATCTTGGAATACTACAAGACTGCAGTTCTCCATCACTTACCATCAGATGTGCGGACATAAAGGTCGTCGTCGTTGCGATGTTTGGCCAGGAAGCTTGCGATCCATTTGCTGCTCCCAAGGGCAGCAGGATGGGATACAGAACCCCGCATCTTGACGGACTGTGTGTCTCCAAAATCTTTCTGATGCGATGATGATGATAGGGGAATCGTATAATTATGAGGATGGTTGGAGTGGGTGGTGTTATGATAGAGTATCAAGGTATTGTATGAGGATGAGGATGAGGGTATGAAGTGGTGAGAATGAAGGTGGGAGGAAAGGAAAGAAAGGAATAACGACGGGATCAGAATCATAATAAACCAGAGCTGCATGTGAATGCTGCTGCTCTGTGCAGTGGCGCCCGCACTGCCAGCATGGGAATAGGGTCACGCGTGGCAGATTCAGTCTCTGGCACTGCTCGGGCAGCAGCATTTCTCGCGACGGTCTAATCTTCATTCACACAATTGATAAACTGCACATGTTATAATAGTACCTTAGTGTACATAAGCCGAGTATTCGCCCGTGACCATAGACTCCTTTTCCCTGACCTTGCCATACATCAAGCACTGGCCGTGATATACAGTGCTTTCAACTGGAAGTAAACCACATCTAAATATTATTGACAAGCTTGTGTCTTATACTGTTTCTTGCATTAACTAACTCAACTGTCCTTTA
Organism: Fusarium nurragi; assembly: GCA_012977755.1. Classification (NCBI taxonomy): domain Eukaryota; kingdom Fungi; phylum Ascomycota; class Sordariomycetes; order Hypocreales; family Nectriaceae; genus Fusarium; species Fusarium nurragi. The sequence goes on from JAALXI010000046.1 coordinate 56,949, forward strand.
CTTCTTCCCCTTAGCCTTGGTCCCCGTCGCTTTAGCCTTAGCTCGCCCTCGCTTTGGCTTGTCCTCGTCTTCATCATCGTCGTCGGCGGCGGCGGCAGCCTTGCTCGTCTTCTTGGTGACCTTCTTGGCCTTTGGTTTCTTGATGTACTTGTCCTTCTTGAAATCGATCTCGTCGTCCTCGTCCTCATCGACCTCAGGTGCCTCGACAGCCTCAGCCTCATCGTCTTCAACGGCTTCCTCAAGATCAGGGACCTCCTTGGGCTGAGCCTTGGGAGCGACAACGTTGCTGGCCTTCATGAAAGGAATTGGATGGCTCATTGCGTTGTACCTGAACAGTTAGTTTGGTGTTGAGAACATGCTTGGATGGTATACTTACGTTCGGGTGAAGGCAGCTTTGGTCTTTGTCTCAATTTTGACTGATTCCTCGTCCATCGGTCCGACGCCAAGTTCTTGGATAACGTCGAAATCTTCTCGGGTCATGAAGTAGCTATCCATAAGATCAATAACTTCTCCTACGGCATCATTGCCCTCGTTTTGTAGGCGGTTTACAAGCTGTGACCACAGAACAGGCATGTACTGCTGGCGGATCTCGTTGTGATCACCCGAAGACCTGAGGCGCATGTGAGAATGAACTTCACGAATGGATCTGCCAAGTCTGCCAAACTTGCTGTTGTTGCCCAGCCATGATGTAAAGTTGGTGCCCATGAGCTGGCCCGCAATGAAGCTGGCAGGGCGAACCGTACTGAAGACGGCGTGTGTGGGCATCAGACTCCATTGCTGTTGGGGTCCATGAATCATACGGTCAACTAGATCTCCATCGCTGATGCTTTCTGCTGCGTTGTCGAACAGCTCCAGAGCCTTGAGGTTGTGCTCGCGTTGGGTGTACCCTTTTCCGTTGAGAGCCATAGGCTTTGTTCGGAGATAATTCTCTTGTATCATGAGGTAACTAAATTCATGGTCGTTAAAGTAAAGCTCAATCTTGTCGTTTAGTGTCGACTTGCTCGCAGGCGTGAAAAGTCCGCCGGCCAGCATCTTTTGACAGATGTCCCATGGCTTGAGGATGACATGCTTTTCCCAAGCCTTCGACATCGCCTTGGACTGGTCGAAATCCATACTCGTCTGGTCCAATTTCGCCGTAGAAATCATGTTGATGATTTGGCGAATATCCTTGTTGCTTCCCTCAATAAGAGCGTCTACTACAGCAGGCGGAAGCTTGAGGCCTTCTCTATGACAAATGGTCATAATGCGGGATCGGACTTGATCCACAGTCGGACGGTTGAATCGGATATCGAATGCCACATGGTCGAAAGGCTTCATCTTGGGCAACTTTCGCTCGTTGCAGATGAGGATCAGGGGGATCTCTGTCTTCTTGCAAAATTTTGCCAAAGCGCCAACACCGCCTCGATCACCTGCAGACATACCGTCGACCTCATCCATGATAAGAACAATTTTCTTCTTGGTCACATCGACATTCTTGCCGTCGCCGGCGAAGTATCCGAGGAGCGATGTATTATTCATGACATCGCTCACTCCATTTTCAACAAGCTTCTTGCTTCGGCTGTCACTGGCGTTGCTCTCCAACACATCGTATCCCTCTAGCGTTGCAGCTAGGTGGGCGGCCGTTGTTTTTCCAATCCCAGGAGGGCCAGAGACAATGATGGCGCGCTCACCACCCATTCCATCAGCACCTCGTCGCTGAAAGTTGTACTTCTTCGATTTTGGCCAGTTTCTGAGCCAGGCCTGGATCTTCTCGACTTGTGCCTTGTTGCCACAAATATGGCTGAGCTGCGTCGGTGCATACTTGGACGTCAACAGCTGTACAGGGGGGGGCACTGCGGCCTTTACTGGAGGCCCTCCAGCGGCAGCTGCCTTCTTGGCAGCCTTTGCGGCTTCCGCCTTACGGGCCTTCTCTTCAGCCTCCATCTCTGCAACCTGCTTCTTCACCTTGTCTTCGTCGGCCTTTTTCTTCTCCTGGGCCTTCTGGGCCCCTTTGCCGCCGCCCCCAAATGCAGGAAGCTTACGGATCAAGTCGAAAAGTCCGTTTTCGTCAATTGTCTTGATGCCATGAGACTTGATTTTTGCCAGCTTGCTCGGGCCAGCATCATCTCCAAGAACTACAAAGCTTGTCTTGCTGCTTGGCTGGCCAACAACTTTACCGCCATATCTCTTGACAAGAGCCTGTCCGTCTTCGCGACTGATGGTCTGTAAAACACCCGTAAAGACAAAGCTGAGACCAGTCAGGCATTCATCTGCACCTTCAGGGAGGTCGACTGAGCTTGCAGTTGGCTGAGCAGATGCATTATTACCTCCGAAAGCTTTCTTTCGCCAATCGAACTTGGTATCAGGGTCCTTCGGTGGAGGTGTGGGTGCCCGAACAGTAGCAACGCTGTCAAGGATGTCTTTGATATCATCATCTTCCGGTTCGTCATTCTTCTTGGTTCGTGGAGCTCGAGGTTTAGCTGGTGCCTTGGGTTTGGCAATGGCCGCCTTCTTGCGTGGTGCCTCTTCTTCAGATTCTTCTGAGTCTTCAGAGAGAGATTTTCTTTTCTTGCTTGCGGCTGCAGGCTTCACGGCGTCCTCTTCCTCCTCTTTCTTGGCAGCTGATGGACGGCCTCTGGTAGCTAATCGTTTGGGTTTAGGCAGGTCCTCTTCCTCAGACTCATCCTCTTCGTAGTCATCATTCTTACGCTTAGACCGACCCTTGGCGTCGGCAGCGAAGATGTCTGCATCGTCTTCGTCTCCATCATCCATATATGCATCAGCATCCTGATCAGCTGCATTACGTGAGTAAGAGGCTGTGGCTTTTCGTGTAGCAGGGACTTTGCTGTTTTTCGCTGGTGCTGCGGCCTTCGGAGCTGTCGTTTTCCCTCGGGGACTCGATCGAACAGGAGCATCCGCCTTGGCTGCAGGTTTTTTGGGTGTTGCCGAACTCGCAGGTTTGCTAGTCTTGTTCGAGGCAAAGTAGTCGTCTGCTGATATGGCCACGCCCTTAGGCTCGTCGTCTCTAAGAAAAAGTCAGATCAGAATTAATTGACAGGACTTAACGTGATGACAAACTTGACTTTTCTCTTGAGGACTGGTTTGGCCGTCGTTTTCTGTACTCTATTTCAAGGTCAACTTGTATTCAATAACAAAGAGAACCAAAACAACATACTCTACTACTTCATCCTCATCGTCCTCGCTATCTTGGACAACTTTTCTTCCTTCTGGATTCAATCAGTACAGTTTTCAGTCTAATACTTGCATTGGTCAACCTACTTGTACGCTTGCTCTTGGCCAGCTCCTCAGCTTTTCTTGGGGCAGGCTTAGGGGCACTACCACCACCCTTAGGCCCAAAGAAGGACCGGATGTCAGGAGGCATTGCTGATAATATTTACTGCTTTGGCTCTGGACTCGATATAGAAAAGCACATAGACCCTTTTTATGTCATTTGCTGATGTTGCCTGGCTGGGAAGTGGTTGCGTGAATCCCAGGCAATCGAGGAGCAGCCTAGAAGTTCGAGTCTAGTGACGTGCAGGTTAGCTCCGACCAAACGCGAAGCTGACGCGAGGTCCGTGACTTCCAGCTAAAGTGGTTCAAGTGACATGAGCCTTATGTCTCAGGCCACAACATCAGGCCACAAATGTGACCTACGACATGGGGAAGATTTTCTGGAGTTCCGTAGTTCGAGGCAGCTTCAAGTCAACCCCGATCGCCGCCATGAAGCCCGCCAACACATCGGCATTGCTCAATGCCTTCCAGGGCCTGAGTTTATGCGCGTCCTCACCTTGGCGACAACTCAGGGTTCCCGCCCAGCAATCTTTCAAGACGCTCGATGCAACTCGACGACTTCAAAATGTCCGAGCCTTTTCGACAACCCCCTCAATGTTAGGCAACTGGCTTGAGCCAAACCTGAACCGAAAGAAGAAGATGGCAAAGGGAAGGCCCCGTGTGGCTACTGGTGGTTCGACAAAGGGCACGACAGTGATTTGGGGCGACTATGGTCTACGAATGACAGATCACCACCGAAGAATTAGTGCAAAGCATCTGAAGATGGCCGAGGATACTATTAAAGTACGCATGCGAGGGCAGAAGTACCGATTGTACAAGAGAAAGAACTGCAACGTTGGTGTCTATATCAGCGGTAACGATGTAAGGATGGCTCTTCCGGACTGAAACGGAACATTGGCTCATGGCTTTACAGATGCGTATGGGTAAGGGTAAGGGTTCTTTCGACCATTGGGCAACCCGAATGGCTGTCAATCAGGTCTTGTTCGAAATCCGAGGAAATGTCCATCAGCAAGTCGTGAGGGATGCCTTCCGTTTGGCTGGCAACAAGCTGCCCGGTAAAAAAAAGCTCGAAACCTTATTACTGAAAACAACTAATGAATGACAGGTCAATGGGAATTCGTAATGAAGGGAGACGCTCCGATCGTCGGTATTACTAAGTTGGATGGTGTGACCCTGGAAGAGCTGAAGAGACCTCGAAGGCACATTGCTCCTGTGGAGATGCTGAATGCTTCTTCTACCACAACCGAGACTATGGTCGGAAGCACTTCAGAGTCTTCTCGCAATCCTTAGAAGGTCGGAACGTTGATGATTTGCACATGTACATTATAAGGGCGTAGGCCTACTGCTGTGCCTTGTATGAATACCAATATCAGGATTTACAGCTCCATCATGCAAACAAAACGATATTTATATCGCATAGATCCGCGACGTGTGTTCGAGGTTCAACGCCTGTAATTTCTACTGAGCTTCGTATAATGGTCACCGATCCAGTGCTTTTCATGTCGTATCCTCGACCACAGACATACTTGGGGCTAATTATAGCGCCGTTGCCTGCGGAACGGTCTTTGGTCGACAACTTGTGCACGGACCATACATATTCCAGACATCATCCACTTTACGCGACAACGCGTCTTCCCGCGACGCCCAAAAAGCTGTCTTTGCACAATCCTCATCAACAGACCAAATAGCTTCCACGATGGCGCTCATTGTCGACAAGCACCGGCCTCGGTCACTCGAAACCCTCACATATCACGATGAGCTGTCAGACCGACTTCGCTCTCTTGTAAGCATTTCAAATTTGCACTCAGGATGGGACTTCCCCAACTAACGTTTTTAATAGGCCCAGAGTGGTGATTTCCCCCATCTGCTGGTTTATGGACCTTCAGGTGCTGGAAAGAAGACCCGAATCGTCGCCACACTGAAGGAGCTTTACGGACCAGGTGTGGAGAAGATCAAGATCGACGCCCGAGTATTCCAGACGACTAGCAATCGAAAGCTCGAGTTCAATATTGTCGCCTCTGTCTACCACCTCGAAATCACACCGTCCGATGTTGGAAACTATGACAGAGTTGTTGTTCAGGACCTTCTAAAGGAGGTAGCACAAACACAACAGGTGGATCAGTCGGCCAAGCAGAAGTTTAAGGTTGTGGTCATCAACGAAGCAGATCACCTCACAAGAGACGCACAAGCAGCTCTGCGACGAACGATGGAGAAGTACTCGCCCAATCTACGACTGATTCTCTTGGCGAACTCGACTGCCAACATTATTGCGCCCATTCGCTCAAGAACACTGTTGGTCAGAGTAGCAGCTCCAACGCACCAGGAAATCTGTGATGTGCTAGCCGTATCGGCAAAGAAGGAGGGCTGGCCAGTGGTTCAGGGTCTGCACCAGCGAATAGCGGAGGAGAGTGGTCGAAACCTGCGACGAGCGCTACTCATGTACGAAGCCGTTCATGCACAGAAGTATGTTTACCCCTGAAGGAGGTTATAGTCGGAGCATATAGCAAAAGCTAACCCGGTAATAGTGAGAAGGTCACTGATAGCACGCCCATCCCACCAGCGGATTGGGAAGCCCTTATCGGCCAGATTGCAAAAGAGATCTTGGAAGAACATACGCCAGCCAGAATTTTGCAGGTGCGGTCAAAGCTGTACGACCTGTTAACACACTGCATTCCCCCAACCACTATCCTCAAGACACTAGCATTCAAGCTGATTGCGCTTATCGACGATGGACTGAAGGGTGAGGTAATTCAGTGGGCGGCCTTCTACGAGCATCGCATCAAGACGGGAACCAAGGTCATCTTTCACCTGGAGGCTTTCGTGGCCAAGTTCATGAGGATTGTCGAGATGTACTTGATGAGTATGGATATGTAATAATATCGGAATGTGTGTTCGGCGTTTAGGAATATTGATGTAGCAAACCCTACAAAACTTGATGGGAATTTACCCTGTTGTATCTCACTATGGCCATACGGCTTGAGTCTTCTGTTAATCGTTTACTGGTATCTATGGCGCGGTCTATTGGACGTCGATAATAAGAACATCCCGCGTTATCAGCAAGAATAACCTAGTGCCAAGCCGTAGAGCCCCAGAAGGTTGGCAATGACGCGGGGATGGGGTAGGGGGTAACGGAACCTCGTCTGGGCACCGTGTGGCTGGTTAGAACTCATGGAGAAATGGAAGGAGTATGATTGGCTATTGGCAATGCTGAAAGGCATGCAGTTGTTCGCAACATCAACCAATCGATACTATGAGCCTAGTATCATTATTTTACGAAATGTTGTATTTAACATGAAAGCATTAGCACTTTTTCAGAGAAGTTGTTAAAACTTGACTGCGTTCAGCAAACTTCAGGGTAGCTGCCAAAGTGAGAACGAGTCCTCAATAGGTTCCCTGTCTTCCTAGGTAGCCGGGTATTCGCAGTAGTATTTGAGTAAGAGGCGAGTATCGAACGTGAAATAAGTGCTGTATGGTGACGCAGCTTCACGAGTGATAGCCGCGGGAACTCGATGAGGAGGACCGGCTGGATAAGAGGAACCAGAACGCAGCCATTGCACGCGGGCAAGTTCCATCTATGAATTGCATCACCACCTGAACGACATCTCGGTCGAGTCCCGAGGATACGGCCAAGCGGCAACATTCTGGATCGCAAGCGTGGCTGGAAGCGTGGGTGAAGCCACAGGTATCGTGTGCGTTCAGTGGCTTCGGCTTGAGAAATGGACCTGGAACCGGCCGTTGGGGTACAAGATCAGCATGTAGCAGGGATTAACTCTGGGGGCGCAAGTTGGGGATGGCCAGCATGATGGGCGATCTTATGTGAAGCTAGCGGCGAGCTGGAGGATCCATTTCAGCCTTTACCAGGTGTCTGGTAAGTGAACTGTATGAAATTCAACACAGCAACTGTCCACCATTGACATGTATTGTAACGGTAACCGATTATCTCATAACCATTGGGCAATGTCTGTATTCTAATGCTAATCTTGTTGAGCATAGTCGCAGGGAATTAGACCCTGAAGCGTGGAGGGGCGAAGTCGAAGACTGAGACAGGCCAATAATGGTGACCAAGACTCTACCCTGAATGCGGGGACCAAGGTGGGAGCTGTGAGGAGGGCTAGAGGCAGCTGTTAGTTAGTCTGCAGCATGGCAGCACCCATCCTGGCCATCCCGTCCATTAGTTAGCAATCCAGGGAATGGAGTTGGAGAACTTCGGTGTTAAAAGTGATTAATCAAAACGGAAGTAAGCGAAAAGTCAACGTCGAGGGGTCCTCTTAAAACGACACAATCGTCTCAGGCCGAAGCGACGTCGGTTGGGTAAAGACAGGGCCAACTGCTGTCCTGCATTGGCGAGATGCAGTGCTTTTACCGGATCCGCTATATCGCCGGGTGGGTTGTCGAAACTCCACCTCTTCCATTACCACCATCAATCACATAACATGTTTATCAATATCAGTTCCGTGTTCGGCCCCATAGCGGTTCCGTCATTTCGGACGCATACTCTCTTCAGGCCGGCTAGGTATAGTTCCCGAATACTCTCCGGTCCTGTCTCGGTGGTAGGGGTATCAGCCAGAGACCATAATGGGCTGTTGCTACGGTGGGAATACTTCCTGATGAGAGCCTTTCTCTACATTGAGTTGTAATTTGACGTCTTCAGTATAGAAAACAAACAATGCTTTGATCTCAGAGCTTCGTAGACCTATCACAGTTATCTCGGCCCGCCGCTCTTTGGCTGCCGCGGATAATTCGACAGGCTACCCTAACAGGACTCGAATACGACAATACTTGATAGGGATACGTATTGGTGCGCCGTCGATGGTATGAGGTATTGCAGAAAGAAATTATCCAATATGGATATTCTCTATATCAGGAAAGGTTCACAGGAGATATAAATATCCGCACATCGTCAATTGGGCTTGGACTTGATTCACCCGTAATAGAGGAAATGCGCCCTTGGTTGAAGCCAACGAGTCATTCATTCTCTTACAACCGCCACTATTCGAGTGAGTCGACATCGAGGTTTCATAGGTATCCCCAAAAACATATAATACTAACCGGTAAATGACGGCCACAAAGGTAATCATGACGGGATTTGCGCGGGAGTATTTTGGTCCTAGATTTAACAAGAAGTAAAAAAGTTAGGGGGGGCCATCAATCCATTACACCCTCGGGCATGGGGCTTCGGATGTGCACCGATGCAAGCTAATATGGATGGATGACAGAAATAAATGCACCATGCGACACAGTACTAGTAAAGACTCATTGTGCGACAGTCATAATTCATACCGATTCAGTGGTGAATTTGTAACGGCGACTTCAACTCCCCTCTTGTAATCCAGGGTTTCCTGTTGCTGACGGACAGATGCCGTCTTAGCATGTTGGCCACTTCGAGTGCCGAGCATCAAAGGTGGACGTCTAAGTGACGATCAGAAACTCTCCCCAAAGCGGACATGCACTATTGCGGCTGCGACTGGTTGTTCGGGACATGGCTCGGGGGAAAGGAGCACGGCAAGAACCCCCCGGTTCGCCGGCCGCAGCTTGGATTTGGGTCCAGTTAGTGCAGGTACCAGGCCTTCTAATGATGATGGACCCATTTACCATAAAGAAAGCTTCCCCCGCAGGTTGGAACTCATCAAACCTCTTGCTCCATCTCAACTATTTCTCCTGCTTCTCCCCTTACTATATACCCAACAACTAAAACCCCATTCATCTTACTCTTTACTCCCACCATCAATTTCCAACACCAATCCTACGCTGCCGCCCCAATTGCGCGACCTTGGCACCCTTCTATAACAGCAACACCGAAAGCTGTAAGTACTGCCAATAGAAGCAGTCCTGACAAGCTCCACGGTCACGCTACCCCGCATCAAAGTCGCATTGCAGACGCAATCGATCGCGTTCAACGAAAATAATAAAAAATAAGAAGTTTTGAAATAGTTCCCAACGATCTAAACAATGGCAACCGCCATCGAGCAGCCCAAAGTGCCTCAGGAGCTGAGGACCATGACTCCCGAGTCTATGCCCAAGAGCGCTATTCCCGCCGTCATTGCTCCTCCCATTCCCGCTCCTGCAGCCACTGAGACTGTCTCATTGAAAGCCGAGGAACCTCAAGCTCCCGCCCAGGAGACCAAAACCCCTGTGGTTGCTGAAGCTCACCTCGTTGATACCTACCGTACGTAAGCTCTGAACGACTGGCATGCTTGGTAGTTGAATTAATGGCTAACACTTCCCTTAGATCCTCCCCAGCGCATGTTTGCCAGTATGTCAATCAGTCCCTTTGTTTTCTGTTGAGGAAAAATCACTTGCCACAACGTCTTTTGCTAGGCCTTGCTTGCTGTGTGGTCGTTTATTTAATTTGTCTCCATCGTGCTCCATTGTCTTGGCTCATGCTAACCTTGTAACCCGGCAGAACACCCCCACCGGCCCCACCTTGCCAGTAAGTGACCCCGGCTTCCGCACCGGAGCCTCAACAGGCGCTGACCCACTCTGATAGACCTCGAAGAGTACCAGCGACTTTACAAGGAATCCATCATCCAACCAGAGAAGTTTTGGGCTGAGCGAGCACGTGAGCTTATTTCTTGGGATCGCGATTTTCAGACTACCCGAAGCGGTTCCCTTCTGAATGCCGACGTCTCATACTTCAACGAGGGCCGTCTGAACGCCTCGTACAACTGTGTCGACCGCCACGCTTTCAAGGACCCCGACCGCGTTGCCATCATCTACGAGGCCGATGAACCCAGCGAAGGTCGTAATGTCACCTATGGCGAGCTCCTCCGGGAGGTCTCTCGGACAGCCTGGGTTCTCAAGCAGATGGGTGTCCGCAAGGGTGATACCGTTGCCATCTACCTGCCCATGATTCCTGAGGCCATTATCGCTCTTATGGCTTGTGTCCGTATTGGAGCTGTGCACTCCGTCATCTTTGCAGGTTTCTCTTCCGACTCTCTCCGTGACCGTATTGTCGATGCCGGCAGCAAAGTTGTCATCACAACTGATGAAGGCAAGCGAGGTGGCAAGTTGATTGGCACTAAAAAGATTGTCGACGATGCCCTCAAGCAGTGCCCTGGCGTCGAGAACGTGCTTGTCTATAAGCGCACCGGCTCTGAAATCCCATGGACTAGCGGCCGTGATTTTTGGTGGCATGAGGAGGTTGAGAAGTGGCCCAACTACTTCCCTCCCGAGCCTGTCGCTTCCGAGGACCCCCTATTCCTCCTCTATACCTCCGGCTCCACTGGCAAGCCCAAGGGTGTCCTTCATACAACGGCGGGATACCTCCTTGGCGCTGCCATGACAGGCAAGTACGTGTTTGATATTCACGATGGTGACAGATACTTCTGCGGTGGTGATGTCGGCTGGATTACCGGTCACACTTATGTCGTTTATGCCCCCCTTATGCTCGGTGTAGCGACTGTTGTCTTTGAGGGAACACCCGCCTATCCCAACTTCTCGCGGTACTGGGATATCATTGAGAAACACAACGTTACACAGTTTTATGTTGCCCCTACGGCGCTGAGATTGTTGAAGCGTGCCGGTGATGAGCATGTCCGAGGCAAGTTTGCTCATCTTCGAGTCCTTGGGTCCGTCGGCGAGCCTATCGCCGCCGAGATCTGGAAGTGGTACTTCGAAGTTATTGGCAAGGAGGAGTGTCACATCGTCGACGTAAGTTTTTGACAGATGCTAGTGGTTAACAGGCGCTAACACTGAGTGCAGACCTACTGGCAGACCGAGTCTGGCTCTCATGTTCTGACTCCTTTGGCTGGAATTACTCCAACCAAGCCAGGCAGCTGCTCACTGCCCTTCTTCGGCATCGAACCTGCTCTCATCGACCCTGTTAGTGGCGAAGAGATCCATGGCAACGACGTCGAGGGTATTTTGACTTTCAAGCAGTCCTGGCCTAGCATGGCTCGCACTGTCTGGGGAGCCCACAATCGATACAGAGAGACTTACCTTGATGTCTACAAAGGCTACTACTTCACCGGCGATGGTGCTGCCCGAGACCACGAGGGTTTCTACTGGATCCGGGGTCGCGTTGACGATGTCGTCAATGTCAGTGGTCATCGTCTTTCAACCGCTGAGATCGAGGCTGCTCTGCTGGAGCACCCATCGGTTGCTGACGCGGCCGTCGTTGGTATTTCTGATGAGCTTACTGGCCAGGCTGTCAACGCCTTTGTTGATCTCAAGGAGGGCCGTGAATCTTCTGATGCTCTACGCAAGGAGCTTGTTGTCCAGGTGCGCAAGAGCATTGGGCCTTTCGCTGCTCCCAAGGCAGTATACGTCGTCCCGGATATGCCCAAGACACGCAGCGGCAAGATTATGCGACGGGTGTTGAGGAAGATTGTTGCCGGCGAAGAGGATCAGCTTGGAGATATCACTACTGTAAGTTGCGCTCCCAAGATCTGGTCAAGAGTAGAGCATGTGGCTAACATGAGATGCAGCTATCTGATCCCTCTGTTGTAGAGAAGATTATCAAGGCCGTTCATAACGCCAAGCGCAAGTGATGGCAATAAAAGAGCAAGAAAGAAGGACACGATGCATCTTATCACGTGGAGTTATATGTCATGGATACAAGGCAAGCGAGGAAGGAACTAGTTGGTTGACAAGCGACTCGGAATGGAATTCCCGTGTGGTGTTTTGGGATTGATGCTGGGATTCAGCCACGACCTGGACAAGGACTTCGATGGCTTGGTAACCATTTTTATGAGGCTGGTTTAGGAGCATTGCGGTCTGATTTGAACATTTGAAGGACATATTCCTTAGCAAGATGGAAATGAAAGTCTAGTAATGAAACATGTGATAAAAGAGTCGATTGATGACGTAAAGGATGCAGGTGAGAGTGACGGAGGTGCTAGTTGATAACAAGAACAAAATCCTTTACTCAAGGAAGCACGATTCGTACCTTTCAGCTTAGCTTAAACGACCTGGACAGAGGAGGAGAAAGCTGGGCATTGTGTCAGTTATTGGAGGATGCGTAAACGGATGGCCGAGTACGAGTGGGATAGCGGGGTGGGATGTAGAAGGAGACAAAACGGTCACCTTAATTTTAACAATTTATACGATTAAACTTTTAGTATTTTTGGGTGGTTGCGTGGAATGCGGGAGGTCTAGAACATAGAAGCCTTTCGGAGTCACTACCTACTCAAGATGGATGTGTGCAAAGCCCGCGACTGGTTCCACTAATTGTAGCTGGGAAGAATTCGTCATCGTTTCTTTCAGAGATTTTAGCGCGTGTTGGGATAGAGTGGTTTGTTGTCAGCTTAAGCTTATTGGGGTGACAGGAATGTGTCTTTGGAAATAACCTGGGGGGGTTAGATTTCTGCTGGACGAGTGCTACAAGAGATCGGGGAGTACTGTCGATACCACCAATAACAAATGTCCGACAGAGATCAAGTCGTCAACGCCAAGGAAGTTTACGATCTAAGTGATTAGGAGCGGGGGACAAGTGAGTCTAGCCTGGGATGATGAATGGCTGGATGAAAAGATACGAGAGTGAAACATTGGCTATTCGACTCCGGCGGATATGCCGGTAAGGCTTGGGCGGCTTTTTGGAGGCCGCCTGCAATACTGATGATATTGTAATGAGGGGAACATGTTGATGCCCGTATCCGTGTAGATGGGAGTTTAACACGTAATTCTGATTCAACGATGGGCTGTAGCCATAGTACCAAAAAAAACAACCAAAAAAACAATGACGGTGATAGCCCGCTGACAAGACAGGAGCTGGGCTGCTTATATTGTATTGTCTTTTACATACTCCGTAGTAGGGAGGCTATGTATGTCAGAGCATGACTGAACCGCGCGGCCTCTGGCTCTTGATTCGCTGGCCAAGAGACTTGGTTGTCCCTCCAGCATCCACACCCCGGCCCCTGGAACCATTGGCACGCAGGCCACGAGCCCGTTGGACCTCACTAGAGTCCCTCCGCCACACTCTGTTTTGCCTTTGCCTTTTTGCCCATCTCCCTAATTGAGTTGCGCTGTGGGAGTGCAGTGCCTTGACTATCAATGCTGATCAATCTACGTTAAACAATATTCCTTGAATACGCTCCTTCTCTTTCCCATCTTCTTTTCTTGTTGTGTATCTATCCTCTTTGTTCCTCCCTGCCAGATATCGGACCCTGACTTCTTTCTCCACTGTCTTCCTTTGACTTGTCTCTTCTTGATCAGTTCCGTCATCCTTTCGACTTCGACTGGGACTCTCGGCTTCTCCGTCTGACGATACCCCCGTCTCACCTTTATTGATTCTTTTTATCGCGCAACATCTACTCGAAAACTAGCTCAACCATCTCGCCTCTGTATGGCCTTGCAGTGATATTACTTCAACTCGGCGCGTCGCCCTTTGTCCCCCAGGACCCTTCGAGGTCTGACAAACACCATGGTATCACTAAGGTACATCGCGACCGCTATTGCGAGTGCCGCTTTGTTTTTCGAATCCTCACTAGGTATGTTAGACATAACTTCGTCTTGTAAGCCCTGCCCGGTATTCTGATATCCTTTGAACCGATAGCGAGCTCAGTCAAGCGCAACGCCGTTAACTACATCTCCTTGATCGATGAGCCTGTCGTCAACACACCGTCTCACCGTATCCGCGCCGATTCGCACTTCGACCTCCTCTTCTCACTACACAGCGGCCAGCAGAAGATTCGCCTCAAGCTCGAACCGAACCATGATATCCTACACGAGAACTTTGCCATTACTCACCTTGGCCCCGACGGCACTGTGCGATCTGTCGAGTCAGTAAAGCGAGAGGAGGAAAAGGTATTCAAGGGCGTCGTGTTTATCCAGCGAACGGGAAGAGAAGGATGGACGAATGCTGGCTCAGCAAGAATAACAATTCATCGTGACGGCAAAGAACCTGTTTTCGAAGGCACCCTTAAAATCGACGGCGACCATCACCACATCCACACCGGCACCAACTACCAACAAGTACGACACGAAAACGACCCCGTCCTGTCAGTCAAGGGGCAAAGCGACGATGTCATGGTTGTCTGGCGGGACTCTGATATCATGTCTTTTAGCCCTAACGAATTGAAGAAGCGTGATGCATCGGCTGCGCTCTGCAGCTCCGACACTCTAGGTTTCAACAGCAAGTTTCACGAGCTTCAGGACTTTGATACGTTTGGCGCGGCAAACTCTAAATCCCTTTTCGGTCGCCAATCCATTGATACAGGAGGTACGGGAAATGACGGTAGTAGTGTCGATCTTGAGGCGACGATTGGCTCTGTCAACGGTTGTCCTACTAGCCGAAGGGTTGCCCTTCTGGGAATCGCAACAGACTGTGGATACACCGCGAACTTCAACTCAACCGAAGCTTTGAGGAAGAGTGTCATCAGCATGGTCAATGATGCATCTGAGGTTTATGAGAAAACTTTCAACATAACCCTGGGTATTCAGAACCTCACTGTCAGCGACGGATCGTGTCCGGGTAGTCCATCAGGCTCGGCTCCTTGGAATCAAAAGTGCTCCAAGGATGTTACACTGTCCGACCGATTGAATTTGTTTTCCAACTGGCGCGGCCAGTTTCAAGATACTAACGCTTACTGGACTCTTCTTAGTACCTGTAACACCGACTCTGCTGTTGGACTTGCCTGGCTGGGTCAGCTCTGCCGGCCCGGTTCTGCCCCCAACTCAAACTCTGGAGGTCAAAACGAGACGGTCGCTGGAGCCAACGTAGTGGTCAGAACTTCGACAGAGTGGCAGGTTTTCGCCCACGAGACGGGGCACACCTTTGGTGCTGTCCATGACTGCACATCGAGTACATGCCCGGTCTCATCGGATGCGCAGGCCTGCTGTCCCTTCAGCAAGGGTTCGTGCGACGCTCAAGGCAACTACATTATGAACCCATCTTCAAGGGATGGCATCAGTGAATTCTCACCTTGCAGCGTCGGAAACATCTGCTCTGGCTTTAAACGCAACGTCAACACGGAGTGTCTCACTGAGAACAGAAACGTCAAAACCATCTCGGGCCAGCAGTGCGGTAACGGAATTGTCGAAGAAGGCGAGGATTGCGATTGTGGTGGAGCGGAAAGCTGTGGCGATAACCCTTGCTGTGACGCAAAGACATGCAAGTTCAAGGGCAAAGCCCAGTGCGACAACTCTAACGAAGAATGCTGTACGAGCGAATGCAAGTTCGCTTCTTCAGGAACTGTCTGTCGGTCCAGCACCGGCCCCTGTGACCCCGAGGAGAAGTGCTCAGGAAAGAGCGCGGTATGTCCCAAGGATGCACATAGCGACAACGGTTCAGACTGCGGTGACGGACTCCAGTGTGCGTCTGGTCAGTGTACATCACGAGACGAGCAGTGCCGAGCGAACTACCAAAACACGACATCATCTTCAAGCGTTAAAGCTTGCACCAACAGCTGTCTTTTGTCTTGCCAGACATCGAATGACGGCTTCTGCACACAGCGAAACCAGAACTTCCTTGACGGCACGCCTTGCGGTGGCGGAGGTAAATGTGAGAACGGTAACTGCGAGGGCGCTTCGACATGGAAGGAGATTCAGAACTGGTTCAAGGACAACAAGAACATTGCCCTTCCCGTGGGATGCGTTCTCGCCGCACTCCTCGTCTTGGCCATGTCTTGCTGCTGCTGGAGCTGTATCCGACGACGCATGGCCCGTCGAAAAGCTGCCAAGCGGCCGGCCATGAACGCCTGGACAGGATACCCTCCTCCTCATCGAGGTCCTGGCCCCGATCGAGGCGGCTACCCTTACCCGCCAGCTCCGCCCAACAATGCATGGCAGCAGCAACGAACGCGCAGTATGAGATATGCTTAGACTTTTTGTACAGAGGGGCGGTTTTTTACATGTCTGATACAGCATTTGCCGGCGTTTTATCTGGGCACACTGGGTTGACCATTGTCTTTCTTTTGAGTTTGTTTTGTGCATGATTGGATTGGGATCACCACGTATGCGTCGATTTTACATTTTCTTGACTCTGTGGATTAGCGAATTCGGATACAAAAGATATATTTGTTGGTGGGCGTGGTCAAGTACACACGGGGAGCATGTAGCTGGGGGACGAGTGCACACAGACAGATATACATACACATATCTATACATATGCGTTTTTATGTTGGAAATCAGCACAGCGCTATAACGACAATTAGAAGATGGGCAGAATGCCAGTATTTGCTTAATTTGATCATGATTTGGAGTGTTTGTGATAGGCTTGATCTTAGTTACTGCAATGGATAAGCCCAACACCATCTAACTCTGTGCATATCGTGAGTCGCTATAAAAAGAGGTTGCAGCGTTTTATTTTTCTTTTAGTAATCCCAGGGGATATTGATGATGGCCGCTTTTGTCGGGACCAAGAGCAACAGCTTCTCACTATCGATTGACTCGGTCACTAACTCGGCGACTCTTGTTACCTCGCGCCGAGGAGCCGGCGGAAGGGACATCGTCGTGCTTATCGTCGAAGCCGCAGAGTTGACGCATGAAGCGCAGGCGTTGGCCAGCGATGCTCTGTAGGCGGCGTTTCAGCATGGGTTACTACTGCATCACACGAGAGGGACACTTACGTCGCCGCTGGCCTGTGCATGAGCCATGAGAGCTTCTGGGTTATCGAGGACATGCATCGCCTCTCCTCTCCGTTCCCTCTCCATGTGCGATTCGACATAGTGGCTGCGCACATCAGCTTGAGGCGCTGGAAAGCGGTGAGAGAAGAACAGGGCAGAAGACATACTGGCCTCCGAGGCGCATGGGCTCAGCATCGCTCGCGTCGCTGTCCTCGCTGTAGGGGTTCTTTCCTCGGGCTTGCTTGTCGCGCATCTGGCTCGTCCATTCCGAAGAGTTGTTGCGATGGTCGTGTTGCGGTTTTGGTGTTGAGGACGCCATGGCTGTGGTTACTGGGATGGGATGTTTTAATTCAAGATGATTGATATGGCCCGGTCTTTATATAGAACAATGACAAAAAAAACTAAAAAAAAGGTGTTTGAATGCAGTTTCCGAGTCTTTCTTTCACATGGATATACTAATACCAGCGGCAAGACATAGAGCGACCGCCGACCTTGAAAAAAGCCCCAGCCCCTCCAAAGCGGGGCATTGGTCACTTAAGATAAACTTGGAAAGGATGAGGAAAGGAAGAGGAAGCTAATGCAGGGAACATGCAAATGCACATGGCCTCGGAGGGAAATGGAAAGGAAAAGCGGCGAACTCTGTGGAGACGGGCATGATTTGTTTGTTTGGGACTAGCATCCATGCCATGAGCTACGAACAGGAGATGTCACATTCGTCTAATCTAATCAATCTCAGCTCAACACACCCCAAGCCACTCGCCAAACAATGACATGCTCACACATGACAAGGCCTTCATCATACAAACCTCGACTCTACCTACAGCTGAGGCTGAGTGAGACATGCCAGGCGAGGCGAGGCGAGGCAGGCAGAACCATGCGTGGTGTCTCGATTTCCACGCTCCGTCCTCCAATCAACATTCGACGTCCCTGCCGTCTTTCCATGTCTCAGAAAGGAAGCCAAGGACAGTCAGCAATTCATTGTTACTTCTGCACACATCTCTGCTTATAGTGTACTTTGCATCGTGATTGTCGATCTATTGTTTTGTCGGCTTGGCTGGAACACCCTCCCAACTCCTTGTTATCTCAAAGCAAGCCCCTTGTGTTTTCTGCGCCGTTTCATCACCCCGGAATGGTATATAATCGTACAAATGTTGCAAAACAACCCCCGCAAAAACAAAGACCATGATGGGAACTCGACTGGACGCAGCCTTCCCAATTACTTCGCTTGCCCCTCGATGTGCTGCCGCCTCCAAACCCCATATCCAAATAAAAGACAAAGAAAAGGAGGAAAGCAATCGAAAACCCTGTCGTTTGTACTCCTATAACCTCTATCCGTGTCCCTTCATCAACAAAGAGTTCGTGTTGTATATGTGCCAATCAAAGAGCTTGTTGTTAACCCCGTAGCCAGCCGGTCGTCGTTCGTCGTCGTGATATACAAGAAAGAGCTGTCGTGAGCGTCGCAGCTTCATATAACCGGTTGCATCAACCATGCCCAAGCGAGAATAGACATTAAGAGCCCCCACGCACGCCCATTTTTCGCAGTGCAGTCCATTGACTGTTATTTCCAAGCCGTGCATGAGCGCGCAGTAGATGCAGGTAGCAATTGCACATGCAGGTTTCCATGCTGTGTACCTGATGGCACAAACCAATATTTTATAGCAAAGTGCAGAGGTTAGCCCCTTCAAAGTGCTTTACCCCTCATCACCTGCGAAAGTTGATTATAGCAAGCTTTTCGAACGTTAGCGAAAGTACTACTGGATCTTCTGGTAACAATACTACTCACTCTGCTGTTGGAGCCATATGCCAACTTCTGGCCATCGGCATCCCAGCACAAGCAGTGCTCGTCTTCTTCGTCAGACTCGGCGTTGGCCTTGGGGCTGAGCCAGCCTGTGTGCACTGGTCTGCTCCAGCTTGCTCGAGGTACTGCGTGACTTCCAACCTTCCATATCAAGACCTGCGTCGACGTCGCGCCTGCGATGAAAGCGCCGTCCGGTGTGAAAGCCAGTCTCATGATTGGCGAATCCATGGTCAAGAAACATTTGGGCTTGCTCTCGGGCATTCGGGCATTCCAGATAAGTATCGCACAGTCGTCACCTCCCGTCGCAATGAGCCGCTCATCTTCGGCTCCTTGTTGATTCTCGGAAAGAGGTTGCCACTGCATTGCAGTAATGGCGCCTTGGTGCGCTGAAATCGACCTCCTTTGTCCGCCCTCGTCCCAAAGCTAAATCAGTCAGTATTTTTGTACAACAAGAAGCATAGTGTTTGGTCTCACATCAAGCGTGCCCTTGTCACTAGAAGTGGCTGCCAGTCTTGAACGTCCATCAAAAAGCACCTGGGTAAAGCTGTCGTCCTCCTTGGTCTCAAACTTCCTGGCCTGGACTATCGTTGTATCCGTACATTGGAGGCAGAGCATTAGGTCGCCGCCGCATAGCAAGAATTCGGCATCTCCAGTCCAGACAGCATCGAGAGGTGTGGCCGCAATGTCGTGGCCCGAGAGGAGATAGGATAGAGAGTTCCCAGCGGGTGGGTAGTGCACGGTGACAAGAGCACCGCCCTTGTCCGGTGATATGGCGAGGAGGGCGGTATTGTTGTGGTTCCATGAGAGTTTGATGATGGGTGATTCTGATACTTCCATCGACTGCAAATGTGCGCCCTCAGCCGACCACACATTGATTGAAGCCTGGCTGTTGGAGTCTGCCGCTACTGCAATAGCAGCGCCATCTGCGGTCCACGACAGGGCCGTAACTGTCGTATCGCGGGGCACATCATGGTCAAGCAGGGAGTGACCTTGGGGTGACACGTGATCTTGACCCGATTCGATGGGGCCCGCACGCGCAACGGTCCAAACACGCGCTAGCGCATCTGTGCCCGCAGCCGCCAGGATGGACGGATCTCTTGGGTTCCACTCGCACTGCAAAAGGATGGGAGCGTTGTCCGGGCCGGAAGGTGAGGTTGGTGATGGAGTGACGGCGTGTCGGCCGTCGCCTTGGACCTGGTTGTGTCCGTCATCTGCTAAGCGAATAAAGGTCGTCTCCGGGGCCAGCTCCTCGACCTTGTCAACCTGTGTACCCTGTTCTGGGCCGTCAGTTCGCACCATTGGTTCTGGCGCTTGTTCGCCCTCAAGAGGCGAAGGATACGCATGATTGTCGGGCTGGTTGTCAATTTCCATAGGTGTCGTCACCGGAGCCGGTGCTGTTGTTGTGAGCGCTGTTCCCGTTGCTGATGCCGCCATTGGTACTGATGTCGCTACCGATACTGCACCGGGTGCATCGGCGCCATTTTCCAAGCCGTTGCTTAACCGTTGTCGCTTTGCTGGTGATCCATTGGAGAATGGCTGGGGCGCTCGCTTCCTTGATATCTCTTCTTCGATAATGTCCTCGCCTTCAGCGTCTTCCTCCTCCTCTTCAATTCTTCCCTGCGGGTGCGCGTCCAATGGGCCAAAAATGCCGACCTGCAGCTCCTCGGCTACTTCCGCTGGAGCATCCTGAGGCAGCTGCACAAGTTAATTCCGTCAGCCTCTGACCGTTTTGGAAGTTTGACTTTGTCAACACGACCATGGGTAGGGGAAAGGTGCAGCGCCGAAAGACTCGTCGGATGCGATAATTCCCGATATCTACTTACCAGTTTGCGTGCATGCTCGCGCTCAAGCGCGTGATAAAGAAGGCCGCGGTTGATGACTGAAACCAATGCATGGCTCTTGACGTGACGCGCAAAGGCAAAATCCCTGTGAGGCTGTTTGACGTCCCACTCCTTTTGAAATTTTGCGGCAGTCTCTCGATAATCTACAAGCAAACTGAGGTTAGATGTGTTGTGGCGCTAAGAGCGCGCGGAGTGTGCTACATACTGCCTTCGAGAAGAAATCTGTAGGCAAGCAGAGGTTCATGGTCAGCGCAAGGTCCAGGAAAGCCAGAAGTGAGGGCGAAAGGGAGACTGGCGCAGCAATTGCAGGTCGGGGACGTGGAGCAGAGACGAACCTCCAAACAAGAAAGTTGACTCTATCCGAGTCGAGGAATTCCTTAGCGACCATGGTTCAGAGGGCGCCGGAAAAGGCGCAGAGTCGCTGAAAGGTCGCAGTTGACGATATGAAGCGGAATTTGTAGCAGCAGTTAACAGGCTCCCGTGAAGCCAGCCTAGATTCGAGGCAGCAGCGGATTCTTGGATGTTGTTTACGGGGTTTGACCAGGGAAAGGTGAGTGAAGATGCAAAAGAAAGATGAAATTCAAGGTTCCAGTCGGGGCGGTGGTGAGTGGGTACGTACCTCCCTCCTGTACCTCCTACCGCCCCTGTAGCTCACTCCCGTCCCAGCCTACAGCCGAGATGCCCCTACGTAGTGCGTCCAGTTGGTACCCAGGTACAGGATCAGGTCGTTCTACCTTTTGGCTCTCCCCGTTTCTGCTAGCTCGAATTAGTTGGGGTGCTGCAACCTGCAACTTGCAACTTGGGCTGCAAGGATGAACTGGATGGAAGGCTAAAAAGGTAGGGTACCTTGTCGAGGTACCCTTAAAACGCCAAGAACAAAGCGACATTGCTTGTGCTGGAGCTACGGGGCCTTTACGGGGAGCTAGGCACGGGGCTGACTGGAGGGTACCTTGGATTCGCTCAACCCATCCACGATAGCCCAGAGCCTCCAGTGCCACAGACCGAGGAGGCTGATAAAGCTGAGCAACGATGGGCCAGGCTCTCCTCATTCAAGGGAACTTGTGTTACTGCTCCGTCAGATAGCAGAGCAGCGCATCGAAAAGGCCACAGCATCGAGTGGTGGAGGTGTAGGGAAGCTAACCCACTGAACGGCGGGCTTGAAATGTAACTTACGCTAGCGAACGCCAGGTCGAAGGATAGAAAAACAGACAGAACTGAAGCAACAGGCACGGCTAAAGCTACATCAATGCAGGCGCCTTCTTAAGGTACCGGTACCTTGGCGATGGTGGGATGAGCACCAATCGATACGTCGGGCAAGGGTCGTGGACCTGCGGATTGTGGACCTCGAATGCTCGGAAAGGCAGGGGTTCGCTGTGAGCATTTGAAGGTCCTTGAACCCGTTTGGGCCATGGCGGATATTGAATGGTGAACAGCATCTGGACTGAAATAACAGCACGAGCGCGAGCCAGCACCCCCCGGTGTAGTGCCACCTTGGAAACAACGGATAGATTTCCCTGGCCTAACAGCCTGGTCAGTTAGTGTTGGTGCTGGTCCTTGCTCGGCTCGTCTTCAACAGCGGCGTCGAGGAGAAGGACAAGGTTTTGAAGATCATGCCCCTTGTTAGACAACAACCGTGATTGATGATGAAGAGGGGTACCGATCGAGCAATGGCGCAGGGGAGAAGAAGAAGAAGCCATTAATGACCTTCCCACAGTTTCCTCGTGATCCGTTTTAACCAACTGTCGGTTCCAGGCAGACAAGCCCTTTCTCTCGTCGCCATAAATCACGCCCTGCCGCTGCGCGTGTGATGCCCAGTTTGTGCATGAGGTTTTCTTGAATTCCTGTCCAATCACGCGACGCTGGCGGCCTTAGTCACGGCTAGCCCGCGTCAAATGCCATGCCATGCTTCCCTCCAGGGCTCGGGCTGATGCATTCGCCTTTTCCTCCCAAAAATCTGAGACGGATGCAGATCGGCTACGACAGGGGCTAGGTTCAAGCCAGCCCACGTTGATCAAGGTAGAGGTACTTGAACATGTGTCAGGTTCCGTTCCGTCCCCCGCCCATTTCTCTAACCCCTGCCGTGCTCACTTCAATTCGAGGTGGTAATGTCACAATAGGCTGGAGAATCCGAGTCCAATTTGGCCTCTCCCAAGTCATGATGGCACAAGCTCAGGAAGAGCAGAGGCAGTATATCTCCTTTCTTGAAAAGGACGATACAAGACTCATGATAACAGCTCTCCTCAGCGCTTCCGCCACCATCGCCAACTCAACTTTACTCAACTCAACCCTCCACGGCCAGGCCAGTCTGGGGAGGCGATGAATGGTTCAGACTGAAAGCCCACAATCGAAAAGGCCCACCAAAAACACCGCCCCGGCACGTCTGGCACCGCCTGGCTCCCACAGCTCCGGACGGGCAGATGCCGCCAAGGACAAGGATGCCACACCCAATATCATCCACTCCAGTCTGAGCACTCATCCATCCATAATCCGATTCTGCGTGACATGATATGCACAACTCGCTGCGCTCACCGATAGCCGCCAGGCAGAGAAAGATAAACGCAGATGGGCATAAACTTGCCCACGACTAGGTCTCATCGCTTGGCTTGGCGTGGCTTGCCAGGTTGCCAGGTTGCCAGCATTATCTATCTCCAAAATAGCATCCAGAAGCTGTGCAACTGCTTCGAACCCCTCGCAACATCTTGTGTGACAGAAAGAAAAACCGTCGGCAGCGGTCATGCAGAGAGACAAACAGCCCGTCCAGTTCATCGCAAAAGGTGCTCGCAGCCCTGCCTGAACTCTCGTCATTACGTGGCAATACTCTAGCTCGTTCATAGGGGCCGCCAAGAAGCCCACCATGCAACCAGGGCCAGCGGCTGCCCCAGGCTTAGCGGACAGAATCTATCAGCACCCAGCATCATGGTTTCAACCGCTTTGCAAGAACGACGCGCCATGAACGACCTGATCATCATTGCCACAAGACCTTGAGTTGTGTGATCTCTTGTGAGATACAGCACGATCGCCCCAACGCGTTGATGCAAGTCTCGCTTTCACCCACGCAGCCCACGACAAACCTCCGAGCTTGGCGGGCGGGTACCCGCACCTTTTGACTTCGACAGGGTCTCGTGCTTTGCCATGCTTTTCCTTTGCTTTTCGCTTTTCACTGCGTCAATGCACGGACGTTGTGATGATTTTGATCGTGACGACGATGCTACCGGGCTCAAGCTAATAGCTCAGTTCGAATCTAACAACAATACCGTTTCTTCATTTCATGGTTGCTTTGGAGAGTTCAGCCACTTCAGTCATTTCCATCATGGTTCTTGATCACGTGATCTTGGCTGTCGCAAGCCTCCCGTGGCATTTCCGAGGTTCTCCTTGACCTTGCACATCTCCCGCCGGTACTTGGCCCCTTCACCAACGCAACATGGCCTGAGCTTCTTCTCTATCGCAAATCTCCGTGTTTCATGCCACCACAGATATCTTGAATTGGAATTGGAATTGCTTGACCTTGTTCTAGTCTCGGATGTCTCAGTCTTTCACACCAAGCCTTGGCAACGAAGTAAAGCCATGACGGTATCGGAGATGTGGTCGTTTGCTTTGGCCTGCACGACATTCCAGAGTCGGCAGCCCCACTGGCTCCACGTTCAAGAGATACAGTACAGGGGAACAACAACATCGACAATCTCAACGCTCTTGGCCAATCAGGCACCGCCTGGAAATTGGTCACGTTGAGACATCAGTAATTTTGTCTTTGCCGAGGCCCCCGAACCTCGGCCGAGTTTTGGTCAATCCATCTCTTCATTCAATGTTGATAGAGTGCAACATCAGTGACATTCGCGGACGCTATAGAAGGTACTTCCTACCATGGTCAATCGAAATACTATGTAAGCATGGTCTCGAGAGTGCTACGCTGCAAAGTGAAACATCTGAAGTTTTCAGTAAAATCTCACCATCTCGAACTCTAACCGTGGCTTTATCGTTAAAGTGTGGGCACTAGTGTTGTCAATCCTAATAGGCTTCCTTGCCGACTGGCTCGACACAGTCTCAACCAGGTAGGAGAGTCAATATCTTCTCAGCTTGCTCTTGGCTGAGGTTGTCGACTTGTGTCTAGATGACATTCGGCCTGGAAGCTACATAAACTGGTGAGCAGAAATTGTACTGTGTGTAGACTGTTTCATATCTCAATCTTGAGGCACGGGTGTCTTGGAGGTAGCCGCATCATGTTTGTCTCCACAGTCAGATCGTGGAACTTTGAGGTTCATCTTGACGATCCCAAGACGTGTCAAGTTCTCCTGGTTGCTTCTTTTCCAGACAAATAGGAGAACCGGCAGCTGGATGGTTGGGATACATAGAATATCGCTTAATTGTATACAAACACTACGTAGCTGGGCCAGACTGCCAGAGAGGACTCATCAAAATTAATTGATCAGGCGCCCAGAGAGCAGGGATCAGAAGTACCTGACAGATCTCAAAGCTGTGGCGGCCTTAGGCTGTTGGACCAGTCACGCGCCACAAGAGGCTGAGCTAAAGCCATGAGGCTGGCAGGGGGGGTTAGAGGACAACTCAGAATCCAATATCCAATCTAAGAGCTTCAAAGGGGAACAAGGAGGACAGACTTCAAGAGCTAGCGCAAAAGAGAAGCTTTCCAGTAACGACAATAGATACGGCGAAAGGGACAGTCTCTCGTAGTTATCGAGCTATACGACCGAGCACGAATCAATCACCGTCGTCTCACGCCAGAAAAGCGCAACCTTGGACAACCTCAACGGTGTAGCGATAAAAGCCGATCTTGAACCCTTGAAACATACCCAGATAACCACATCACGATGCCGCCTCGAATAAATATCCCACCCGTCACTCGCATCCTTCTCATCGCGCTCCTCGGCCAGTCCATCCTCAGCGCCGCGATTCGGTATCGTCAATGGACCGCCAACGCCGACATCGTCATTCCCTACTTGACGCTGGTGCCGCAGCTCTCCATCATCTACCCATGGACCTTTATAACATCGACATTTGTCGAGAGTAATGTGTTTACGCTCGGAATCGCCGGCGTTACGCTGTATCACGGAGGACGTTATCTTGAGAGAGCCTGGTCGTCGGCAGAACTGGCAAAGTTCGTCGCTATTGTGTCGCTGGTTCCAAACTTCCTGACACTCTGTGTCATGGTGCTCTTCTTCACGCTTTCGCGCAACGAGAGCTGGACGTACGTATTAACCGTCTGGAAGCATTGCGCAAGGAGACTAACATGGATACGTATAGTTTGACCGTCATTGCTGGGACCATCCCGGTGCAGATTGCGTTCCTTGTCGCTTTCAGCCAACTCGTCCCAGCGCACACCGTGACCCTCTTCCGCGGTATTATTTCTCTCCGAGTTCCTCGATTTCCGCTTCTCTACATCGGCGCCGTCTTCTGTCTGTCTCTTACTCCTCTTCTTACGAGGGCCGCCCTGTGGCTTGCCATGTTTGGATTCCTTACCAGCTGGACCTACCTCCGATTCTACAAGACCGTATTCCCCGACCTCGACTCAGCCCAGGATGCGTCCCTTCGGGGTGATGCGAGCGAGACGTTTGCGTTCGCCGAGTTCTTCCCCGGCCCCGTGAAGCCCTTTGTCGCTGCTGTCGCCGATCAGATCTTCCTGGTGTTGGTGGCCATGCGAGTGTGTACGCCATTCCCACAGGCTGATGCCTCTCGAAACGATAGCCGGATCCAACGCAATGCTCCTGGAGGTGCTCGCGCCGAGGCTGAGAGGAGGAGGGCCATTGCTCTTAGAGCGCTGGACCAAAGGCTACATGCCGCGACAAGCACCCAACCTGCGCAGAAGCCGTCACAGGCTCCGAATCGACCGACTGGCCCAACAGTGCAGAGCCAGCCCCAGCCAGCTACGCAAACTGCCATGACATCGTCGCCAGGCCCCATGCTCGGCGAGACCAAATTCGAACCTGATCAGGATGATGCGAAGAGCTGAGGCGTCTCTGCACTAGGAGTCGCATACGCACAGCTCGATGTAGGGGGGATGTATAGTGTACGAGGTACGATGTAATTCGAGCCAGGTCTGCTGGGGGACAAAGACTTGACGGGAGTGCAAAGTCGCCAGCGACGTTTTTAAATAGACGAATAAGTTGACGAACGGCATAGCTAGCGGAGCTCTGGCGTTATGACGGTTTTCTAAGGTTTCCTTTGCAGTCTGGTCCGATCCTTTATATGATGGCATGGGATAGGTTGCGGATGTCTGTGGCGGATGTTAGTCAGGTGAGGGGGTACTTAGACATGAATACTAGAAGAAACATATCACGACTAACCACGACTCAAATGCCAATGTGATATCTGCCTATCGACCGTGGATTCATAATATCCATGATCCATATGTTCAGCTGATGTTATATTGCCTATCGTTGCAGCGTAGGGTATCTATCTACCAGCTACTGCTGACCAATCAGATTGATGCAATTTGTATGTTGTCCTTCCTGAAGACGGAAATCCGGCGTGAGCTGTGAGTTGTGAGTTGCAATGATCAGAGCATAACCACGACAACAAGTCAACTGGATTGACTGATCCATCGCTGTCTATCTTCGTCAAATTCAAACCCCGATGCCCTATCTCCAGTTCAACGTAAATAAAAGCACAAGTCGCCAATATGGGCTGGCCATATGAGTTCCTCACTCTGTCCGACGAGGAAAAGCATCAGCGCCGTCTGAGTCTCGACCACTACGCCTACGTAGCACACCTCTCTGCGTTTGCACCGGCTCTCCTGCTCGCTCTGGTGCGCCTCATCAACCGCGTGCGTCGAGCCCGCAACAGCGGCTACAGCCAAGTCCCCGGTTCACCCGGCGCCAAGGCAAATCGGCAGAGATGGATCTCTAGAGTCGTGGGCAAGGGACCTATGGTGCAGTGGTGGCTGGGCGAAGATGTTTATGTTCTGGGGAGCCATTGGGGACAGCGTGATGAGTGGGTTCTGGGCATTGCGTGGACAGTCTGGCTGTTGGTGTTGAGTATTCATGGCACAGGAAAGGGTATGTTCGTTCCCGCATTCCACAGAGAGAGAGAGAGAGAGAGAGAGAGAGAAAGAGAGAAAGCTGCTAACGAGATAGACTATCTTCACCTCACAAAGCGACTCGGAATTGTTGCGACATCTCAGATGCCCATCCAGTATCTCCTCGCTCTCAAGGTCCTCAACCCCTACGCTTACGTTCTGCGGTCATCTCATGAGCACCTCAACCGCTATCACCGCGTCCTTGGCCGCATCATCTACTTCCTCCTCATTCTCCACGCCATTCTCTACAATGTGTTCTTCATTGAGTCTGGGATATGGCTCAAGCGCTTCTTCGCCCCTGTTGTATTCGCAGGTGTAGCGGGTTTTATCGTCCTCAATGCCCTCAACAGCACGGCCATGGCTCGTGTTCGTCAGGTGTCGTATCGCTTGTTCTTCATCGTTCATCTGTCAGGAGCTTTCGCCATCCCACCTTTGATTTACTATCATGCACCATCGTCGCGATTCTACGTCGCGGAGGCCATTGGCATCTTCGTCCTGGACCTCGCTGCGCGGAAGATTACCACCATCACAGCTCCCGCTGTCGTCGAAGCCATCCCCGGTACAAGCCTTGTCAAAGTCACTGCTAAGCTACCAAAGTCAAAGATCGCAAAGTACGCTGCCCGTCCAGGATCACATATCTACCTCAACGTCCCACCAGCCTCGCGTCCTGGCATCGGGCAGTTCTCCGCGCCTTATCTCGTCTTTGAGTTCCTATACAACCCATTCACCGTGGCCTCTACGAACCAGGAGACAGATGAGTTGACTTTTGTTGCGCGCACACGAACTGGTCCCATGACGAGTCGTCTGCACCACCTCTCTTCTACTTCAAACGCTGGAGCATCGGCTGAAAAGATCCAACTCAACATCGAAGGCCCCTACGGCACGATGGGAAAGACGTTCAACGATCTTATCACCTCAGGCATCACCCGTGTCCTCATCGTGGCCGGCGGCGTGGGGGCAACATTTGCTATACCGCTCTACCACGCCATCCTTACTGAAAACCCAATCACACATGTCCAACTCATCTGGGCCATCCGCAGTGCAGGCGACGCAACCTGGGCCTCGTCAAGTCCCACTGGCACGTCCCTCCTGAACAGCGACCAGGTACAGCTCTTCCTCACCGGTGAAATGGGTGTCGCAAACGACAGTGACAACGCGGCTGGGGTTAAACTGAACAACCTATCCCAGCAGAGCACTCGCGCCGCTGTTCGAGATAGCAAGAGACCGGACTTACAAAAGATCGTCGACGATACGTTCCGGAAGGGTCAGCAGGACGATGTTGCTATCCTGGTTTGTGGCCCTACTGAGATGGCCAGAGAGCTGCGCAGGAACGTAACGCCGTGGGTGATGAAGGGGCGTAATGTCTGGTGGCATAACGAGAGCTTTGGATGGTAAACAGGAATACCAAGATGAAACTTGCGTTATTGTGGTTGCTTTCAAACTTGACTTATATCTGCCCAGGGGGTTTAGTTAGCACGTAAATAGAGGTTAGAAGACCATGGGCACCAGGTGCTTTGTGGCAACTTCTGCCAGGTCCTGCAATTTTAAGAGCCAAATCTGACAAGACAGCCGAAGGGTGAATTTCATCTAGTTTTCGAAGTCGCTTGCGTTGTGTTAAAAAAGAAAACAAAAAACCCGGAGTTGTCGTTAGCCCTAAGGTTAGATGTTATCTAAAGAGCCTCGCTCCTCGCATAAACCAAGAAAAGGAACATGTATCTCTCCTGTCCTCTCCAGCCAATGAGGGAACTGAGAGCGTCTGAAAGGAGGGTTGGGTATCTCAAGTTGAACCACCAGCCGAACCTCATCCTGCTTAGGTTCGGTATCAAATGCAATCCAATACAACAATACCACCGTCGTCATAGACTATAATTTCATATTCTATGCTTTCGTTGGATACTTTTTTCCACTTGATAAACCGTTACAACCCCATCACGGTTTGCATCTATCAACGCCTCAGCCATCTTCCAACCCAAGCCTGAAAGCATACCCACACTCCGTTATCTAACCCTGAAATAGGTATTTCCGTTCGGACGACATAAATTCTATGCATAAAAACCACAAAACCACAAAAAAACAAGATATCGGGCACCCCTACATCTAGAAGAAACCGCCTCCCCGGTTGGTATCATAATGGGGTGTCATGACAGCGACAAGTACTCATCCGCCTAAAGCTAGGCTCTCGTTCAATTCCATTATCGGTACCGAGCCAACTGCGCCATGATATTTTGAACTTGAACAGCTGCATCCCCATTCGGTGGTGCACTATTCGAAGGGGGCTGTGCTCCATAGGAAGCCCCGTAGGCTCCTGGGGGAGGATGGTGCTGCTGCTGTGATTGTTGAGCTGCAGGATTTCCGCCCAAGCTCCCAAGCAGTGCTTGAATATCAGCTTGAGATGCTCCAGCTGTGGCGACATTCGCGCTAGCTTGGGCATGGGCCGGGTTCTGGGCACCACCTTGAAGCTGTGCTAAAAACTGCTGAAGTGACGCAGGATCAAGCTGACCTATCAGACTCGTAATGTTCGCAATGTTAGCTGGAGGAGGCTGATGTTGCCCGTATTGTGCAGGCGGTGGGGGGGCGGGATAGCTGGTCGTAGGCGCTTGGTACGGAGGCTGGCCACCAAATGGAGCACCGCCATAACCATTTCCACCAAACGATTGGCCATAGCTAGGCGGAACTCCAGATGCCTTGGCTCGAAGGATAACCTCGGTGGCAGTGGAAGGATCCAAGTCTTCGTACCGGTCGAACCTAACATTGTTGGACCCCGCTGAGCGATCGAATGCCTGTACTGGAATTTTGCCCAAGTTCTGTGCCCGAAGATCAAGGTCAACGACAGCATGAACACCTTCGGCTGCCTGTCGTTGAACAACCGCGTCCTTGGGAATTCTGGGATGTAGGAACATAACCGCAGATCTCAGACCCTTGGACTTGAAAGCCTGCTCCACCCAGTTGACAAACTCGCGATTAACATCGGGTTGAAGAATGACTTGAACATCGGGCACGTCGGCACCATATCTCCGAGGGAGCTCAAGCTCGCCTTCATGGCGAGGTCGTCCATAGGGGCTCGGGCTTCTTCGTCGGTAATTGTCTTTGTCATTACGACCGTGGCTTGGGGATCGAGATCGTCCACGACTCCTACTGCCGCCACCATCATGATAGCCTCGGTCGCGACCATACGACTCATCTCTTCCGTACTCGTTGCGATGAGGGGAGTGGCCGCGACTTGATCGATAATCGTCTCGATTCTGATTACCATGTCTGTCGTTGCGGCGTCCACTGTCGCGAGCCTTGGTCCTATCCGGGCTGCGAACCCTCTCCTTTTTAGATTTATCCTGAACACGAGACACTTCCAAATCTTGGCAGTGTTAGAAGCACAGTATGACAATATCAAACAGGGTCAACTTACGAATTCTGCGTCCCTTGATCTCAATACCTTGGAGATTTTCAATCGCCCTGTGACCTTCGTCTCTGGAATGATATTGTACGAAGCCGTATGCTGATTTAAGTGAGATTTGAGCAAGCCTTCCGAACCGATGAAACAGATCAAAGACATCACGCTTCGATACCTTGTCGCTCGATAGGTTGCCTGTAGAGAATATGTGAGCGCCGTTTTTGGACGCGCCAGACGCGGATCGTGTACCAATAAAGATGCGTGAGCCCTCAGGAAAGCGGTCCCACTTGGCCTCCGACATGTACTGGCGCTCATCGGCCAAGAATTGATCCCACTGGCGCTGATATTCGGCATCTTGAGCTTGATCAGCATTATAAGGGGTAGTCTGAGGCGGATATGGAGGAGCATTCATGGAAGTAATGGCGACAGGCGCGTGGAGGCCAGAGCCAAGAGGGACCGAGAATTCACCCAAAGAATCAGGAATTGCAACAGGCGCGCCAGCAGCCACATAAGTGGATGGCTGCCCGGGTGTCGGCGGTGCGGCAAGGCTAGGTGAAATACTGGCATTGATCCCCCCTGGGTGGTGCTGAGATGCATGCGTCTGAGGAACTGTTTGTGACAGCGGAGGCCTCGGTGGAAGAGAAGCCGATGATGTGAAGGCTGGAGACGGAGTACCAGATTCGTGGGACTGTTCACCTGTGGCGGATAGGGCAGATGGATTTGCGCTAGAATTGGAGTTGGCTGGTGCAGTGAGATCAGCAACCAGCCGATGAATGTCAGTCGAGGCACTGGCAGAGCCAACGGTGTTACTAGCATCCAGCTTAGTCGCAGTTGGAGACGACGTCGGCTGATTGGAAGAGTGTGATGGGGTGGCAGTTGCAACGCTGACAGCTCGAGCTTCGGATGAAGCATTGGAAGCAGTTGATGCCGCGGGTTGGCCTGGCCGGGCCGGCAAGGATGATTCATGAACGGCATGGGAGACTTGCGATGTGTGACTTGTCAAGCGATCGGACGAAAGAGAAATATCGTTGGATTCTCGGGGTAGGGATGATACATCTTGTGGTTGAACGTCTCCATCTTCACCCTCCTCCGGCCCAATTGGTGAATCAAACATCTTTGCGTAATCGTCATTGCTGTCGGGAAGACCTTGCTCGACCTGAGGCTGTGGCACTTGCTGGGCGGCCGCATCCGTATCGTCCTCACCATACGGGTCGTTGAAGCTGTCGTCATCTACGATATCGTCGTCACTAGCCCCCAATATGGGCTCAAGATTAGGGGTTTTGTTGACCGAGCTGTTGGCGTTGGCGTCGGCGGCTGCGTCAGCAGCAGCAGAAGCGGCAGCGACCATGGCGTCAATGTTGTCAACCGTCTCTTGCAGCACAGGAACTGCCAAAGATGTGGCTGAATGAACAGGTGACGGAGAGACAGGGGAGAGGTTGGCAGTGGCCTGGAGTTCTGCCTCGGGTTCTGTCATTTAAATAAGGCTGGGGGGGGTGGGAATTGGTGGGTAGCAGGATGAGGCGACCCTCTCAGGCGCCGCCAGTCGCTCGAACGACAAGACACAAGTGACAGTGCAGTTGAAGACCGAGCAAATGGGCTCGACTCTTTCGTTAGTGAAAAGGCTCCAGGCGATGGTCTGGCACAGGATGGGGATTAGAAGCGCGATGAGCAAATTGAGTGGCGGTCAAAGCGACGAAGTATGGCTTTGCGCCGGTTGAGCCGTACTTGTATGTAGACGAGATGGATACGCGAGATTGAGCCGCAAAGAGAACCGGCACTCTCACAAGATAGCGACAAGGAAACAAGAGACTGCCCAGCGACTGCACAGGGTAGCCAATTGGTAAAGGTCTTTGCGACTTTGGAGCTTGGCCTATCGCACCAAACGAGTTGAGTTCTCCAAAAGAATGGGGCCCAAGCGCAGGCACGTGAGAGTGAAGGAAGATGAGCTAAGTGGAAGCCGTCGCGACACCAAAAGTTCTGCAGGATGATAGTCAAAGTAGAGGTAAGGTGGTGCCGCAGTTTGAGGGAGAAAGAGAAGATAAAGATCGAGGGTAAGCTAAGGTGAGAGTGGAAGGCTGGGTTTCGGGGTTCGATTGAGGCTGATCAGGCGCAGGCGTGAACCGTAGCTAGCGGTAAGCTAGTACAGAAAGGGCAAGGCGGTCAAGCACTCCAACACGGAAGGCACCCGGACAGTTATCTCTTTCTTGCCTCGTGAAATCGAATATGTATCTT
The DNA here is from genome assembly GCA_012977755.1 of Fusarium nurragi. Lineage (NCBI taxonomy): Eukaryota > Fungi > Ascomycota > Sordariomycetes > Hypocreales > Nectriaceae > Fusarium > Fusarium nurragi. The sequence continues at coordinate 90,007 of JAALXI010000046.1, forward strand.
TCTAATACATGTATAAGATGATGGCTATGATCTTAGATAAGTATCGCAGTACCTTATCTGGTTTTTGTTAATATGCACTTATTGTTTTAGGTACATATTAGTCTTAATCATAACTAGAGAATTCCGTGTTTTTTTCCGTACCCCGGTGGACACTTGGGTTGGGATGTCAGCCACAGGCAAGCATCGAGCTAGGAGCCAAGATTTTGAAGACCCAACCTAAAGACATACAAGACACTGAGCTCACCAATTTTGGAGCATTAAACCAAACAAAGCTCTTGTTGTTGATTGTGTTTCGAACAATTCATAGACCCTTGTTATTGTTAATCCACGCCATGCTTAAGCGTCAGATCCGTTCAGCGCTTTGTCTGAGAAGGGCGCCAGCGCATCCAATAACTCCTCCCTTTGCGCCTCGGTTCAAGAGATACCAAGCCTTCGATGCCGAATTCGACAAAGATTCTCTTGCCGAAGCCCGTTCATGGTTCCAGTCCTTTACTCCAACACAGCTGCCAAAAGGCAATACTACATACGCCCGGTCCAGTGGGCCAGGTGGACAACACGTCAATAAGTACATATAAACCTAACTCTAAGTATGGAATCAACACTCATAGATGAAAGGACCGAGACAAAGGCAATCACGGCCTATCCAGTCGGGCAGTTGCTCTCAACACTCCCCAGATCATTACATCCTAGCATACGCAAGTCCAAATACTACACGGCAACCAATGATTCTCTAACCTTCCAGGCGCAAGATTCACGGTCGCGGGACGCAAATGCAGAAGACAACAGGAGAAAGTTGGTTGAGGAGGTCACACGCATGTACAAAGACGCCACACCTGCTGAGACAAGCGCAGAAAAGAAGAAGAAACATGAAGAAATGTGAGTTGGTGATGCTCTTGCACGACTTGACTAACTTGAAGCAGCGGCAGAAGATTTCACGATTCCAGGATAAAGCAAAAGAAGTTTACCGGCGCCAAGAAACAATCACGTAGAGGGCCTTCAGACTGAACAACCAACAGTCGAGAAAAGAATAATCCCTCCGGTCTATCCATCCTGGCAGCATCTCATAGCCAATAACATTCCGATGGCATGCTATGAATCCTGCGCTTCTTCGCGATTTGCCGTCGCTTTGCTAAAGTCAGAGTGGAAAAGCCAATCATGTAAATTAAGGCCGACCTGAGAGCGCAAATACTGCGCCTTGTTATCAATAACGAATAAAACGAGACGGGATAACTATAGAGCGCTGTGTTGTTGATTCGATGCTTATGATTGTCACTGGAAAAAAGAGGCAGAACTGTCTAAGTACGATGCGTTCAAGGGCTGGATCTCGTCATTGTCACACCGCCCGTCTTTAAGCAATACTGGCATCCTTTAATCCTTCCGTTGTTAATCGAGAGAACAGCAATAACTTTGACATCTCAGCTGCATCTAAAACCGTCCAACCGGCCACCAATTATGTATGATTCTCTGGGAAATCCAAAACTGGAAAGAAAAAACGCCTTAGTTATGCCTAAAGACTATTGTCGTATCCTTCCTTATCTTATCCCTCTTTCAGCTCGGCGTTGACTTGACCCCACCTTTTGGCTTTTAGTCTGGGCTCTCCCACGAACTCTCCCCTTCCCTTCAGCCCATGAGCATCGCTATTTCGACCGCTGATATTCGCCCTCTTCAGCTGATCGATCAACCGACTCCATCTCGTTTCCTCCACAAACTTTAGCGAACCTACCGCTGAGAAAGCGACTTACATTACATCGCCTTCTTGGATCGCTCTGACCCCGTTCCACAGCAGATTATCTCGTCTTGCCTCAGAACGCTCTGCGGGGCATTGCGATCTTCTTATCGCCTCTCCTCCCCAGCTTCGACGTCACAATCTCAAGATGGATTCCCCAGCCCGTCAACAACCTCAAGTCCAGCCTTGCAGATACAAGGTTGGCAAGACGCTGGGAGCCGGTTCCTATTCCGTCGTCAAAGAATGCGTCCACATCGACACTGGTCGCTACTATGCTGCCAAAGTCATCAATAAGAAGCTGATGGCTGGTCGCGAACACATGGTGCATATTATCTCCTTCCCTGCCCAGTAGCACCGCACGCGCAATCCTTTTCTTCATTTTTCCTCTGTCTAACATTCAATGCGCAATGATAGGTTCGCAACGAAATCGCCGTTCTTAAGAAGGTCTCGATGGGCCACCAAAACATTCTCACTCTCGTTGATTACTTTGAGACCATGAACAACCTCTACCTCGTTACCGACCTTGCATTGGGCGGCGAGCTCTTCGATCGAATTTGCCGAAAGGGCTCCTATTTTGAGTCCGACGCCGCTGATTTGGTTCGCGCGACATTGTCAGCTGTTGCTTACCTTCACGACCATGGCATTGTTCATCGCGACTTGAAGCCCGAAAACTTGCTCTTCCGAACACCCGAGGATAACGCGGACTTGCTGATTGCAGATTTTGGACTTTCACGAATTATGGATGAGGAAAAGTTCCACGTTCTGACTACAACCTGCGGTACTCCAGGATATATGGCTCCCGAAATCTTCAGGAAGACCGGCCACGGCAAACCTGTAGATCTATGGGCCCTCGGTGTTATCACCTACTTCTTGCTGTGCGGTTATACTCCTTTCGACCGCGACTCTGACTTTGAAGAGATGCAGGCCATCCTCAGCGCTGAGTACAGCTTCACCCCTATCGAATACTGGCGTGGTGTTTCCGGTCATGCAAAGGACTTCATTCAGCGCTGCCTGACCATTGATACCACTAAGCGTATCACTGCCCATGAGGCTCTTCAGCACCCGTTCGTTGCTGGTATTCTCAACGAGGATGGTGAGAGCCAGAACCTTCTACCCAACATTAAGAAGAACTTCAACGCTCGCCGAACTCTACACGCAGCTATCGATACTGTCCGCGCCATCAACAAGCTGCGCGAGACTCAGAATGGTCTGATGGACGGGGCTCGCTCAAAGGAACCCGGCCGTGGCGCCGCGCGACAGCAGCCCCAAGAGCCACCTAGCACCCGAAAAGGGGACAGCGCCATCTCAATGGGCAGCAACCTGCCAAAGGACAGCGGATACGGTACACAGACTGAGACTGACGTGGTGATGGGTAACACATCCGCATCCAACGTCCCATCCTCATTGCAACCTGGCAACAACGTAAACCGCGTCATCGAGACGTCCAAGGGACTATGGAGCGGTCCCGCGACAAAGAGATAGACCCTAGGTGGAAATTGAGGCTCGAATTATAGCTTGTGGAGAATGTTTTACTAGCGCGAAGCGGTTGTGGGATGAACATATGTCAAGAGATTGATGGCTTGAATATCACGAACTACTATGGGAAGGAAAATGGAAGCCCGAAACAGTGTTACGACGCGGACACACAATCAAGACATTATGATGTTCCAATACGCAACAGGGCTTGGAGGACTATCAGCGAATTAAGTACACGTATTTTCCTAAAACGGACTGCAGGCTCACAGTTTGCGAAGGCAAGGATGAAGAACCACTGCATCCTCGATTTCCTTACTCCCACTTTCTTTTTTTGTCATCGAATCCGTCGTTGGTATTATATCGTTATTTGGCTTGGTCTCACGATCGATATGTATTGGAGTAGATACCAGCGACTACGCAGCTCGAATAATAATGAAAATATGGCGACTCTCACTTTATAGCATGACATTTACTTTCATCCTCACTATAACTCAAGCTAGGCTTTCAGATTGACCGGTCCAGCCCAGTTGCTAGGGTACCATGTGGTTCATGTGATCTGATACTAGTGAGACGTGATGTATGATATCAGACTTCTATCATCCATGCTCAAGCAGAACACTTGACAGCTGAGAAAGAACGAAATAGAGCTTGTTTTGTCAAACGTTATATGTCAAGGAGTCCAAGTACAAGATGTTCTTGGCTTCATTTAGCTAGAGCTCACGGCCACATACACAGAGTTACATGTCTATCGCGAAGTATTCACGCAAGCCAATAGTAAAACTCCGGCGTAGGCTTGGCGTTTATAGTCACCTTGGCGTTAAGCGTTATATAGGAGGAATTTTTCTTCGGTAGATTTAGATCGACGTTTGGATTTCGGTATTATGAAACGGTGTCCACATTGTCTTGTGCGTACACCATACGTGAAGCACAGGGTTGCAAATGTGTTTTGTATATTGGATGAGATATTTGTAGAGTTAGTATAATGTCAAAGTATCGAATGCTCAATCACGTCGGGAAGACACAATATGTGACAGTTACAATATACTGTCAATTCTTCTAACTGCTAATGTCTAGCGAATGGTATCTTTGGTTTTCCGTTTCCTTTTCACCAAAGTCAGCCCCCGCCTGCCTATGCCGCCAGGGTTTAATTCTCCAGGATCATCCAGGCTTTGGCTGCGTGCCAATCGTCATCTCTTCCTGTCCTCCTCATCATGAGTAGGGGGCGAAGTAAAGCTTGTCCCTCTCGAATCATCCATGCTCTCAAGCGAGCGTATCGGTGCATGACATGGGCATCGTTGCATGTCCATGCACGAATTAACTTACTCTTGTTGTACACATTACTCTATTCAGGTCCGATATCGTTCTTCCGCAGGGTATACATTAGAAGGGGACACCATGCCCCTTGAACCCAGTTATTAAAGTTTGCCGTCTGGCCCTGACGGCCCTGCGTCAGAATCCAGTATCTGCCGTAGTAAAGCACCGCATTGCGCCATTTCGCTGTGTCGATGAATGCCAAAAATGTTATCAAAAAAAGTATAAGGTCGAAGATTAAAAAGTGTTGGGGCATTAAAATCGTAAAATCCCATCAGTGGCTTCGTTGCCGGGTGTGGGATGAAGTCGTCCGGGGGATAAGCGTGTTATTAGTGAATCGTACCAATTACCGTACCACGACAACTTCGCTCAGCTCCACATCTCGGGCGGGAGCGCTGCCATCCCAAAGCTGACCATTGTTGTCCAGGTCCACAAGCATGCCAGGGAGTGCTTCCTCGGACAAAGTTGGGCTGAGAGTTCCGCTGCTGGAGCTGCAACTAGAGCTGGCAACAGTCCAGCCGTCGCTAGAGTCGGCACGAGGGCGTCCCAAGAGTCCCATACCGAAGTACTCGCCGTACTCCTCATCGGAAATAGCATTGCGGTCGCCGTACTCCACATATTCGTAGTCCCATCGTGTGATCTTTCCCTCCTGGCGACGAGGAAGCCAACGGGCCTTGGCTGCGTAGAAGAAGCATGAGGCAATCAAGCCACCCACAACCAAGTCAATTGCATAGTGGTGGCTGAGGTACATGGTAGCCCAGCAGACCCAACCAGCGTACATGATGAAGTAGGTGCGGAACTGAGGGAAGCAGTGAGACATGAAGAGAGCCTCAAGAACAGCATTGGCGGCGTGAAGAGAGGGGAATGCACCGAAGGGGACGGGCGCAGTGCTGAAGTTCGTCGTGTAGAGGTCGATGCCGAAAATGGCGTCAATGCGGGCGAGTCCGGCGGGAGATCCAGGCATACCATACGCAGCAGGTTCAAGGCCATGCTCCATCTCGTACCAAGGGGGGGCGCATGGGAAGAGGAGCTGGATGGTAACACCAAGAATGCTCATCCAACCAAAGGTCCGTGCCCATACAGGAGTCGTGCCAGGGGGAGCAAAGACGAACATAAGCAGAGCGCAGACAACAGGCGCGCCAAAATGGCAGAGTCCATAGGGAATCCAGGCGAGAATGTCGAGGACCGAGTGTTGGTGGGCGGAGAGGATGCTCGACAGGTTGGCGCCATACAAGACATTCTCAAGGGCAGGAAGCACTCGCACCCAGATATGAGGTCGGTACTCATTGGGGATAAACCTGATTAAATGAGCAAGATGTCCAGTGAGAATTGAGTTGCGAACTTACCGACTACAAAAGAAATAAAGGAGCCAGGTCCAGATTGTGACTGATGGCAAAAAGAATTGGCGAGTGGCAGGCATGAGTAGAGCCCAGACGCCACCGATGATAGCTAGAAGCTTGACTCCGGGAGCTGGGGGAGCGATCCAGAACGAGAAGAGAACGAGAAGTCCTACAACGGCATACTGAAGGTCAGATGTCTTCCAATGGTGCTTCTGGAGGTCGCGAACACCATCCCAGGCGTTGAACGAGGTCTTCAGGCTGGTGAGCTCCTCGTTGCCAGGTCTCGATTTTGACTTGGTACGTCGGCGACCAATGCGATATCTTTGAGGAGCAGTGTTGAGAAATGGTAGGTTCACATGCTCAGGCCATAGTAGCTGGAGCTTAGGCTTCCCAGAAAGGGTGGCGGGAAAGTCGTTCATGATGAATGTCGATGTTGTCGTTTGGATCGACAAAATGGCGATTAGTCGAAAGAGGGCGTGTTGATTATTTGTAGCGTAGCGCACGATAGTTCTCGAAGAAATTCGCAACACGTGGTAGTCGGTGACCCAATATGAATACCCAAAAGCTATCTCATATCCTAGTTGACGTAATTACTTGACTTGCACGCATACCACGAATGGTCGGAATCGTCGGGATGGTCGGCTAGAGCTGTGATTGTCGAGTCGCAGAGAAGGGAGAGAGCACGCGACAGGGACGCCACACAAGAAAACTGTGAAGCTAGGAACCTGAAGTCGTGAGGAGAGAGGATAGATGCTTTAACAGGGTGCGAGTCTAAGACGAAACCAAGCCGAGGATCGAGGAGGGAGGAGGTAGAAAAGGGAGGGAGGAAGAAGACGGAGAGGAAATGGCAGTAGTAATGTAATATGAAGAGAATGGAGCGAGTGGAGGAGAGAGGGACCGAGTATGATGACGAGGTGCAGGAAAGCGATGCAGCAGGGGTGTGTCCAGGTGTAGCTGGCCTCTAGAAGCGCTGGAAAATCAAGGCTTCTACAGTTGACTTTGCGACGGGTGTCCGCCAAAGAGCACAAATTCAACAGGGCAGGTCGCGCAGTGGGCGCTACGTTAAGGAGCTAATGTCAGTGTGATGGGCGGGACCCGCACCGCAGGATTTTTCCGCATCCTCATCTCAAATGAGCCCCCAGCCGGAAGCTGCGGAGGAGTCATCCATTTACTACCACTACAGTCTACAAGGGTCTTGGGTACCGACCAGCCAACAAGCCTCAGCGGGTCCCGTCCCCTTGTCGGCTTCGCTGGGGCCATGGATGAGACCGGGGCCGCCTGGAGATTGCACTGGAGCCAGCGCCTAAGCCTGTTCAGTCCTCTTCTGACGCTCAGACGGAGCTCTTTTGTCACTGCGAAGCCAATCAACCAAGACGATACAGCCAAAGTTGCTGACACATCGACCAGACACCGCGGAGGTACGGGGTTCATTGTGTCCCGAACCAAGGCGTATCACAGTAATCTCCTTCACAGTGGGCGCCAAGAGCAATTGGCGGCTGAGTCGCGTGAGCATGGTCCTGTCGAGTAAAGCTCACTGACCTTTCCGCGCATGCGACTGAGGGGGAGATTGCACAGGCAGACGCGGCCGATCTGGAACTGCTGAGCCTCGATCAATAGAGTCGGACGAGCCGCAGATTGCAGGACATCTTATCATGAAATGTCTTAGTCAACAGGGAGGCAACCCATTGAGAAGACCTGTCTGCTACTGCTACTGCAGCGTACTACATCATTTTAGCCTTGGCAGAGCTGCCGGGCAACGACTGAAAACGTTAACGGCCAGTACCTTGGCAACGCAAGCGAACAGGGCTTCCGGACAAGTCCACATTGATTGAGTTCAAATGGATTTTCCTGTTCAAAGTCGCAGATGCTGCAAGCACCTACCCTTTGAGGTCGGTCGTCGGAGACTCGCCAAAACCCCATGGCCCCGAGGCTCCGAGTCCTATTGTCCGGGACGGCGGATGAGATTGGAAGGGCGATCTGCCGTCAGCCGACGCGATGCTCACACCATCAGCTCATACTGTTCGCTTTTCGCTTTACGGTTTACGGTTTACGTTTTCTTACCTCAGCGAGCTAAAATTTCAACTGCACTGATGACAAGACAAGACGAAACGAGACAAGACCGGTCCAGTAAGTATCATGATGAGTCTTTGACTTGCTTGGTCAATACAGATTCGACCCACACCTTAATTGCATCTTTGTTGTTTGTCTTTGATCAAAAACGTCACCAGCATAAACGGTTCCCTTCGGCGGTATCGCTTAGGGCTTAGGCACACAGCCCAGCAAAGAAGATCTGACAGCAGCGTCATGATCGTGGCACAGGCACAATGCGCCTGGAAACGCCTATTCGATGATGCGGATATCGCAAACCAATCATATCTGTGCGGGAGCTATGTAGGCTTTCACTCATGTGCCCAGTACTGCAGTAGGCCTCGATTGGAGAGTGACAATATCGTGTTTATAATATTAGAGGGCAATCGACAGCTGGTTTGCAACACGCTCTGACCAGCGTAGTCAAAGGACAATAAATTGAACAGCGCACTGCCATGTGTTGGCAGTGGTACACCCATGGAATCAGAAGCCTGATTGCGATTGAAACTTGGAAGCGGCCCGGAGATACCCTCAGGGCGGACATTCCCGCTGAGTTCATCACAATGTCGCGTGCGAGGCAACTTCAGTGGTGCTTTGTCATTCAATCACCGGATAGTCCGATAGGGGGGCAAAGCTTTGAATATTTGCAGAAAACTCCTTTACTATGGCTCGAGAAAACCGCTAAGATTTTGATAATCTGGCAATCGATCAGCAGGTCAATTCATTATCCGTGAGATCCATGATACAGGCTCCTTATTCAAGATACCATAGTACACACTGCATTATAGCACAACAGCTCCACCGCAAAGTTTCACAGACCGCAAACCGAAATGGATGAGGAACAATGAGCCATTGAGAATCGACATGAATACAAGGGCCAGCTTTCCTTGACGCTAAATGGGAGCTGGGGCCACTGCATCTTTTTCTGTCGGGTGTAAGAGACAGAACGCGAAAGAAACAGATGAACGCCACAAGTTTCAGCGAGTACTTGCGACCGATGTACCTTCTCCAATTCCGCTGCTGTGCCATGGAAGGTGCTGAATCTCACCGTGACTGCCTTCAGTCTCGGTCTTAAACACCATTGTACCTCTTCATTCCAGGTAGTGTTGCAGGAAACGTCGACTGTTTCAAATGACCATCGCTACAAGTTTTGACTGCAGCGGCACACTTAGCGTTTAACAAATCATCAACTATCACAAGCCTCTTGCCTTGTTAGCACGAAGCATTCCATGGACGCTGGCGTGCTGCGTTAGCAGTATAATAAGCAGCCCTTAGCTGTATACCCAATTGATATCACCACCTGTCGACTCGAGCGGCGCAACACCGTCTCTTAGTAGATGCCTGAACCTCAGCCCCTGGGTTCGCTTGGATAGACCCTTTACTACGGTACATACTCCGTACAGGCCATAGCCTCGCGCAACCCCATCCGATCGCTCAAGAGACATGCGCGCGACAAGGGTAGCAACCCGACGAGATCTTCCGGTCCTGGGCTCTTCAACTTCGACTCGGATGTGGCGGAAGATTAGTTGTCGCCCAAAGTTTTACACGTAGGAAACCGTTTAAGCCTCTCAAACAATTGAACGAATCATCAACCAATTAGACCTTTTTAGCGCGTCAAGCCTCATCGTCATAAGACGGTGACGTTGGTTTTAGCAACTTAGACCAGCGTAGGCCAGGAGCTTCGCTGCCCGACTCTCCGACAATTGCGGAATTTTCAATGATCGTGCAACACTAAAAGAAACGGAGGCTCGTAACTGCCGCTCGGGTCTTATTTGTCAATGCATGAGCCACTCGCTCCTGTACAAGGCGAGGCGCGATGCCGTACAGTAATGCAAGGAAATTGAGCGTGGATCCTCCTACCAGCACCCGAGACCGATGAAAACATCAGCAAAGTCAGCAGTGGAGGTTCAGGGTCTGGAGAGATTAGGAGGGGGTCTCCCGCGACAAGGGTACGAAACTCTTCCAACGCTTTGGAGAGGTCTGTTGTGTTATCGCATGCGCAGAGTTTGTGATAAACAACTTGGTCGATCCCATGCGATTTCATTCGTAATCTCTTCAGCAGGATGTTATTAAAGTCCTGGCCGTGCGCGCGGCTTCACCTTCATTGAGTTCTCTATGCCAGTTCTGTGAGAGCCAAGGTCGAATGGGGCTGACTGGCTTGGAAGTTCAGGAGATCGCCCAGGGTCCCCTACCTGCGCACGAGACACCCTCAGCTCGCGATGCACTAGTCTAAATGCACACGGAGAAAATGGGATGAAGGCGGATTGTTAGTCTCAGTCCAGATACAGAGGACACATGGCTTTGATAAAGATCATCCTAACGGTGAAAGGAGTCGAAATGGACAAAGAACGGCTTGGCAATGCCATTCGGCATTTGTGTGTGATGCATAGTCAATCGGAGCGTATTGGTCGTTCACCATTTCATGATATAACGCTGAGCTTCGGGTCGCGGTCTTGATCCCAAGCTGGTCCCCTCTGGTCTCTTGGCTGATTCATGAGTATCGAATATCTGACCAACTTGCGGAGAATGTCAGTCCAGACCACAAAGCTGAACCCATGGATGATGACTGCATGCCTCTCACCCCAACTACTACGTGAGAAACCAATGCCCAATCAAAGATACATACTGAACGATTTCTGCTGGACGAGCATTGATGACTGCTACTCTAGCTCCAGATCCATGCCCTCGTGAGCTGCAACTCCAAGGTCTATCATGGATTAGGTATCATGATAACAATAAAAGTCTGGTTTTTAGGAGCCAACGCAGAGGCGGTGAATGCCCATAATGACAGCGCTCTTAGCCTTGAGGCTGCCATCAGCCATGCACGACAGAGCATTTTGGCCTAAGTGAGACAAAGAACGTCTAAACGAAATTTTCGCTCTTGGGGACTTGAAGCCCCGATCGCCAGATTCACTGAGTTCCCACAACGGGTGCAATCTTTGCGAATCCCGCAGTGGTTCCACCTAAACAAGGTCCGGGCTTTGCTACTGTACTGTAATAAGCTCCTGTGACTTTTTGACTCGGCTGAATTTTATAAGAATTTTTTATCACTCATTTGTTTTGGGTCCAGTCCACTTAGACGTCGGGTCTTCGGCCTATTGACAGATCGGACAAAGAAAAAAAGAAAAGGAAAAAAAACTCAACAGACCCATCTCGGCCGTGGACCTGCGGTAGGTTGTTTTCGGCCGGTGCTTGTATTAGTCGGGGTCTACGAGAATATGGTCCGATATGAACATGGGACGATGCAGTGAAAACCAATATCGTCGGTCTCCTGATCTGATACTGCGTCGAGATTGCCGTTACCCGGATCTTTCCAGGTTTCCGGGTGCGGTTCCTTCGGGCCTTGGCTTGCTGCGATTCCTATCAGACCACGCGCTTTTTTTTTCTGCTGGTGTTGCTTGCGATCTTCAGCTTTGGAAGGTCTTGGTTGACACATCATCTAAGCACGCTATCTAAATGTTCTTTGAGGTGTCTTAGATGCAGAACAAATGCCCTGAACTTCTGTGACAAATTGACCCACAACTTTAGGAGACGCCGCAACCAGCTGGGAACGACCCTAATTATCGCCGCATGAACTGTGCCCCCAACGTAGACTTATGACTTTATGTAATTCCTTATGAGGCTGTCGGTGAGAGACATGCCTAGTCTAATGCGAGCCACTACGTCAGGCATTGGGAAACACTAACTGATGTAGACCCGAAACTATGACTTACACGCATGATTATATTGTCCCTTCAGGTGTCGGGTTTACCATGTACGACCACACGAAGTACAGGGATCTCTTTTAGTATCAAATCCTCTTTTGCGTATGTTATTCCCTACAATAACCATGAACAGTCGACCGCCTTTGGCTTTCAATTTTCCCACTACGATGGCGTCGAAGCATTTAGCACGTGAAACTTTGAGTAGTGAACGTCATCACGATGTCTATTCCATCGACACCCAGGGGCGTGTTCTTCCCAAAAGGCTGAAGCTAACGAAGTCTTGGGCACTAGAAAGTCGTTGACATGCACAACTTATTGTTAAAGCTTTTGGGGCATTGACTTTTGAACGCGGGATCTGATGGCGTAGGGGCTTTTTGTGGGGGATGTGATGGTCTCGCCTTTTGGAGTTGCGGTGTTCTAGACTGAGCATGGCTGAGTGGCTTGACTGGTGACAACGCTGCTGATGGCTGTAGATGTGAATGTGGCGATGGATTCATGAACCCCTCACGCTCTAGGGTATGTAAAGATGTAGATCGTGAATGATCTGCGAGTCCATCCATGTTTGGTGACAAAGGAAAACTACACCGTGACATCTTGTATGTATCAGCATGGACCTTTGCCCATGATAAAAGTACTGTGCATATTACCCTTGATTGATTTGCTCTCAGTTTGGCCTGGATACATTCACAAGCTGCACGTGGTATGTTTATGTCTGATCTCTAACATTGACTACAAACAATCATGATACAAACATCCCCTTGGCCTCCACCGACGCCCAAAAGCCGAACGGATTAAAGCTTCATGCTAAATCCTTCCGAGTAGACCGTTCTTCGAGACACTTCGTTGCTCGTCTCCCTTCCTTCCATTTTACACAATCCTCAACCTCACACCTTTTTTCTTTTCCGCTTGCGACCAAAATGCACCACCAACGCCATCCGCTAAATTCCAGAGACTGTCGTCTCATCGCGGTATCAAAAAGCTCGCGGTAACAAGCTATGCGTGAAGTATTAAAGAAATTCGCAGCATCACCAATGTGCATCAAACCCTGCATAATCAATGCGAGGAAGATTTGGGAATAGCAGTAGTAGTCAAAGCAGGCGTCGGGCATTCGCGTTGATGATCAATTGCGATGTATTACCTACCCCTTTGACAGATATAAACCGAACTCATTACTGTTTCTTGCCAACCTTGCCTTTGCCCTTGCTTTTTCGAACACTGCCATTTACCACAGAATACTATTCTGAAGAAGAGAAGTGCTGAGGAGGTGGCACGGGTGTCTCCTTCTTACCTGAAGGAGTCTTCTTGCCATCCTTCTCCTTTCGCTTTCTGACTCGCTTCTCCTTGGCTTGGGTGGGCGAAGCTGGAGGCTGAGACGAAGGGGCAGGCGTAGAAGAGGGCTTGAGGGGCGACGAGTGAGGGATAGCGGGAATAGGGACCGCACTCTGGCGAGGTGCGGGGACAGGAGTCTCCTTGACCTTCTTTTGCTTCGTGCGGCTCGCAAGGGGGGTTCCATCTGAAGGGAGTGTAGGAGGCAACACAGGAGTCTGCTTCCTTGCACCTGCAGAAGCGGGCTCAGAGCCCAAGTCGGGGCTGCCGACTCGGTCTGTCTTCCGCTTCTTGGACCTGTTCGCTGCCTTGGCCTCCTGCTGGAGTTGCTCGACGACAGCTGCCGCATCCTCCTCGGAGGCAGTGAGCTTTCGCTTGTTCTTGCGGGTATCAGGGGTTGCCGCCTCCGCGGTTCGAGAGCTATATGGCTCAGGCACGCTCTGTCCCTTCTTTTGCTTCTTGTCGGATGTCTCCTTGGTCTTGCGCTTCTTTTCCTTCTTGGAAGCCTTGGTCGACAGAACAGGCACCTCGGCCATCTCGACGTCGTCGACGTCGTCGTCATCGTCATCGTCGTTATTGTTCATGGGCTCGTTAACTCCAATGGGTTGGTAGCGAGCCTTCAGGCCAGCTGGCTGAGCACGAGGAGCTGGCTTAGGAACGGGGCCGACAGAGTTGTTGGCGCCAAGTTGTGTGATCTTCTTGACTTGCATAACCTGGTCGATTTGCTTAGGAGCTACCGTATATGTTAGTAGGTAGCGTGCCTCAAAGGGTTTCTATACTTACTGTGTCGGTACTGAGAGCCGTCCGAAGAGGGAATCACGATCTGGATGTTACCCTTAGGGGCAATACTCTCGAAGGAAATACCGTAATCATCGCCATCGTGGGAAAACAGCTTGTCGCTTGAGCGTGACTGGTTCATAGGGATCTCGAGATTTTGAACAACTGAGATGGGCACATTGGAAGGAACTGTAAAGTACCAGAACTGCTTGCCCTCCAGGTTGGCCTGATTGCAGATCTGAGCAACATCTTGGCCTTTTGTGCCATCATCACCCTTGCGAAGGACAAAGTCGGGGGCAATGAAGTTGGCAATGGCGCCCGATCCTTCGCGGTCCTCAATGTGCATTGATTCGTCAACCATCTCATCATCAGAATCCTCATCCTCGCTGGAAGAACTGTCCGACTCAGGAGCGGCAGGCTTTGCGGTAGGCTTTACAGCAGGCCTCGCAACTTGTTCTTCTTCCTCGCTTTCACTTTCGCTGCCTTCGCTGGAGGTGTCAGACGTAGTAGCAGTAGTGCCATTCACAGCAGGCTTGGCCTTGGTCTCGTCCTCGCTCTCGTCGGAAGAATCGCTGCTAGAATCAGACTCTTCTTTCTTCTCGGTAGACACCTTGGCAACATGTGCTTTTGTATCTTCCTCATCGCTATCGCTTTCGCTTTCTGACTCAGAGGAGCTGGAAGTGGTGTTGGAGGCTTTCGCATGAGCTGTGCCGTTGGTCTTTGCCTTGGTCTTTCCGTCACCAGACTCGGATTCGCTGCTAGATTCACTAGAAGACGCAGGCTTAGACTTGAAGGGATCAGACTTCTTCATAGAACCGCTCTTCTTGGACGCGTTGCGCTCGTCGTCGCTATCGGCGATTTCATCATCCTTGCTTCGGCGACGGGAAGCGGCAGAAGCAGGCTTCGCAGAACCAGTAAGGTTGGTAATAAAGTTGCCGGGAGGATTGTCACTGCCACTGCTGTCGTCACTGTCGATTCCGCTTCCGCTGTCATCGTTATCGTCATCATCGTTGCTGGCGAAGATGTTGTTTGGGTTGGTGGACTCTTTCTTGACAGCTGCAGCACGGTTGCCAGGGCGGCGGTTGAACTGCGCGTCGGCGGATAGACCCTTTTTTGTGTTCTCTATGTGCTTGCTAAGCGAGTGCACCTTGAAGGGTTCTTTGGGCGCCATCTTCGGCCGATTTATAAGGAAGACTTCTTGGGGGTGGTGGTGCAATTGGAGGGAGGAGGTTGTTCGGGGTGAAGTTTGAGTTGCTGGAAAATGAAATTTTGGGGGATGCCGCGCTAGTGGGGCAACCCACTATCTACAAAGACGCGCCTGTACGTGTAAAAATCCGGTGGCAGGCAGTGCGCGCACAGCTGGTACCAACTTACCCAGTGATAATGCAGATGATAAAATTCTGGTTTTATTAAGTTGAGTATGCAAGCAGCACCAGAGTTTGGGTTCTGCTGCATCACATACTTTCCCTTCAGACTCAACTCGCCTGAGAGTGCTTAAGTACCTACCTAGGTAGGCTACACGGATAGATACAGCCACTGAACAATTTTTCTTATCGATAAGATTCGGCTTTCACCTATTCTCATCCTAGATATTGAATGGCCCTGGGAGAATTGACGAGCAAGCAGTGCTCACTCACGCCGTCACAGGGGAATCACATAATTGACTTCCACACTATTTCTGGCTGAATTTCTGTTTCTTCTTCCGCGGCAACTCAGCAACTTCGTACTGTATTCTTGCCAGCCATGTCATCTCATAAGAAGCGGAGACTCGATGGTGTCGAAGCATCCAAACGTGAGTTGAAATGGGTGGACTATCTTATTCCCCCTTTCTGAGTCTACCGACCATTTAACTAATATTAACCCAACATGAAGCAGCTATGAGTGCTGTTAGCGCCCTTGCCGCTCGTAGAAGAGAAGCTGCAGCTTCTTCTGCACAAACTACGCCACAGCCTTCAGAATGTGACGAGAGTTCAGTCGCCAGCAATACCAACTATTTCAGCCCGCTTCGAAAGGGCGACAGTCAGGGTGGAAAACCATCAACCCCAAAGAAGAGTGCCGTGAAAACCCCTCGACCACAGCGTGGAGCTGAATCGCCAGCCGCTCATCCTAGAGGCACTGTGTTGGCAAGGTATATTGCTCAGCATCTTCGGTATTGACATCGCTCATCAGTTTCTCAGTGAGAATCCAGGAAATATAGCCCCTGAAATTGCTGGAACGCCTCAGAAAATAACACAATATTCATCGTTTCGCCTATCCAAGCAAAATCATCGAGTCAGAACAGGAGGCGTGATAGAATTACGACTATCCAGCAGTGAGGTAGATGTTACGCTTACTCTCCGCTACCTTAGCTAACCTTTCCAGCGATTTCTTATTATTGGGAGTTTCGGAGTTAGGGTTATACAAGGTGAGGTGACGTTGGCTGGTGCTACTCTGTATCCCTCTGAAGCCATCGAATGGGTTCATGCTCCTCATTGTCACGCAATCCCCGTGTTGCGAACTGCAGAAGAGACGAGGCTAGAACTTCACCCGGATCAAAGCGCTCGAGGCCTACGGCAGCTAGGTCGCCTATCGCCGCTGTTCAGGAAGATATGGAATGATCCGTCTGAGGTAGACCCAGCAACGAAGACCACCAAAGAAGCTACTTTTCAGATTGTAAGTTGTTCGTCTCTAACAAAGGTCTTTACTTACGACCTTCAGATATATACCTCGGAAGATGCCCCTAAGAAGTGCATTATCCAGGACTTGGTGTCACCGCCTGCATGGAACAAGAAGCTGTCTTCGCTTGTAGCGACCAACCGAAAGAAAGCATCTCTATCAACATTCATATGTGGCCCCAAATCGGCTGGAAAGTCTACTTTTTCGCGATTGTTCCTAAACCGCCTTTTGACAGATCGGGCTCAAAATCAGACTTCACGTAGTGTCGTGATACTCGATCTCGATCCTGGCCAACCAGAATACGCACCAGCAGGAACTCTGTCTCTTGTCTCTGTAACCAAGCCAAATCTAGGCACACCATTCACACACCCTAGTCTCAAGAACTCTGCTTTCAACATCATTCGATGCCACTCGATGGCTTCTGTAACTCCGGCTTCGAACCCTGAACTCTACCTCGCATGTGCGACTGATCTATTCGACACATACTCCAAGAACTTTGAGGGAGTACCTCTTATCGTGAATACCCCAGGATGGATACTTGGCACTGGATTGGATCTGCTCTCTGCCCTAGTCGAGAGAACAAGGCCCGAGGAAGTATTGTACATGTCGGAAGACGGCCCATCCGAAACAGTCGATGTTTTGCGAGCTGCAACAGAGAAGGTGTTCACAGAACTCCCTTCACAACAATCCGAGTTTACTTCGAGAACGGCAGCTCATTTGCGAGCGATGCAGACAATGTCCTACTTTCACCTACAAGAAGCGGCGTCAAATACTTTGGAACTACCTGATGTGTCTCCGATGCTGAGATGGAACGCAGCGCCACTTTCTTTCAGATCACCTTCACTTGTGCAGTACTCGTCGCCGAAGCGTGGAATTCTGGGCTTGATGTCTTACGACTATCAATGTCCCTCAGTGTTGCTGGCCGATACAGTGAACGGACTGGTACTAGCCGCAGTTGAGATAGAAGATGTCAAAGCATTCTCTGGGTTCATGTCAGAGAAACCATCAGCTGAAGCAACCCCTGATCCCGTGAAACTCGACGCGGACGACAACTACAGACTTTCGCAGCTTATCTCCACCAGCCCAGAAGCTATTCCATTTATACCCTACTACAATGATGCTACGTTGGACCCCCGGTTTTCCCGGACCATGGGGCTGGTTTTGTTACGTGGCATCGACACGAAATCAAAAACACTGCAGCTTATTACACCAATACCGCTTGAAGAATTCAGGCGTGTCAAGTCAAAAGGTAGAGACATCGTCCTTCTTCATGGGAAATTCGATGCCCCGAGCTGGGCATATACGGAGGATCTTTATGAAAGAGCTGGGACTGAGGAGGGGAACGACGCAGTGTTGGAAGTTACGGATGAGGACACAGAAGATGATCGGTCTGATGCTGAACCAGAAGAGGTTGAGAGGGTCAGCGATCTGACAGAAGTTCCTTGGGTGGAGGTGTTGAAAGGAAGCCAAAGACGGCCGGTTGGCTCACGGGTTTGGAGGGTCCGAAGAGATCTGGGTCGCAACAATACGGCGGATTAGTTCGCAACAGTTGTGGAGAAAGAACCCCGCCGCTTCGGCGTCGGATCCTTATACATCTCATGGAGCTTATGCCAAACATATAAACTGAAATACGTATTCTAGTCCGCCAGTACCGAGGTAAAGCGCGGTTAATCATTCTTGATCGGCCATGACGGGCTGTCGCTAAATTAGCGACCGTTATAACTAACGGCCCTCCTTTAGAGGTGGGGTGGAGGGGCTCGGACCGGCACTTAGTAGCAAGTACCATGTGGCTATCTCGGCATTGGAGGAATAATGACGATTGTGGCCGTACTTAAGACTCATGGCATTAATGTTGGACACAACAGGAGACTGGCCCACAGAGGCCCTTGTATGTCACTACGACGAGAAGAATGCAATGGAAAATCGGCAAAGAAAAGGCGCAAAAGATCCAAAATCGTCAGAATAGGTTGGTTTGGATGACATTGCAGTCGTTGATCGACGGTCGGTTTATAGTTCCAGATTTGGCCTGGTGTAACGCTATGATCGGTTTGGCTCTCTTTGAAAGCACAACAACTGACATGTCATGTTTCCTTTCTTCGCAGCCGAGGTAAGTTCATGCACATATCGTTGCTCTTGGTAAAGAGACCAGCGTGGCGGACGGGCTGGTTACACAGCGGACACGGGAACTAGCGAGAGTCAGGCCACTTGACAGATTCTAGACCGGGACCAGAAATGATGCTATTCACGACGCCTACCAGCAGTGTTACCGAGCTCGTGGTAGGTGAGATTAACGATTCTGTTATACCACCCCCAGCATCGCCCCGAGGTAATTGGTCGCGGCCCCTCCAACTCGCACCCACGCAAGCTAAATGTCCTGCTTTCCAACCCAAATGGCACGATGAAGTAGGAGTGATAGAGACATTTCATCCTATTTCTATTTCAACCGAGGACCTAGATATGTACCAACTTGCATAAGATTACTCTTCTCGCCCCGCTCATGAGCTGACCCGATAAATCTCGGGAATGAGGGGTTCCTTTCGGACGTGTAGGATGGTATATGAAGAACCTTGTCAAAGGATCGAGTTTGCGATATTCGAGAATATGGCAGGCTTAATAGAAAGTTGAAGTTCTTAAACCCTGGGGGCCCGCTCCTGTCCTTTCTGTCTCATACTACTAAGATGAAGTAGGTAGTTGACTTTTTAGGTCGAGGCCTTCCTTCGTCTTGGCCTCGCACCTGCCTGCCTTAGGTCAACCTCCATCTGTACCTGCCCTGCCAATATTCCTGCCTGCCTGCCTGATAAATCTCGAATTGCCCCTCAAGCACCTGCACTCCTCCTGCTGCTATTCTCCTCGCCCTTCATCCTACTCTTCCAACAAAAATACAACAACATAGAATTCTCTACCACAAACCTTCGTCATCTCCAAGCTACGCGCACGGCTTTCGAAAACGGCCATCTGCATGAGTCTCAGATACCGAAGGCCAATATGAGATTTCTTGTGCATTATGGCTTTGACTTTGATGTCAAAGGTCGACTGTATGCAACAGGGGCCTGGCGCTGGGACTAGCTCTCTGGGTTGCTGCATCCTTAGCCGGCGCCATCGTCTCGAAAGCTCGTACCTGGCATCCAGTGGAAGACCGGATTGCTCTGTATCTGCACGCAAGCCAAGGGGCTTGACCTTGAACGCACAATGCACAAACCTTCCGGGGGGCCGGGCTGAGTCCCCGAAGTCACAGTGGTCCGTTCACGGCTCCGCCATTGCACAAAGTAATCGGTAGGCGCAGTCACGAACGCTTGCACGGCGGTCGTGACCTTGGCTTCAAGATATCGTTCGATTTTACGCCTGATTATGTAAGTCTAAGGCACGGGAGGGCTTGCTTTTGACGCATGTAAAACGGGCCGGCAAGTTCGGATGAAGCGTGAAAGCCTCGTGGTAGCTATAAGCTTTGGGCAGAAATTTGTTGATGACCGAAAAGCATGCATTCATTCAACTCACCGCCTGGCATCCCTTCACACGCCACGTGCGATAGTGCAACTTTGGGCCAAGTCGCTTGCAATGGAACCCTTCCACCACCATGACGTCCGAGCATTGGCCTCGAAAGTTGTCAAATTGAACAACATGGGCCAATGGTGGAGAACACCGTTGAACCTATCTGAGCATATCTGGTGACATGCATATTGGTTGGGTGGGCCGAAAGAACACTCTATCAGGTAAACTTGATATATATGCATCACTGTGAAATTGACGAGGCTCACTATCATCAGACACGTCGCTATCATATTCCAGCTGGTGTTCGATCGTATAGCACGCGTCTACCTGTCGGCTAGTAATGTGTTCCTTGAACCACATGGGCGGGTAGCATTCCCCGCTTCAACCTGCATCTATGCAGACTTACCCGTACATACGAATGGGCAACATGAAAAGCGAACGGTGGAACAGAATTTCACGGAGCCTAAGTATGCCCAAGCGGACAAGGGTATGGCACATCAATACCCTGTCAAGAAAGTCCAGGAGCGACTTAGAAGGAGCATAACCAAGCTTAATGGCTAGGAATTAGAGGTCTCAGGCCGGGTGACGCCGGACTGTGTGGCGGGGACCAAGAGAGGGGCTCGGCGCGGCGATTGAAGAAGTCGGAACGAGAGACAGCGGTGGATCTGTGCAACAAAATGATTGTGAAATGGAGCCGAAAAGTAATGAAGGATGCACGCGGTGGCTGATAAGGGTGAAGCAAGGGCTCTTGGGGCTTTGCTTTTGACCCTGTGCCGAGGATCATCTCCTGATACTGGTGGAAGACGACATGCTTGGGATTGATGATCCTTCTACCAGACAGCACAGCGAGTCAACACTCTCGTGACCAGCCAGCACTTGACGATGCAATGTTTACTTCATCCAGCCAGGGAATGGATTTTCCATGAAGCAAAGGGACCCAATGAAGAGGCTCGATGAGGCTCTATGACCCTTGGCTAAGTCAAACGATTGAGCCTGGGAAAACGTTGGCGATGCTTGCTCGAATGGAGCATCATTATCACGAAACATCTTTCATCTTGCAGTCTCGCTTGATCGCCTCGCTTATCTCCGTTGGTCTCCTCTTAGACACATCGTTGCAACTAACCGCCAACAGCTCCTCGGCACGAAATTAGCAATGGGTCCCCAAGCGATGCATCTCTTCTCTTCCTTCCGTGTGCCACCCACCATCCAATCGATCTGCAGCCGGGCAAATGCATCTTAGCAACAACGGTCAACAGGCATTTTCCCCACCCGGAACCCATCGACATGATTGTTTGTCCTTTCGCTGCCAGCCTTTACGGCCAATTCTAACGTAGCTGCCTGCTTGCTTGCTGCTTGGCGTAGTAGCTGGTCGTTCTTCTCGCATGGATTCCTTTGCATAACTCGCTGCATTTGCTACACAGAGTACCAACATTTCAACAAATATTCCACATTTGCAGACCTGTTTTCTCCACAACAAGTTCGAATCGTTGCATATTATCGATTCTTTTTGACGGTCTATAATCAAGCGTCATGGGAGAAGGAGCTCAACGAAGTCAAGCAAGCTACCGATCTGCGTGCACAGAATGTGCCCGCCGCAAGCAGAAAGTAAGCAACCCACCTACACATCCACCTATAACTATCATTATAATGTTTCTAGCTCTGGTTTGCATTAATGACTACAACACTGACCAACTTCTAGTGCAACCGCGAGTGGCCCTGCAATGGATGCCAGAAGCGCAAGGTGGCCGACAAATGTCGCTTCAAGGACACCAACCAGCCTGTCACTGAGAAGGCTGCCTTGGATAGGCTTAGGAGAAATCGTATCAACAACAAAATGAGCCCCGACTCTGTAGAATCCGAACTTGAAGACGCTCTGAGCGATGGCATCGATGCTTTGGGCTACATGCCTTCCCATTTACTTTTTGATCTAACGTCAAAATACGAGGTTCGTAGCCTGCTCAATGTTTCCTCCCCAGGGCTAACGATCTCTTTTCTTTAAGAACATCAAGACAACATCACAAGAGTTTATCAAAGATCCGAGAAGCTTTCCACAGTTGGAACGGGCCCTTCAGGTTATTCCTTCTAGACTTTACACCGGTATGTAGCAATAGGAACAACCAGTATGCACCACTGCCTAACTGCGACTTCAGATGCACTTGTCCAAAACTTTCTCAACAATGTCAACTACCACTACTACATTATCTATCCGCAATCATTTCTGGAGCAGTACCAACAGTGGTGGACTGCACGAGCCGAAAGCCGTCCTTTAAGCGTCCAATGGACTTGTCTTCTTCTCACCGTTTGCGCATGTGCTTCGAAATACACCGACGTCGAGTTGCAGAGAAAGCTCGAAGCCGGCCTCGGCGACACCATTCAGCGTATAACCGAACAATATCACGAAGCCGCTCGAGAGCTGGGAAGCGCTGTTCCCCTTGGTTACAGCCATCTAATCAATGTCCAACAACTCCTCCATTCGTGCTACTGGTTCAAGTCCGAAGCTCGCTTTGTAGAGTGTTGGCATGTTCTGAACTCTGCTGTTCGAGAAGCCCAGGAACTTTGTACGCTCTGCATTGCTAGATACTGATCAACTAGACCAGGCTGACCAATCTGATAGCTATTCACCAAGAAGCCAAGACCGGCCCCATATCGGAATTCGATTTAGAAATGCGACGGAGAGTCTGGTGTGTTTTGGACACCTGGGACTGGTGAGACAACCGCACTTCCTATCTATATGACAATCTAACTTAGAATTGCAAAGGCAAATATCCACGCTCTTGGGCAGGCCCATGATAATCGATCGTACCGACTGCGATACCGGCCTTCCAAGTCTTGGCTTAGAGGGGTATCATTGTCCGCCCTTGACACATATGAAAATGCAGTCCAGCTTGATTCGGCAGATCTTCAAGCGATTTGGTCCTACCAAGAAAGTGGTAGTCCATGCAGATGTTCAGGAATACCAACGTATCGTTGAGGCTTGGATCAACAACTTCCCTCCCCCCTTCAACGTTCGCACCCCGGACAGGTCTCTAGACATATCATGCCCCTGGATTATCTTGCATAGACACTACATACGTACCGTGGCGTTCTCAATGCTCCTCCAACCCATACGAGGGTTTTTGACAAGACCTTTTGCTATCCAGTCTCTGGAGGCAGAGTTGCAAATACGCAGCGACGGCATCGACTACTGTCTGGAGCTCATGGCATCTTTACGTGGGTTCTTCGACCATCTGTATCCCCGGGACGCCAATTTTCACTTTGTCCTGTTCTGTATCTTCGATATATCCACAGTCTTATGCTCGGCAGTCCTCCATGACGAGCATCATACGCTTCCTCGACGAGATGATGTTTACAAGACTATTGACGAGGCGCATGCCATGCTGCGAAGCCTGGGAACGGTGACCAAATCAGCCAAGGCATCATATGGGATTCTCACTCGGATTGTTCAACGTCTTCCTCGAACGACGATAACACAAAATTTGGCTGGCAAGAGCCCTGTGCCCCCAAGCTCCCACGTATCAGGAGCTGTCGTTTCACCGCAAACAGTCTCACCTGGAAGCGTCTGTCATCATAATTCCCCACCTGCCACGACTTTGTCACCTTCGCCAATAGCTATTCCCACTCCCGGAGTACCTTCTCCAGTATACTCCTTGGCAGGTGTTACTACTATGGGTGGTGACTTTCCCGCTCCTGCATCGTATGCTGCACCTCCGGCATGCACTGACTGGCAGCCGCAGTTGTACATGCAGGACCCTACAACATTTGTGCCCATCGACATCCCCCCTCAGGGTACCGTGTTTGCGAACATCTCGGACGAGGAGCTCGGAGAACTGGCCAATCTCTGGAACTACCAGTCTCTTGATTTCAGCTTTATGAACGTATAGGCCTTCTCTCTACTGTGACTGAAGTATGCGATGGGTATCAGAGTCGGAGAAAACCTTGATCAGTTGCGAGGTCCAGCATTGGCTGACGAGGGAAGTTTTGCCCTATTCTCGAGGTGACACGATTCAGAATGACGCTGCAAATGGCCCTTTGAGCGAGATACTGTATGAAGTTCTAGACTGTTTGTTTCCGACCGAGTTGGGCCAGCAGCTTAGTGGATGAACGAACGGCTTCATGCGAGTAGCAAGCAAGCAAGTACGATACGTTTCAGGAATCTCTCTATTGACGTGGCCAGCATAAAACGAACAATGTGGCTGCGCTCAAGATAGCTCCAAGGGAAAGACAATGAGCAACCCCCCAAATTATAAGAAATGAGGAGGATTTACGATGTTATAAGATCAGTGAGCGTCTTTATAGACTCATAGACATGGTTCGGAGGCTTTCAAGAATGCTATCAAAAGTAGAGGAAGAAAATAGATAAACTCTCACCTAAGGTACATCGACCACTATAATTCCATTGCCATGTTGACTACTTTGTAAGGCTGTGAGCAGTGAATAGTAGTGTCAGAGGAAAAGCCGTTCCATATGTCACATAGTGATTGGTAGCTGACATTCCAATAAGCTCATTTCAGCATGACCGAGGCCAGGATCAGCCCAAATCAAAATGTGAAACATGGAAAGGATGTGTCCACCACATTTCTTTTATTGTTTATGCATCCTCAAAGTACTCCCAATGATAGAGGTATTCCCAGCCGAGCCGATCTATAAAACTAAAAGAAAAAGAAAAAATAGGCCGAGCAGTAATATGCTGATTCATGCCAGAGAGACATTCTAAAACAAACAATGCCGCATGCCATGCATTAGCCGATTATCTGCTTGGCCAGAACCAATGCATGAGATGATAGTCTTAACTCCGGAAAACCTTGAGGACCAACCAAGGGGACAATTATCAGGATCAACCTGCACCCATGACCTTGGGGCAAGTTTGGACCATATTGCCTTGGTTTGATTGGCCCGACGTAATGACCGGCGCCCACAAATAAATGCTCAACCACCCCTCACATTTAACATTGGCCAGTTCATTCTTTGTCCCTCATCATTCCTGATTCTTGTCTTTTTCATCGGGCAGTTGCCCATCTCATCCATCATGACACTTTTATCATGAGACTTGCATACCTGTGTACCCTGCTGTGTCGATATGCGCCGCCACCCCCCGAGCAGTTTGGGCAATTGTGTTCTTATCAGATCGATACCGACGGGTACCCATCGAGTGTTGGTTTAAGCAATGAGGGGGAGCAAGCGGTCTCTTTTGCTACTCGTTGCAACACCCTCATTATCTCTGCCTTGTTGAAACACATTGTTTTTTTTCAAGCCCCTATGCCTAAGCACCACTGCATTCAGGTCGAGTGGCCTGCTGATGCTCTATGACGCTCAGAAAACAACAACGGAAGAGAAAGAGGCTGAACTGCACCAACAGGATTCGAACAACAAAAGAAAAATGAAAGAAGAAAGCAGAAAGAAAAAGGAAAAATCTATTAAGAAAAGAAGAGGCAATAAAAAAAGAAATAGAATTCGAAGACTATGACTTTCCAACCGAGTACACCACATAAGAACCAGGCAAGACCGAGACGGGTATCATATATACAAATAAGAAAGGTAGGGTATATGCTGCGACATCTTGGGAGTTTCTGATCACACCGCGTTTGCAGTGATGCTGTTCTGGGCTTTTGTCTATCAATATTACCGGACATCTGTCCAACCTCATGAAAACGCCACAAACACGAAAAATGTTGAGAAATATGTTGCATATGCCAAGAAGCATATGTTTTTTTTTGTACCAAACAAAAGAAGGAAAATAAAATGAAATAGAAAAGGAGAAGAAAAAGAAGACCCTATTCAATAGGAGGAGCTTACCTTGCCGTACAGGGCGATATTTAAGAGCGACACTAGTTGAACCGACCCGACCGACGTTGATGCTTGTCTCCAGCCGTTGTTGACCTCGGACAACTTCTTGGATACGGGAATCAGCCAACGAACCCGCCGTGGAAAATTATTTGAAGTGCGAACCGATCTTCAGCAAAATTGTCTCATTGGCACTGACACCGGGCGACGTCTTGTGTTTGGCCATCTCGGCTTCTAGGCTTGCGATGCCCTGGTCGTGGGGTTGACCGCCGGCGATGCCATGAGCATTGACACTACGGGCCAAGATGCGGGCAGAAACATTGTCGCAAGAATATCCAACCGCACGGTTCAGGGACATGATCCTGGGTTCCGCTGGGAGGGCGTTTACAGTTGTGCTGCCACCACCACCAATCGTTAGCAGTGTACGTCATCGTCCGTTATCGGCCAATACCCAGCACGAATGTTTCCTCAAATGGAGGAGATAACCTACCTGACGGTCGAACCCTTCCGAGGGGTGATGGAAGACATAACTATAGGCGGATTATATTGTACCGCTGTCGAGGATGGAGTGCGCGAAAGCTTGGGAAGCTGATGGACAACGCGGTGATGGCAGCGGCGGCTGCGGTCGGCGGCGGCGGTGACGATGATGATGTTGGTGGTGGTGAAGGTGATGACGGACAAGTGCCCACACTTGAGGATTAAGACGGGCGTCGAGGACGATCGATGTGAACGGGAATACAAAACAACGAAGGAGAAGAGACTTGGGTGGCATAAAGCAAAAGCCTGGTAGAGTACGGAGGTATGAGGTACAGTTCTGTGCAAGGAGGAAGACAGAGAGAGCGGTGGTGGTAGGAAGGAGCAGCAACGGCTGGTCACTCGTTGTGAGTCGGGAAGTTGCTGGCCCGGCTGGTGGGCATGAGCAAAGGAAGAGTTAAGCGGTGGTGATGAAGCAAAAGTAGCAAGCAAGAAGAAGAGAGGGATCAGGGACAAGTGAGCTTATATTAGTTAAGGTTCCCGTGAAAACGTCAAGTCTGGTATAGAAGAAGAAGCAGGTACGTCCGAAAAAAACACAGTTCCCATTCCCGCATGCCGAATACCGTTTGTACGGTCCGTAGTGATGGGATAAGGCAGCGGGTTGAGTGGCGCTCCTCTCACGCCTTCGGATTACACGCCTCATATGACCCAAAACCCATTAGTAGACAATTACTCCACTCCATCTTTGTGCGAACAGCGACTTGTACCTGAAAAAACACGAAAGGGACCAATCCGTGGCCTTCTTAGCTAACCAACCATGGTCGTCTCTTGATGCTGGCGAGAGAATTCTCTTGTGTTTCAGCACACGCTCTCTCTGTGCGGAGCCCCGCACACACCACTTCGACTCGGACCCTAGATAGGTTGTGGAGGCCACATCATGCCCCACCTGCCGCCTGCCCTCGGAGGGAGATCAGTGGGGTCAAGCGAGCGTTGTGGCTCAGTGGGATCCTGATCCTACCACATCACTCCAGGCTCCGGAAGGGCAGGGCTTGTGAGCGAGCAAGGACGTTGCGATCCAGGCAGGTGGGTCGCAAATAACACACAGTCCAGAAACGCTTGACAGAAGTTTATGAGGCTACAAATGATTTCTGTCGTCATGTACCCTTTAGTCTGGCGAAGTGCTTTGGAGTGTGGATTGTTTTGCGACTCAGCTGGTGGGGTTGTGGGCCTCTCTGACCCCATATTGATCTTAATTGTAGCAATAAAACCTGCATTGAAGATCGCTCTTCGGTGTGAAGGCAGTTAAACATACCGCTTACGACTTATCCAGCTAAAAATTAATAAATGATTTATCTGCTACATTGGAAACCAAATCTGTAGTATTATAATTAGATGCTTGCAGATGGCGGCATATCCAGATCGGTAGTAGCCACTCAGGTACAACTGAACTCAGTATAGATACGCAATAGAGTCTCGGATACCTTCATGGTATCGTGATAACTGTACGATCTTGACGAGGGTCACGAGTGCAAGTGGAAATATACCCATGCTCGGCCTCTACGTTTGAACCGTGGCGCAACATAGAAACAGAATGGTTGACAAGCCATATTCTGACCTTGGAAGATCATTTGACAAGGTGACACCCGCGCTGCGAACTGAGCTTTCACGTCCTGCACAGACCGTTGCCGATGTAGATATCGCGATCTGAGTGGACACAAGACACGCGACTGCTCCGCTTGATGAGCTGGCGGACGAGAGTTGAGCTCACCCAGTCTGTATGTGGTAGACTGGCGGCGGGCGCAAATTGACGTGCGGGCCTGAAGACAAGGGACCACCACTATAGACCTGAAGTAGCATTTGAAAGACGGCCGCCTGAGCCGGCTCCGAAGGTCAGCTACCTTGGCCAGCAACAAGGACGCCGTACCTCTAGAGTCACACCCCTCGAGGCGTCAACGTCAACGCTTTTCAGACTGCCATGCCCTACACCCCTCTCCCCACGGGAAGCTAACACTCAGCACCTCGTGCCCCAGCCAGGCCAGTGCAAGGTTTTTCCTGAGGGGCGTGGGATAAAGGCGTCGCACTAGTGAAGTCAACCTTGTTAAGTTAAGCATAATGAGTGTCGACAGTCGGGGTGTGTGTGTGATCCATTGTGCAAAGAGGGAGGACCGGACGTCGCCACGGTCCAGTGGCTGTTCATAATCAAGGCCTGTTTGATAATGATCGGACATTGCAGGCATTGGGGAGACAAAAGAAAGCATATTTCGCTGGAATCAGTTTACGGGCCATTCCGGTTGAACACGCGGGGTGCACGATGCAAGGTTGTTCTCAACCGTCTTTTTGTGTTGGAGTCAAGAATGACTTGCCTGGCAGCTGCGGTGCTTACGCCGGCGCTCCCTACACCCTGCCTATCAGTGCATACTGACCGCCTCCCATCCCCGGGAAAGGAGAGAAAGTGACCCGGAGGCAGATGCAATAGGTCAATTCCAGAAAGCGGAACCAACACATGCATGTGAGAGTGTCCCAGCATGATGCAGCACAGATACTGGGATGCAGCTGCACGTCTATCCAATTTGGCGGTTCTGATCAACGTACATGACCAGGTAACTACTAGCCTATTGGAGACAGCACAGTCATGATAGCTACCGCTGTAATGCTAAGAACACTCAAATGTCGTGGCCGCGAGTGAGATGCCAAAGAAGCTTTGACTTGACTCCCTCCTTTTCTCAAAATCCGCCAGCACGGCCCAGACGAATTCCTGCTGGAACTTTGAGGCCCCCCCCATCCACAGGACAACCCCACCAACCCTCATGGAAAGCCCTGGTTCGGCATTGGAAAGGCTGGCCATGTCCTACGAGGCTAGGGTCAACAGCCGGATGGAGAGTCCGACAGTTGCACAGACGACGCCATATAGAAAAAGCATGGGTGGATATTCTTTATCTGCTGCAGGCCCAAAAAGGCTGGCGGCACTAGGTTTTTCATGCGGCAGCGCTGTGTAGTGCAAATGCACTTTTCATCCACTGGCAGCTGAGAGGTGATGACGTTTGATATATGTGGCTGGTCAGGGCCATGAAACTCATCGCTCCAGAAGCAAGAAGCAAAATGTCAACAACTTATTTGGACCCCGGTTCTGTGCGTATACACACACAAGCCGCCATTCGCCGTACCCAGCAAGATAACCTCCAGACAACCATGTCGAAGCTAAACCCCTATGAACTACGGATACCCAGGTCAGATCTCATCTACCTGCAATTACAGGCTACAAGCATAACAAATGTCAAAAAGTGGTCCCTTTGATACCTACGAGCCTGCTCTAGACCCACAAAAGTGGCCGTATTGGATCTGCTTCCCACCAACCAAGGAAGTGATCCCTCGATCTGCAATATGTACCAGCACTAACATTTAATATGCTTGTAGCCTGTAGTCTAGAAGCTCTGGCGAAACTCCGTCGATTTACCAAGCGTTGAAACCGTCCATTGTCAAGAGCAAGGGCCAGGCAGGCTAAAAGTGTGCCCAGAAAAACGGCTCCAGTTTCTACGATCCCGTCCCTTGGTCTACGCCTGGACCCCTGTTGGAGAGAAAGCTGGAGAGAAATACAGGCTGCACCAGGAATCAAAAGAGATGACCAAACGCTGGCGCGTAGAACTGCTGGATGCACTGCAACGCTCTCCAATTACAGTGCGACATGGATTGTGAAATGCAGATGGTAGGGCTCGTATTATGCGCATGCCTTAAATTGCGTCGACTGCCCTGGTTTAACAACTATTTTTTGGAGACAGCGGGGAAGTCCAGGGACGTCGCAATGACGACGGTGGACACAGACTTGGAGAAAACACAAACGCGTGCAGTGTGACAGCAAAGCCAATCAGCTATGGAATTACCAATTGAGGCATTGATCGACAAGGGGGCCAGGACTTGAGGAAGGCTCTGCTCAGTTCAAGTCCTAAGTTCCTCATTACTCCTCGTGCAAGATGCAAGGTGGTGGCCCAGGGTTTGTTCCTAGAGGGCTATAAGACAGAGCGACAGGCACATCAGACATTGAGAGACACCAATTCTAGTCCTACACACCCTGCTGAGATGGTTGCACGGATCGTCATGCTAGAAGGTTTCCAGAAGGACACGTATTAGGAAGCCTTCTAGAAGGTCGTGACGAATGGGAGTGCTGCTTGCCTGCAGACAGAGACAACCCCTAAAAAGCTGAACATCTTCACCTGACCCTCCCTCATTCTCCACATACAGGTACGAAGCCCTGTAGACAACGCAGGGGACCAGTTGCCGGCCGCAGAAGCGCACTGGTCACTTGTGATCCAGCAAAATAGCGCAAGTTTATGCAGCTGGATACTGCCCATTGGTGACTCCGTCATCTGAACCATTTGCACATTGGCAGGGCGATGGGGCGCTTATCGCATACACGGCCAACCACTTGATCACCTATAGAACGCCTACAGTGTCTGTTACACTGCTTCCCGCATGCGTTCGTCACCGTTTTATGCTACCGCCTCAGCTGTCAGATGTGATAGATGACGCGGTGACGCTTGTGTGACATTCTAGAAGCAGCAAGGAAGTCTGTTCACATGTCCCAGTAACCTGGTGTCGCCTCTGTCTGCATCGTTGTGGGGAACCTGTACATGGAAAGCCATGAGGCCCGCCAATTGTACGTCGGTCACAAAGCCGTCATAAACGTCCATATCTCGCCTTGGTTACATCCCCATGCTCCGGGTAGGCTGTGGCCTTTGGGTACTCCATTCGAGTAATTACTTATAAATCCCTCTCATGCAGATGATAACACAAGTCCATGTTTCGGCCACGCAGTCGAGGCGCCTAGTTTAAGCCAGTGTGCGAGCTGCACGGCATCACCGATGTGAGTGGCTTCGCGCTGTATTCATGGTCTGCACAAATGCAGCCCAGGGTATCGAGATGCGCCCTGCAAAGCTGCTTTTGGAGGATGTGCGTCAGATCAAGAGCTCCGAGTGAAGCTGGGGCTGGTAGACACAACGACACTAGCAGAAACAGTGTGGAAATGTGCCTGAGTTCAGTAGGACCTGCCTGTTGTGTGAGTATGCCTCCCAGATTTGGTACTCATCATCTGCTATAGCATAAGCCCACGCTTCTGACCCATGCAACCGAATGGAGAAATAATCTCATGTTCAAACTGATCTTGATTGTTGGGTTGCGATGTCTCTCTGGCCTATCTGTACTCTCAAGGTCTTTATCAACTAGATACTCATAAGGAATTGCTATTCAAGGAGTCCACAACCCTGGGTATTGCCCAGACGGCGTCTTTGAGAGCAGAGATTCATTATTGTGCTTGAAAGTTTTGAAGCCTCGTCTATAGTCTCCAAATGACCCATTTTCGCCAACTTCTAACTATGACTAACTGCTTATCACGCTCGAAAAGAATCACGTAGACATTATATACTTCTTGGATCAAACACCTCCATCCCGAGAAGGCTCACCTGATACATGACAGAGGTGTGACCATAATGCGCGTATTGAACGTTACCAAAGTTCACACATCACGATTGTTGTTATATAATGCCTCTTGATTTGAATAAATTAGAGCTTTTGGGGAACGCAAATGAGTGAAAGACCATGATCGTTGGCATGGCTTAGAATTTCATGATATATATGAGAGGTAAGATTTTCAACTTCGCTCAGCAGTCGACAACGAGTGGCTCTTTCGTAAGAATGGAAGGTTAAGTATATTGGAAGAAATAAGGAAGGTAAGAAGTGCCTTCATCTCAAGGTATACGTTTCAAACCATAACTCTGTAATTAGTAGAGTTATAATCAAATAACCTCATTCGATAGACCATCAACGATCAGTATCTCACGCTAATAACACCAACTGAGTCGTGGCAAGATGAACTGACTAACAGTCAGGGGTGGATCTTAGATGTGCAGTACTTTCCCAAAGCCCGAATCATTGATTTACACATTTCTCTTGCAGAACACACATGTATTATAACAATTGCCTTGCTTTCTCAGGCAAGACTTCTATGTGAAAATAGGTACCTCATACAGTACTGCCCCGTTATACTCAAACATATACTCCGTACTCGTAACCAATAATGCGCCCCTTTCTGTAATTTCTGGTGCAAGCTCTTTCTTAGCTTCTAGGTAATTTAGCACTGCCGCAGTGCGTCTGTCGGAAAGAAAAGGAGAGTCTCTGTTTGCCTCTCAAACTGGCGGATGGTCCGGGTGTGCTGTCCGCATATGCCGATCAAAGTTGTCTTTCCGTGAGTAGACATGACCAGACATGGCTTTACGGCACCCGTCCACCTTGCATTGGTAGCCCTCGCCTTTGCGATGTGTACGCATGTGCCTGGTGAGGTCTTTCTGAGTGGCAAAGGCCTTGTCACATCCGGAGAAGAGACATGAGAAGTACTTGATGTGGTACTTTTGGTGTTTTCTGTCGAAGTGGTTAGTTGCCAGTGCTTGAGACAGGGTGGTAGTAGAGCTTGAGCTTGAGCTTACGCGAGATCAGATGGACGTCGGAAGGCTTTCCCACACTGGCATCGATTTTGGTCACCACCCTCAGTGGGACTCCAACCGTAGGAGTCGTCTTGTAGATTGGGCGGACTGGAGGTGGCGACTGAGGAGGAGGATGGTGGTGCGCCACCGTGTTCCTGAGACTGCCACATGTGTGGATGATCGTCTGATTGCTGCGACTCAGTGTACTCGCCTACTCTGTAGGGGTAGCTTGAGCTTGATTGGCTGTGGTTGGCATAGTAGTTACCGAAGGCGTGGTAGCGAGGATCTGATGATGTTGGCTCCTGGTAGTAGCTTGAGGAAGATGAAGATGAACCAGGCCACGCGTGGTAGCGAGAGTCAGAGTCTGAGTCCGAGTGGCGAAGCTGATCCGCAGATAGTTGTCCGTGGTTGTAGAGACTCATTTCTGTTTCGGTTTCGGAGAATAGGAAGTGGTTGTGGATGGTAGTAGTGCTGTGTCGATCTATTGTCGGTATCCATAAGCGGGTAGACAGAAGCAATTAAAGTCGCCTTTGATCGTGTCCATCGGGTAGCCCCAAGTGCAGATTGGGCACGGAGGAAGGTATCTCATCTTGAAGTTAATTGTCCAAGTAGCAGCCCTTCGCAGGGCTCTGGAGTCTGAGCAAGCCAGCGCGATGCTGCAGGGGTCGAATGCAGACGCAGAGGGCCAGACTGACGAGGGGAGGCATCGGGACCCAGCCGACCTAGTGGACGGCCCGCTAGTGATCTCGAGAGATCCTGTACCTGTAGGGCAACGGGCAACATGAGGCTTTTGAGCGGCCCACGTCAGAGGGCAGAATGGCTGGGAGGGGCGGGCTAGCTGCAAGTGATGCCCAACGCAATACGACACGTCGTCCAGAGGAGCCAATGGCAGTAAGACACCCAAACCCAACCGTCACCTGCGGCCAATGATAAAAGGTAAGCCTCGCTTCTTCTGGAACTCGACACAGCAGTCGACTTGCATCGACACCGAGTTTCAGCTTTGGGCACGATCAGTCTCATGAGACCTGGCAGCGGAATTCACTGGGCATCGATAGTGACAAGTGTGGGTTGGGAGATGGCCCTATATGCATCATTGCATCTGTTCCGCCTGGCATGATAATACATCTGTCCACGTGGTCTCTTTTTGCTAATCGGCAGTATTGGGTGCCTTGACAGTCGTCATTGAGTGAGGTGCGGTTTTGTTGTCGATGAACACGATACCACGAGACCCTTGATATCAGCCACTGTATACAATTGCAGGCTAAAGTGATGTGTCCCACGTCGATCACCTCGGAACAGTTCACTAAGCAGTGACGTATAGTCTCGGCAATCAGACTGTCTGTTGTAAGTCGACTTGAAATACGTGAATTTAAACCAAGGTGGACAACACAGCAGTCAACAGGAACAGCTCAATAGCTTAGAGTGGAGCGTTGTCAAATCAATCCACATCTGTGGATCGGTCTAGACTGTGCAGTCATTCTCACAATAGCTGGGTTTTAACCTGATCTTCAAACTCGACCGAGAGTGTGTTGAAGAGAATCCAAGTTTGAAATTAAATGATTGAACTAATTCAAATATTCGATAAAACTCGAGTCCGTCATAGTGTAGCTCTACCATCTGTCCACATAAGCTCTTGTTTATCAGAATCCTATGACTGTCCACGTCGGCATTTGAGCTATCTACAATAAGCTCTGTAGCATCAATTTGTGCTATCAGGAATTCAACAGCCGAGGCGAGTAAGTGGAGGAGCGGAAGGCATTAGCCTGACGCTAGCGAGCTATAGCAGGATATATTACCGGTTCGGAAGCATGCACGCAAGGGACATCCCGGTGTCAGTATCTAAGGTGCAGATTCAACCAGTTTAGCCAAAGTCTTAGTGTGAACCCGTTGTCGATAAAGGAGGTTGTGGTGTTCGGACCCTTATGAGACACAATGACACATGTACCACTTGCTTCGATTCCACTTTAGCTGTCCGCTAGAGCTTGGAACTCATACGCTTTGGGGCAGTGCAGGCTTGGCCGTGGGTCAAGTTCGGAGGCATACGTGTATGCTGTCTTTTGGATCAGGTGTTATTAAAAGCGGTGGTCTCCCGAAATCCTGATCAGAAACAGACCGTGAGCAACAAATACTGCGGAATTCTATTTAAGGAAAAAATGAAAAATGAAAAAAAAAAAAAAAATGAACGAAGATGTAGTACAAAGACCATCTCTGACCCGTATTCATGACAGTGTGTGCCCCTTTTCGCACGGCGCCAACGGGATGACGTTACCGTTGCCAAGGGTCTTGGGGGGTCTTGGGGTCTTGGACTAGGTGGGCAGCTCCGGAACCTTGCGGCAGTCAGACAAACCCCACCAAAATGTCCCTTCTTCATCCATCTTCTTCTCCCTCCTCTTCTCAAAGCAAGAGCTTTGAGCTCTAAGAACAACTGACGTTAGGGTTTTCGCTATATTTATCGCTGTCGTCATCGTCAACGGTGACGCCAATACCAAGATGGCGGCTTTCCTGCGCGGCAAGCAGACGGGCATGCAGAATGACCTATCGGCGAGCATCAGACCCGAACTCTTCATGCCCGACGATCAGGCTCGCTATGGCATCAACTCTCAGATCAGGTAACACTTCCACTCAGCCCAACCAACGTCGTGGCCCGAAATAACCCAGCTGACCCCCCCATTCTTCGTCGCAGTTGCTACGCATACGATCCAGTCCAATCCCTCCTCGCCATCGGAACCGGTGAAAGCAAGTTTGGCCCTGGCAAGGTCTACATCTTCGGACAGCGCCGCGTGCACAAGACAATCGAGCCTCCCCGAAGCACATCATTCCAGATAATACAATTCTCGGCCAACCGCCTCGTTACCGTCGATGCGAAGAATGAGTTGGGAATATGGGACCTAGACACGGGCGAGCGCATTGCCGCCTTGGTAGTTGCTGGCCAGGTTGTTTCTTTGGTGACGGATCCCATGCTTGACTGGGCTTTTATCGGACTGTACAATGGCGACATCATGGCCTTTGATCTGGACAGAGGAAGTCTGGCTCGCTCTTTCAGACTGCCTAATTTTTGGAAGGAGAAGAACCCTAGTGCGGTCACCCCGAATCTTATAACCATGTCCCTACACCCCAGAGACGTTGGAAAGCTTCTTCTCGGATACACGCACGGTGCCGTCATTTACTCCTTCAAGCAGGCCAAGCCCGTCAATTACTACGAGTACCTGGTTCCAGCAGGCGCCCCGGGAGGCAATGGCGTGGCCTCCGAGACGGCTCGAAAGCCCCGGCTCACACACGCCGTATGGCATCCCTCCGGCACATTCATCCTGACAGCGCACGATGATGGAAGCTTGGTTTTCTGGGATCCCAAAGCTGAGAAGGTTGTCATGGCGAGAACACTCACTGACTTTAATGTCGATCAACCCTCGCCCGAGACGCCCACGCCCGCTTTGCCCGAGCCCATCACCAAGATCGCCTGGTGTTGCAAAGAGAATTGCGACGACAGTGGCCTGCTGATTGCAGGCGGACAACGCCCTGATGCATCACCAAGGGGCTTGACATTTATTGACCTAGGCCAGACACCGGTTTATGCGACCTCGACGTGGCAGATACTGGCAAACTACTGCCGCGGAAAGCGACAGGCTCCCCTTCCCCTTCCCTCCGGTGCCCAGGCAATTAACTTCCTCCTTGTCCCACGCTCTTCTCCTCATTTTGGGGGCGCACAAGACCCCATCGCTGTCATGGTCCTCCTCTCTTCTGGAGAGCTTATCACTCTGACTTTCCCCTCTGGATATCCAATTAGTCCCACCAACCAACTTCATCCGTCTGTGTCTTTCGTCCACCCGTTCGTGACAAAGGTTAACGTTTCTCCCCTGGAACGACCCCGATGGCTCTCCATGTTCGAGAAACGTACCCAGGGCGAACCGCTCCTCAAGGGAGGCGCCGAAGCACCGCGACCTCGAAAAAGATTTGAAGAGCGAACCATCATTCAAGCCGCTCACGCTGATAGCACTATAAGGATCTGGGACTCTGGCCATGCTGACGAAATTGAGAACGGAACCCAGCTCCAAGTCGATGTCGCGCGAGCGTTGGACCGATACGATGATGTTGAGATTACCTGCATGAACATGGCAACCAGTACAGGAGAGTTTGTCGTAGGAACACGGACAGGCGAGGCTATTATATACCGTTGGGGCCAGAACCGCTTCTTCGGCAAAGACCAGGCGCCCCAACTTGACCCAAACCCCAAGGGACTCACAGATATTAGCTCAAGAGCAGAGCCAAATCTCAAAGAAGGCTTGCAGCCTCTCGTTCTTTACGAGATGATGATGGGACCAATCACAGCTGTGCAAGTGTCCAACGTTGGCTTTGTGGCTGTCGGCTCAGAGCTTGGGTTCCTCACATTGATTGATCTTCGAGGACCTACCATCATCCTCCAGGCACCCATGACAGACTTTGCTAAGCAGGACAAGCGGTCTTCGTTCCTGAAGGGCCATCATTCTTCATCTGAGCCACCGAAGGAGTGGCCAGTCGTGATTGAGTTCGGTGTCATGACCTTGGATGAGGACAAATATTCGAGCATTTGCTGCTTTGTGGGAACAAACCTAGGCAAAGTCATTACCTTCAAACTTCTGCCTGGAAAGGATGGTACATATTCTGCTCAACTGGCAGGTGTCGTGTCATTCGACGGCAAGGTCATTTCACTCAGCCCCATAGAAGCTGAAACAGGCAAGCCTGCCCTTGCCACCGGGCCAATCGTTGCGGGACTCAGGGAGGGACGCCAGGTCAATGGTGTACTAGTTGCAGGTATGTATGACTTGGCTATGACTCAAATGCAGAGCTAACCATTGCCATAGTCACGCAAACAGAGATACGAATCTTCAAACCGGCCAACTCGAAGGGTGCTTCCAAGGAGTTCGATAGCGTCCTCTGTGATGCTGCTTGCGTGGCAGAGCTCGAGTTACAGGGATTTGCCGTTGTAGGCGTATTTGGCGACCGAACGGCCCGCGCGTTTTCGATCCCTGGTCTCAGAGACCTTGGAAAGGCCGATATTCCTATGATAGATGTGACGAGAAGC
Source organism: Fusarium nurragi (assembly GCA_012977755.1). Taxonomy (NCBI): domain Eukaryota; kingdom Fungi; phylum Ascomycota; class Sordariomycetes; order Hypocreales; family Nectriaceae; genus Fusarium; species Fusarium nurragi. Next base: position 127,683 of record JAALXI010000046.1, read on the forward strand.
ACCAATTCGGTTGTCACTCAAACAGGTGACATCTTTGCGTGGTCAGGACCAAGCGAGTTGGCCGTGATACATGTCTGGGGAACAGGCAAGGGGCCCCAACAATCGCCAGACACGATAATCAACCCCAAACTTGAGTGTCCGCCTCGACCAACAATTTCAAATATGCAGTGGATCTCGGGCAGTCAATACATCTCCCCAACTGACCTTGATCTGCTTGTCGGTGGCGCTGACAGACCACCCAGTCAGCGAATGATGGACGCAGCGGCAGCAGAACAGCGCGCTGCTCGAACAGGAGAACCAGCTGTAGCTGGCTCAAGCAGCCAGGAAGGATGGGGAGATTACCTAACACGGCAGTTGAACGAAAGGACGGAGAAGTTGAACATGATGGGTGACAATATGGAGAATTTGCAGAACAACAGCGCCGGATGGGCAGACGATGTGAACAAATTCCTCAACAAACAGAAGAGGAATGTTGTGCTGGGCGGGCTCAAGGGCAAGTTTTTCTAATACAGGGTTGGACATGTGTCAGGGCTCATCTGGTGAACTGGTGGGCAGGAAAACAGGTCAGTTGTATTCACATTTAGATACCAAGTGGAATTCTTCTTATCAATTTACAAATCACGGTTACTTGTAATGCATTCGATCCATCACATCAACGGGATAGTCACATATCGTATGACACAACGGTTTAAGAAGAACAGAGTGTTTGATTGAATAGATCCATGATTCCACATCGTTGCACTTGCAACAAACTCTCGCAACCATTAATATACGCGTTTTCATGACCAGCAATGATAACGGCCACTTGACCAGAAAAAGGACACGAAAAGAAAAGAAGAAAAAGAAGGGGGGGGGGGGGATACTCCTACCTGCCACGGAATGTCTGATGGCAACATGACCCCCTGGACTTTATGTCCAGCATAAGGCGTCTTGGACAACCAACCATATCGTCAACGTGGCTTTCAGTCGTCAGACATATGCGACAATTGTGGGCTGGTCGGCGCTGACACTGCAGTGGCTTGGAAAGGACGAGTTGAGACCAGGGTACTCCTCGAATGATGATGGGAGCTTTGCATGAAGTCTCGAACCCTCGCACATATATCGCATACCGCAGGCTTCTCGTCTTTGGCGGCCTCGTCGTATTTCTTCTTCCACTCAGCCGCGCTGTCCCTGGACTCCTGTAGCTCTTCCTGGCAGTGGTGGATTTCCGCTTTGAATTGTGCGGCTTCTGACGTGGCTGCAAGATAGACACCTCTGTACTCTCGATCGATTGCATGCCGCTCTTCTAGTGCTATAATGCGCTTGCTGTCCTTGCTTACTTTGGCAAGAAGTACAAAGAGCCAAACAAGGATGATGGCGCTGGCAGTAGCCAAACCTACAGTGAAGGCGAACCAAAAGTTGTCATCGAGGGGGCAAGGGTCAGGAGTGTCGGCCCGATGAGAGATTGGCGCCATCTTGAATAGCTGCAGAGTTGTCAGTAGTGGGGGTTGAGACGGGATACTTACCGGGTACACTGTGAGAAGAGACAGTGTTGATTGGGAATGTCCTGTTGGATAGTATCCGACCTAGATGGTGAGAATGGGTTGAAGGAGACATTATGAAATTGGAGGACATATCGAGGATTATATAGGGAGAAGAAACAGATTGACTTAGAAGGCCAATGTGTGTTCCAAAGAATGAACCAAAGAAAATATTATTCCGGGCGTGGACGTCGACTTGTGACTCGGAACAATCGCCTTGTTCGTCGAGGTTTGGAGGCACTGAAAGGAGCCACGGAGGATTGTTTCCCAGACCACACAACATGTTTCATAGAGACGATATATTTTATAGAACAATCAAACGTTCCCACTGTGGAACTGAACATCAGATTCTGTGTTTGAAGAATAATCATTTGGCTCACATAATATTCTAAATTCTTAGGATCGAGACCATCAATACCTTTGAATTTTACGAATCCTGCACAAAGAAATAGAAAAAAAGCATAAAATGGTGTAGAATGAGGTATTCTGACATTCTGATTAAATTTAACCGATCTCAGGGACAGTGCAAGACCAGAGAGAGGCCTGGGGTAGATACTGGGCAGGGGCTGAAGTTCCGGGCGTTGTAGATACATCGACATACACTTTGTAGAAATATGGTGGCTATGTTGATACAGGCGTGCGTAACCTATATTCGTTTACAAACGCCTCGAGAAACTCTTTGATGAGTGCCAGTACAGCGTCTAATACACATACTCAAAGTTGGGGTTCTCTTTGTCGGTCATGTCGGTGAAGGCGGTACTATTCGCAGTAAAGTCATGACCCGCCGCACGCAAAGCCTCGCGCTGCTGCTCCTTACGTCTATTCTCCCACTTGAATGCATATCGGAAGACGAAGAAGAGGGCGAACTCGATGCAGTTGGCGACAAGGAGCGAGCCGATGCCGAGGTGGTATGAGGGTGCTTGCTCGGGCCGGTAGAAAAAGGGGCTTGCAATGTTGCCGATGCAGGCGCCAAACCAAATCATACCCGACACAATCATCTTCTTGGACTGGCCACCTGTGTTTGAGGTGATGAGGGAGAGGCAGATGACGAAGGACGCTTGGTAGGAGCCGGTAAGATAGCTTGATAAATGTTAGAGCGCTGGTGGGCTGGAGATTAGTGGGTGACACTTACAAGCAGATCAAGCGTCCAACATATGCATCTTTAGGAGCGAGAAGAAAACCGAGCGCACCAGCAATGGTGGGAATCATGAAGATGGCGCTGACAAGAGTTCGGCTGTTGGCCGGCATGTACTTGTTTGCCAGAGCACCCAGGCCGATCCAGATGACAACAAGGGCGCCCTGCGGAATGCCCAGAAGGGCCGTGTGAAGAGTGTCGAACCCAAGACCCCGGATGACAAGCGTTGAGAAGTTGGAAATTCCACCATTGGGAACATTGGACACAAAGCCGAGCAGGGTGAACAACCACGTCTTGTAGTCGAGGTAGGCCTCCTTGATCTGTCCCCAGTTGATTCTGCGCTGCTCGATACCCGTTTGGTTACGTCGCATTCGTGCGATCATGACGAGCTTCTCGTCGTGGGAGAAACCCCAGATGGTTCGAGGAGAGTTGGGCAGCAACAGGACGAGGATGATGCCCCAAGCAGCGCAAAATGCACCGACGACGAGGAACTCGTAGCGCCAGGACTGGAGGGCTCCCTTTATGTTGCCAATGCCATAGCCTGCCAAGCAAGTATATGTTAGTGATGGCCTGGGAGTGCGATAGTGCGGTTGACTGACCAATCAAGCCTCCGCCAGCAACACCAACGCCGTTGAAAGCATACCACGCCGAGATGCGGCTGGGCTGCTCTTCACGCGTGAAGTACATGGAGGTGATAAGCATGAAGGCCGGGTCGGCAATGGCCTCGAATGCACCAGAGAGGACGCGCAGGGCAAGAAGGCTTGCAAAGCTCTTGGAGGCAGCTTGCGCCATGAGGAGAGCCCCCCACATGAAGATGTTGAAGGCCAGGTAGTAGCCGGGAGGACTGCGCTGCATGAGGAGATTCGAAGGAATGGCCCAGACGAGCCAGCCAAAGTAGAAGCTGCTCGAAAGCCACGAGTACTCGTCTCCCTTGAGGTCGAGGTCGTCCTTGAGACCAAAGATGGCAGCGTAGGAGCTATGCGTCCCTGATTAGATGCCCAAGTTCTGTGCAGGATCGGCACGTACAGCGTGGTCTTGTCAACGTAGTAGAAGAAGTAGCAGACTCCCAAGACGGGAATGATGAGTCGGTCTAGTTTTCTCCTGACTCTCTTCTCCAGGACGGGATCGATCGAGTCGTCGGTGGGGTATTGCGCGAGAGCCTCGGCGTAGATGCCGTCCCCTTGTGCCTTGTTCACGGTGCCCGACTGGACACTGTCGATCTTGGTGATGTTGTCGCCCGTACGTTCCATCTCTTGAGCTTGAGTTTGTTCAAGCTCTGCCTTGGTGATGCTGGTATGAGCCATTGTGGTTACGCTCAAAGGATGCTTGATCGAGAGACTCAGTTAATGGCTGGTACAAGCTTGAATATAACTGTTTCAAAGATGCAGTAACAGACGCCGATCTCTGCCCTGAGCTGGCTTATATGGTGATGAGGATACGACCAAACGACCAACCACTCAGGTAAAAAGTGGCTCTTCGGCTCTTGATCAGACTTCCGATACTTATTTGTCCGAAGACTTCCCACGCGTTCGAGTTTTGAGTCAGTTCCCCTTGGAAACAAAGAGCGCTTCTCATTGATGGGCTTGATATTCCACAAATCACAGTCCTTTACATCCGCCAAGTTAGCGAAGATCTCCTCGCTAATAATTAGGGAATCCGTAAACTTTGGGGTTTTTGATGGAAAATGAGGAGAAACTGTGGAGAGGCCGGGGTAAGTTCAACGCTAGGATGACGAGCCATGCCATTTAATAACGTCAGTGGAGACAACATGGGAGTTGGGGGTTGACGAGCAGTTGGGGGAGGGGCTTGAGGTTAACATCACTTGTCTGAGTTTAGCATCTTAGATGTTACTTCACTACATATTAGACTGGAGGTCAGTGTATGGGAACTGTAATATCAACTGGCAATAGAGTTTGGTATGTCATTCTGTCTTAGACCGTGCTGAAAGACGGACGATAGATACTTCTTTGACATGTTTGGGGGGCAACTATTGAAGGTCGAGTGACCGGCGGAGGAACTAAGTCTTGTTGAGTAGAGTAATAGAAGGATTTGATGATCCGAAACAAAAAGAGGTCAGGAAAATCAAACTATAGAGGAGCGAAGACCCAAGATTTGAATTTACCATGACCAAGGTAGCCCGACTGTATTCCGATGGGCCTCCAAAAAGACTTGAGGGACCTCGACCAGCTCCTGACTGTCCCGGTTTGCTTATCAAAAATCCCTTTGAAGTGCTCAAAATTACGTGACAAGCCCTGTACATCGTCCTCGAGACGTAGCATGCTTCACGCTTGACACTTGTAACCCTGAACCGGAATTCAACACTCGAGGTGACCAACACGGATCAGAGAGACAAGAAGCGCTCTCAACAGGGGGGGCTTTCGAATTGGGCTCCGATACCATATAGATCGTGCCCGGTGTTGGTGGTATGTGCCCCTGTCATCCTGTTTTGCATACTCCCGGTGGTAGGCTTAGTCGCAGCGAAATCTTGCGGCAGGAGCATGACTATACAGCGTCGCAGACACTCTACAAAAGTAGAGACGTGAAGTAAACACATAAGCTCCATGTACCGGAAGGGAAAGGTTGACGGATAACCAGTGACGCTAATGGGCCAGATTGAAAAGGGATCATCTCTGGCAGGGCGTTCGATGAAGGCAGTCAACTGGACGGAAACCTCTCGAGAAGAAACAGAGTCGAGGTCGCTTTGAGAAAGGATCAAGGATCGGTGTTCGCAAGTGTCGCAGCTGTTTCAGGGATGACTTATTAGTGAGTGACTCTGATTGCGTGCAGTAGGTCAGAAGTGGATGGGTTGTGGCAAGAGCAAGGTGTAGGGAGAGTGTACTCAGAGTATGCAGCATCGCCCGAAGTTTGCGAGCTCATTGTTTGAAAGCTCATCGTTCCTCGTGTAAATGAGTCGTTTAGCAAGGGAGCAACGCGACGCTGGGCACCAATTGCGTATTCTGCGAGGAGTCGTTGAAGGCGAATAATGCCACTGGAAGACAGGAAAGCATCCTCATATTTAACGTCCGGCGGGATAAGAAGCATGTTGCGAGCAAGACAGCAGCGACAGGTCGTCGTGAGGCGAGTCGACGCCTATGTGCGCCCATCGTAAGGGGGTAAACAATGGCCCCATCGGAGGCTGGCGATATGGCTGCATAGATTGAGACAGAGTTAAACTCGTAGGGGAATCCGAATGTCTCAGCTCGAGATACAAGAGACAGAGGTTGATGAGTCGATCAGAATGGATTACAGGGGACAAGTGAGACAAAAGGCAAGATGGCGGGAGAGGGGGGTAATACCACAGAATAGAGTTTAAGGTAAGTTAAGCAAGTAAGAGCTGGGGGGGGAAGAGAGAGACGCGGAGAGAAAACTAAGGATCCGAGGAGTGTCTAGTGAAATCTCTCACCGCTAGGCTGCGCCCGAGAGAAGAGGGCTACTGGAAGATCATGCGCAAGGACAGAAAGTGACGAGAGGGGATCAAGGCCTTCAACTTGAGGCTGTTGGGCGAAGCTAGCAATAAGCACACGCGCCTGTTGGTGAAGATAGGGGGTGTGTATCCATTCACCTGCTATCACAACCAACAGTCAACCGAAAGATAATCTCAGCGTCTTGCTTTCTTCCACTTGAATCAAATATCTTGCAGTTGGAAGCACAGCATCATCTGTTCAACACCCACTCAGGAATTATTTCTAGAAAGCTTCTGTATCACTGGACTTGTCCAACACCTGCTCATATACTCGCCCTGACGTATTCTAATCGACCGGGTCGGCGGAGTTTTAACTTGAGACCAAGCCACGGGTTTAGCCGTTTCCGGCAAGACACATCCCATTGCGGCTCCCAGAGAGTAATCAAAGATCGCGGAACGCAGGAACGCGCTTCCGGATCAGCTTAGTACGATGCCATCCAATACTCCCAGGTGTCTATCCAGGGGAAGCTCGACAAGATACCCGGGACCGCCAGGCATTAGTGCCCCCTACCGGTCGGTCAGGATTAGCTCTTTTGAAACGACGCAGGTGCTTGCTTTAGCTTGTAGATGCCTGTTCTAGGCTTCGGAGCTTTCGTCAGGAAACTCTGTCGTCAGTGTGCCCCGACCACTCGGACTGCGACAAAGAAACTGCCAATTCGCTTACACGCATTGGACTAGGGGCTAGCGGTAATTACGCTGGTGTGTTTGGTCCTTTCTTGTATCCTCTTTCCTCAAAGATAGCTTGTGTAACTCGACGCCTGGTCTTCGAAGCGAGAAAAGGGAGGCAGTGACCGGCCAATAACCGTATCACTTCTCATGGAAAACGCGGCAGCTTTGGAGTGCAACCCTAGAGTACGCTCTTTACTGAGGTCCAGCCAGAGAGAAGCTTGCGCTTCGCTTCGTGGACGAGAGGGCTGGAACGTGAATCTGGCACTGATATGATAGGAGACAGCCACAAGATAGCAAAACAGAATGAGACTGCATCATACGAATTGAGTTACATATCCAAAATATTTGTAACTCGGGACACCTGACACTGCCAGGCTCATGATTGCGTGTTCTTGGTTGCCAAAGGTAGGATAGAACATCACCCATGTTTTAGTATGAAATTCCAGGCACCCCAGAGGATCTTGTGTGTAGTGGACCAAGCAATCAACTAACGCTGAATTTTGTTTCACAATAGAAGCATAAACCAATTGTAAGAATGAGTTCATAAAATGGACTATTTATTTTTAGATATCTTCTGTTGTAGTGAGATGTATGGAATCGGGTAACGGGTAACGGGCATCCTGTTTAGGTCTGTCCTCGCAAGATACTGGAAACTGCCGTCAACTGCGTGCAACTAATCTGAGAGCTGTTTGATAGATTTGTAAGGTCAATTGATCGGTTTCAGTTGATCACGTATCCTTTTGGACAGGAACAAAACCTTTAACATCGTCAGTTTCCCACTTTTACCCGCGATTTTGTCATAAAAAGAAACATTACAGGTCTGCTCCTAGCGCAATAAAAACAAAACCGCTTTGTTACGGGTTATTATGCGTCATTCGTCCCCGACATCGGGTGGGTTAAACACCTTCGACCTCCGAAAGCCGGGCTGCCCCTCGATATGCGGGGCAAACGTTTTCCCCTGGGTAGACTCACCCTACCTCACCTAGAGGCTAGAGCTGCTGAAATTATTATTCCTCTGGCTTCCAACGAGCTTCTCACTATCACCCACATTCACAAACCCCCAATTCATCGACAACAATGCCTCAATCCGCTCTTCTCCTCGGTTCCGGCTTCGTTGCCACTCCTGCCGTTGAGGTCCTCTCCAAGGCCGGCATCCACGTTACTGTTGCTTGCCGTACTCTCGCCTCGGCCAAGAACCTCGCCGGTACCTTCGACAACACAAAGGCCATCAGCCTCGACGTCAACGACTCCGCTGCTCTCGAGGAGGCTGTCTCTCAGCACGATGTCACCATCTCTCTGATCCCCTACACATACCACGTCGCCGTAATCAAGGCCGCCATCAAGGCCAAGAAGAATGTCGTCACCACCTCTTACGTCTCGCCTGCTATGGAGGAGCTCCACGAGGAGGCCAAGGCTGCTGGTATTACCGTTCTCAACGAGATTGGTGTAAGTCCAATCACCAATGCTTCAATTGTACCCTACTGACTATCTTAGGTTGACCCTGGGTATGCTTTCCGACGACCATCCTTGGCCCTATCCGTTCACTAACTCTCCTAAGTGTCGACCACCTTTACGCTGTTGACTTTATCGACCGTATCCAGCAGGAGGGAGGCAAGATCAAGACCTTCCGAAGCTTCTGCGGTGGTCTTCCTGCTCCTGAGAGTACGTTACCCGTATGAGCAACTATTGGCCAAAGCTAACAACCTTCTTAGACTCCAACAACCCTCTAGGTAACTCGAATACCGTTCACCACGTATGACATCGCCACTGACCAACTACAGGCTACAAGTTCAGCTGGAGCAGCCGTGGTGTCCTTCTGGCCCTCAAGAACAACGCGAAGTACTACGAGGATAACAAGGAGATCGACATTACCGGTGTCGACCTTATGGGCACTGCCAAGCCTTACCACACTGGCTACCTAGGATTCAACTTCGTCGCCTACGGAAACCGCGATAGCACCGGTTACCGCCAACGGTAAGGCTACAGAAAGCCATAACTTAAAGGTAGTGGCTAAACATTACAGCTACCGCATCCCCGATGCCGAGACCGTCGTCCGAGGAACCATCCGTTACAACGGTTTCCCCCAGTTCGTCAAGGCCCTTGTCGACATTGGCTTCCTCCGCGACGATGAGCAGGACTTCTTCAAGCAGGCTATCCCCTGGAAGGAGGCCCTCCAGAAGTTCATTGGTGCTAGCTCATCAAGCGAGGAGGATCTGACCAAGGCTGTCCTCTCCAAGACCTCTTTCAGCGACGAGTCGGTTAAGGCCCAAGTGCTGGCTGGACTCAAGTGGAGTAAGTCGATATAGGTGCCAGCAATCGTACCAGAGTATGTGCTGATCTTTTATATAGTTGGTGTCTTCTCCGATGTCAAGATCACCCCCCGCGGAACTGCCCTCGACACACTTTGCGCCTCTCTCGAGGAGAAGATGGCCTACGAGAAGGGCGAGCGCGACCTTGTGGTGAGTACCACCTGCGCCCTCCTCTTCATTCATTGACTGTTCATGCTGACGAGAATCAAGTTCATGCAACACACCTTCGACGTCATCAACAAGGACGGCAGCCAGAACACCTGGACCTCCACACTCGTCGAGTACGGTGCCCCTGAGGGTTCTGGTGGCTACTCCGCCATGTCCAGACTAGTCGGTGTTCCTTGCGGTGTCGGTACGTTTTCCCCAGCATCCTTTGGCAGTCTGCATCGCGATATACTGACATACTTTAACAGCCGTCAAACTGGTCCTCGATGGTACCATCACAGACAAGGGCGTTGTCGCTCCTGTGTACCCCAGCCTTGCCAGGACATTGATGAAGACACTCAAGGCCGACTACGGGTGAGTACTCCTGGCCTGACACTTCCAGTTCGTATACTAATGAGGCATAGTATCGAGTGCAAGGAGAAGATCATTGCCTAAGTGGCCTAAAAAGATGGCGGTCAGACTCGAGATCTGAAGGCTATGTACAACACTCTAGAGATAACGAGTTCTGCCGCAACCCCAAAAGTAAAGTAAAATAAAGAGACATAATGAAGTACTGCTTTTTTTGTGCTGATGTGACATTATTAAGCCAAAGCTGTATGCAACCCCTATTACCCCTTTTCTATGCTTGAAGTTATTAAATGGAAAACAAGAACGCCGCGTCTAACTCCTATATCCGCCAATTCCAAGCCTATAAAACAGTGAAGGCAAAGGAAATTGCGACAAATATGGACACCAAGCTTCTGCTCTGAGTCTTGACGGCCGAGTTGACGACGACGGGAGGATGGTCCCCTCTGCTTCCGTTTCCGCCGCGCGAGCCATCAGAGCCGTAACCACCACTACTTCCTCCATTACCTCCGTTACCACCGTTGCCTCCGTTTCCTCCAGTGGCCGCCAAGCTTCCTCCGCCGCTTTCTCCGTTGCCACCGTTACCACTGGATGCTCCATTTCCTCCATTGCCTCCGTTGCCTCCATTACCTCCGTTTCCACCATTGCCGTAAGGGATAGGGACGGGCTTGCTACCATGACTGCAACCACCAGGAGGACAAGTCGGAGCCGTCCAGTTACCGGTACCGGTACCGTTGTAAGAACATCCACGGCATGGCTGAACAACAGGCTTAGCAGCGGGCGGGCATCCGCCATTGGGACACTTGTTGCGGTAAGGGCAATGGACAACACTGGGTGGGCATTCGTGCCAGACATCGCCAGGCCTGGGGTTGGGGACGGGCATGAGAGTTTGGACAGGCTGGTTCGGAGTTCCAGGGGTAGGGGTAGCACTTGGGAAGGCCTCATAGAGGATCTGGGCATTCTTCCTCTTGTAGAGATCGTAGATGGGCCATCCTTGAATAGTGGCACCTCCACAGGTTCCCTTGGACCTGTCGGCTGGGTCGCACCATTGGTTGCAGAGAGCATTGTCGACTTTTACGACCCGGTAGGTAATAGGCCTCGGTGAGAGATCAAGACGGTCACAGACACAGCTGTCACCGCGGAATCCGATGATGTTGCCGTTTGATGAACATGCCGAAGCACACCCAGTCTGGCCAAGGTCGAACTGGCGAGGAAAGGTTCCAGGCCTGATAGCAACGCATCCAACCTGTTGGAACGCTCCGTCCTTTGTTAAGGCAGGGTCGGCAGTCGATTGGGCGTAGAGCCCAGCAGCAAAGATGCTGGCAAAGAAAAGTGGTCGGACCATCTCGACACAAAGAAAAGTAAAGAATGACTTGAGAATCCACAAAGAATGAGTGAGTGAGTGAATGAAAGGATGAGAGATGCAACTTGGATGAGAAGGGACGAGGAGAAGAATGGGTATTTATCTCTTGCGGTGAGGTCTCGGCTTTGGTCCTTGCTGTGGCTATGATTCTCTTGGCTCTTCGGGTGCAGAAGAGATCTTTTATCCAAGTGGTTCGTCTGAGACAAGACTCCGAAACCATCCATTACAGGCAGTCTGCTCGAACAGGTAGATCCACGCACCGTTTCTGGTACTTGGCGGCCGTTTTCGGGCTTGATGAGGAACCTGAGACATCCACAGAACGTGTTGCATGATGATCTATTCGTAAGTAGCGGAATGTGCTGTTTCACATGCTGATACCATCGAGTTGGTCAAATTGATAACTGACAAAATACCCTATATCTGTAGACTTGAACGTCCGAAAGGGACAGGAATTACCATTATCAGTGCCTTGTAGACTGTATCAATCTTCAGAGCAATTTTGCATGCAAAGCAGATTATCTCAGTATATGCTCATTGAAAATGGTCTTATTGCACAACCACAAGCCCATAACAATAAAACATCCGTTAGGTGCTGTTCTCACGACCCTATGCTAACTCGAGGCGGCTGTCGGGTAACTGAGAAATTCGCCTCTACCGCAAGCGTGATGTCTCGGATATCTACACCCAAATCCATGTTGTGATTCTCGGTCTCTTGCTCAACACATCCGGTCCGGATATGCCTCGTCTTGTTTACAGAGGAATATGACATCATTATATCGGCCCAAGTCTTGTTAATTGTGTCCTGTTAAGATACAGTATCACTGCCCATACAACGTACTTCTTCACATGGGACAAGTTCATCAGTTGCCAGATCATATCAGTCTAATTGATCTAGAGTTACTTCAAGTAAAACAAGTAAAATCAACCTCCGCCGCCACTTCCCGCCAAACCGGTCGCCCCTTTTAGTTGTATGTTTCTGCGCTTCCTAAAGCTGCATCCGCTAGCTTAATTATACGTCAGAAATCCATCGCTCGCATTGTCCATGCCCTTCCCTCCTCCCTAGCGATCATCTCTCCATCTTCATCTCACCACCATCACCACTATCGCACATCCACAGACTCTCTTATCCATGGCACACATCAATATTGACCAGTCAGTTAGATGTACCACATAGTGCCGCGGAAAAAGTCTCGCTGTCGCTGCTCGCCCTCACTAGGGGGGTTGTTGGTCACACCTCCCAGTCGAAGCAAGACGGGTGCCTCAGCGGACCTGTTAGGAGCACCGGTTGAGATACCACGCGCTTGTTTCTCCCGGGCAATCTCGTGACCCTTGGGGCCGATTCGGAAGCCTTCGCTTGTAGCAATGTTCTCGTGAGCGCGGGCTCGGTTACTAGCGAGATGCGCATAGTACACTGCAGGGTGCAGGGAAACCGGGGTAGTGGAGCGCGCATAAGAATAGCACTGCTGATAGATCATCTTCTGCAGGTCATTTACTGGCATCTTCATCTCGTCCAGGATCACATGGTAGTGAACAGGTCGAGACGTTCCCTGAATTGCGTAATGTGAGTTGAGATAGAAATCGAACATAAAGGGGTGCGTGACCTCTTTCTCAACAAGGGTACCAGGCAGGGGATTTCCGTTCTTGTCTCCTCTCTGGGGGAAGAAGCGAATGTGATGACGCTTCGTGGCCACAATTACGGTGAACTTAGGCATCCTGCCAGAGGGAAGAATTCCGCCAAGATACTTCTTGATCTCTTCAACTTCCTGGTCCAACACGTACGCAAACTGACCCTCACCAACACCATCTCGGAAGTAGATCAGGTGCTGAGGAACCATTCCTGGATGATTGTGCCTCCACTGAGGGATAAGCTCCCCAAACATAAAGCGGATATTGGAGGGTGTGAGCATCTCGACTCGGTATCCGTTCGTCTCCGCGATAGCGGCGTAGCGAGTCGCATCCTTGTCTACAGACATGGTCATTGAAGCCGTGGAAGGAGTGACACCTCCTGGGGCAGCATGAGAAACATCAACACCAACTATCATAGTTGGGCGACTGTCGGGGAAGAATGTAGGTGATTTCCACAAAGGTGGAGTACAGGCAGTCGCACCGCCAAGCTTAGCATTCACCTTCATGCAGACATTGGAATGGTATTGGCCGGCGTTCTTCTGGACATGGGTTCCGAGGACGACCTGGGTGAGGATACCGTATCTGATATCAGCAGACTTCTTGAGGCGCTCGTAGGTGCCACTGTTCTTCTTGGAGACCACCACGAACAAGAGCTGCGTGTAGCCCTGCTTTTGAGTGATCTGATTGTGAGCCCACTCAATGGCACCGGCAGCGTCGAAGCGAAGGTTGCCAGGAGTGTTCAGCAGTATAGGATCACTCAAGACTTTGCCACCGTGGCCCAGAAAGGTGGTCTTGAAGGTGTTTGCGAAAGTTTGAAGAGTAGCTAAATCAACCGGGCGTTCGAGAGCAATAAAACCCCAGTTCATTAGGGGTGCAGTGTTCTGCTTCCAGAACTTCTTACCTCGCAAGTCCCAGCGGCCAGTAAATTTAGGATCGACTGAGCCTTGACCGAACTTGACCACAGGATTCGGTAGAATTCGAGCTTCGGTCCTCGCAAAAGAGGGCTCAAAGTTGACACCGTACTCCTTCAGGAATGGATCCTGGCCGATCTGGAGAGCAGCTGCCCCCTGCGCGATATCTTGTTTGCGAACACTGGGACGAGTGACAGCAATCTTGATCATCGCAGCTGTCTGCTCCGGGTTCAACTTGAAGGGATATCGTTGCATGGGCTCAACAAAGGCAAGCTCAATCGGAATCATGCCACCTTTGCCAGCATCGATGAGGGGGAGGTGGGACAACCTGAGAGTGACGCCATGCTCTTTTTTGTAGAAGTCGAAAACAGAGATCTGCTTGCCATCCTTATCGAAGGTGGAGGTACGGGCAGTGGCACCAGCTTCACCAAACTTTTCGTCGAAAGTGAAACCTTGAATGGAGTAAATCTTGTCCTCATTCTTGCGACCCTTGTGCTTGATCTTGAATTTGAGGCGGCGCATCTTTCGAAGCTGCTTGAAAGCTTCCGATGACCCCCAGCGCCCGGTCTTTCTGTCCCTGACAGGCTTAAGTAACTCTCCAATAGTTGCAGGAGTTTGTCCACGAAACTTCCCATCAAGGGTGGCGAGGAAGTTACAGATCATCCTGTCCATAGGCTGGTTTCCAGTCCAGAAGCAAGTGTTGGCCACATCGATGTTGTAGCCAAGGCCGACACCTCGTTGCTTGAGGTTGTCGGACATTCGAACGGAAGCATAGGTTCCCTTGTGGACTTCAACGACAGCGCCATCCTCCAAAGGAGCTCCAGCTTGGCCCAGTCGGTAGAAGTTCCTCTTGATTGCCAAAAGATTCTTGGACGGGTATTGTCGCACAAGGTGATCAAGGAAGTTCAGCGCCTCTTGAACACTGTTGTTGAAAGAGATCTTGTGCGCCAGGTATCCTTGCAAAGCAGAAACCTGGACCTCAGTGGTCTTTCGGATGGTGACATAGAAAGTGCCGCCTTCGCGGGGCTTGGCACCGGCGGTGCGTTTACCTTCGTCAAGATCGACAGTGAACCGCAACTCACCACGATCAACAAGAACAGGGGCCCAGGCAAGTTTCTTGCCGTCGAAGAGCCACATGTCAAACTTGTAGGCTTTGAGGTTCTTCTGGGTAGTCTGATGGGCCCAGATCTTCTTCATGACAGGACCTAGCTTGTCTGGGTTCGGTGAAATGAAGACCTGCGATTACATTAGATTGTGTCGAGTATCAAGGGTACGAGCTGATTACTCACATCATACTGGTAGATCTTCTTGCTGAAATCAAACTTGGTCATGCGGTATTGGTTGACTTCAATCATCTCAGTCTTGCCCTCAGTGTTGAATTGGCCATCTCGCAGCGCGAACAAGTCCTTCTTGGTCTCCATCACGTAAGCGTCAGGGGGCAATTCCATTCGTGTATTGCCTTGAACCTCTTGCTTCTGGGGCTTAGCAGGGTCAAAACCGAGTGGCTTAGGATAGCCAGTGGCAGGCCCGCCAGCAGCAGAGCCGGTAGCAGAACGGGCAGGAGACTGAGAAGGTCGTCTTCCTGATCCCGCAGGGCCCCCAGGCCCAGCCGGGGATGGTGAGCGCCCTCTGTCCGACATGGCGACAGACGTGCCTGCAGAAGTCAGTGACTGAGTTGAAAAAGGTTATTGATCGAAAAAGATCGAAGTGTGTGTAGGAGGTTGTGATGGAAGTGTTGGAAGTGGATTGAAAGTAGAGAACCCCAACAGGAGAGGAAGATGAAGTGATTTTATAGCTCTTAGAAGAGAGATGTTGAAGGTTAGAGGATATATGAAGAAGGGAAAACTTACCGGTCGCGGAAGGAAGGTTTTATTATCGCGCTCGTGCGAGAACGCAGGCTTAGTATCTAACCGATGTGAGAATCGCAGTGGGAGCAGTTGGAGTTTTGTTTGGAAAGAGCAAAGGAAGTGTGATGTTGTGGTATGCTGATGAAGCTTGGAGGTGTTGATGTGCTTGCTCCAGAAGAGGAAGCACGAAGAAGAAGTGGTGGTGATGATGAGGGAAGAAGGAGGAAGAGAGGAAGAAGAGGAAGAGAGGAAGAGGGGAGAAGATTATATAGCTAGGAAAATCAGAAGGGCCAGTGACTCACTGTGAGATTCGATCGCAGTAGGAGTAGAAGTTTAGGATGAGTAGTGGAGGAGGTGTAGGAGATGCGCTGCTCCTTTGGTGACGAGGGGGTAGGGATGGAGGTGAAGGTGAAGGTGAAGGTGTGCGCGAGGAGAGAAGAAGAGGAGTTTGGATGAGCACACGCAAAATATAAACAAACACGCTTCGCACTAAGCCAGTAGCAACTGCACTGTATGATTAGGGGGCTGTTGTGTTTTGAGGAAGGAAACGGGCACTGGCAGGCAAGTGGTAATAACTAGCGATGGGCTGCCAACATACAGTTCGGCTTCAATCAAGCATGTGCTCTATATCAAAGCTCAGAGTTAAAATATAGACGCATTATCTCCTGGCTAAACCAGACATATTAATACCTAGTGTGCAAGGTCTCGAGGTGGTTGAGCTTGTTGAGTTGCATTATTGTTTTATAACTCAGGGACCACTATCCAGATCGATTTGGTCAAGCATAATAGACTCATTGTTCGACTCAAAGCAGCTTGTAGGCTGGATTGCCCAACAATCATGTGCACAAAACGGAAGCATCATAAGGGAGATTCGCATTAGACATATGGGCAAATATCCTTGCAATATGTTGCTACCCGTGATAGCATAGTATCGCCTTGACCTGATCGTAGCTTTTAAAGGTTAGCTGAATAAGCGGAGGAGGCATAAAAGAACATTGGTTATATGGTTCTGCCATAATTATGAATTGTAAAACGAGCAGGCAGGGAATCTCACTACCTCGCCTGTCTTCTCGACAAGCATAATATCCATTGATACCCCGATTTTCTGCATGTCTCCGATTCCCCCCAAACGCCATACCATGCATAACATGCGAGGCAAATACAATCCCAGCCTTGTCCTCGATATCATCCAAATTCCTTTTTAGTGGTATTATTAGATCACATTACTTGCAAACCGGATCTTGCTCCATTGACCATTGAGTATTCGCCCATGGACATCTTGATCTTAGAACCGGTATCCTCCGTACTGTCCAGGCGCCGGTGCACCGTAACCGCCAGGTGCCTGCGGCCACGCGACTGTTTGACCAGCCGCGTCAGGTGGAGGATAGGGGTTTGCTTGATAGGTATTGTTGGTCTCTGGCCGCAGTGGTGAATTCCTATACCCGCCGGCTGTGGACGACACTCTTCCGTAGGGGCTCAGCGGTCGGTTACCGAACTCACCCGACGTCTGCCTTGCGTGGGAAGGGTTGCCAAAGCGCGGCTGACCACCCCCAGTAGCCTTCAGCGTAGCATAGTCAGGGAGTTGGGTATCTCGGAGAATGGAAACCATGGCTATGGGGTTCAGGTGTTGGGCATCAAAGCTTTGAGAAGGCGGGAGAATGTTGAGCAGGAAAGTAATATCTCTGTGTAACGCTGATGCTTGATTCCGACGCTGCTGATCAAGGCGGCGACCCGCGGCACCCTTGAGGGGCGACGCGCCTCTAGCAAGTCGCTTGGGAGGGTTGAGCTCCTCGTCGTCAACGGCAAGAGGTCGCTTGGGCGAAGCAGTTGCCCGAACATACTGGGGGCGAGGGCTCTGTTCTTGTCGCGGCGGCATAGGGCTGTTTCGCAAAGAGATAGGTTGCTGCTGCTGCTGCTGCTCAATCATGGGCATGGTTTGCTTTGGTCGCATCTGCACTGCCTTTGAAATGATGATAGGGGCGGCAACTGGATCAAACTTCTCAGAAGAGAACCGGGCTACGAAAGACTTGAGCTTGGGGTCCTCGGGGAAGAGCTCTGCCATTCGCTCCTCTAGTTTGGAAATTTGTGACAGCTCGCCATACTGCGACTCGTACTTGTGAAAATAGGCGTAAAGAGGCTTGGCCTTTGCCAGTGTCTCTGGGTTAGAAATTAATCGGTTGACACACGTCTCGAATACAACTCGCGCATCTATAAATTGTTAGCTTGGTCGTCGTCTCGGAATACCTTTCACCCACTAGTTGTGTCATCTTTGGAATGGAGATACTTCAAGTATTCTATCATGAAGACCTCATCATTTGGGAAAAGACGCGCGCCTCTTTCGAAGATCTTGGCGCCTACCGGGTCCTTGTAGACAACCGACTCAAGCAGAGCCACGGCGACGTAAACATCACTAGTGAGCCGTCCCTTTTGGCGTGCATCGGTGAAGACTTTGCGCAAACCACCCTCTGATTGGTTACCTTTACCTTGAATGCGACGTATGGCTCTTGCAAGGGCAATCCAGACGTAGGAAATTGTGCGCGACAAAAGTTGTGTCTCGGCTGAGTATCCTCTCTGGATTGCGAGGATGCGCTCTTCAATGGGTGATCGTTTGGGTTTGCTTTCTTCCTCGTCGTCGTCATCGTTCTGCTCGATGGAAGCTTGAACAAGGTCTTGCGCCGCAGCCTGTTTGAGTGTTGAAACCTCCAACTTTTCCCGCTCCTTGACCTTGTCACCCAATTCATACAACGTTTCAAGAACATCATCGTAGGGTTTGCGAACAGCCTGGGCAAACTCCACCTTGTCGACCTCCTTGCCAGGATAATTGACTTCAATGTGGTCTGCGTGCTTCAAAGCAAGCAACACACTTTCGCGGTTTGCTCGGATACCCTCAAGTAGCAACTCTGTCCCCATCTCTTTGTCGTTCTCGCGGACGTCGTTTTGAAAACACCATTCCGCCGCATCGACCCAAATCTCAGGCCAAAAGCGCAATGCCATTAAAGCTTGCTTGTAGACATAGAGTACCCGGTGATTGTATACTTTAGGCTCATCAGTCTTCAACACCAGGGGATCCTCCTTTTCCCAGGCAATCCACTTCTTCCACATCTCCACCTGATCTCTGAATTCCTGGTCACCATTGAATCCTGGTGCTGGTGGGAGTCTTGGAAGGTTCGTGCGTCTGAGATGTCTGGTGATGTTGTCCAAGGCAATATTGGCGCTCTTGGCTGACATGTAGCCTGGCGAGCGCTCTTGAATGAATTTGCGGCCCTAATGAGATTAGCTTACGTTGCAAATAGATGAATGAAACTTACTGTCATCTTGTTGAGTCCCATCTCAAATTGGTCATACTCCTTCCATAGATTGTTGACGGTCAACATGGGGACAGAAATAGCGCGTTGGTATACCTTGCGGAGCTGGTCCATCTTCTGCTGGTCCTGCCACCCTGTTCCGCCGATTTGACCAGGACCATTCTTGACGAACTGAACATAGTCTTGCCAGATATTACCGGAATCTCGGTCAACGCCGATGTTATCGATAACAAACTCGTAGGATTGAGTGACAGTTCGACGAGCCTGACCCGCCGGGTCATTGTTGAGGTCGTTGCGACGGCGAATGTAGTTGAGATAGACAGTCCATAGCTTTACATTAGGAACAGTCATGAGGCATCTGCCAAAAAGCTGTTCAGCATCAACGAAGTTGTCGAGCCCAAGCTCCATCTCGATCCATTCAACCCAGACATCAGCCTGCGAAAATTGTTAGTACATATCACAGACAATGAATAATCTCACTCACAGCTTGGGGGAAGATCTCGAGAAAACGGTTGTAGGTACTTCGAGCCTGGTCGAGTCGGCTGGAGCGCCTGTGGTCGGCGATCAAGTTCAGCCAAGCATCCATATCCCCACGAGGATCCTCTTTGATACGGGCTTCGAGGAAAGCAATAGGATCGAGACCAGGCAAGGCCGGAGTCACATTGGGGAGGACAGCAGGAGGAGGAACTGGGGCATGACTTGGAACTGGGAGAACGGGTTCATCAGATGCGGTGGAAGGACCAGGGTGGCTTTGGTACGGTGCTGCTTCCGATGGGGTAGCAGCACTGGCAGGCTGCTCAGCTTCATTTTGAACCTCGTCCTCATCATCAGAAGCTTCAACTATGAAACCCCCTGACATCTTGGGCTTAGACGGTTGGCGCTGAGGAGTGGCGGACGCAGTTTGTTCAGGAATCTGTGGTGTCCCAATAGTGACTGACTCTGGATCATATTCTCCACCTTCATCTTCTGTACCATTATCTGCTGCATCAGCATCACCAGAGGCGAGAGGGTCTTGAGCATAGTTATCAACTTGTTCCTCGCTATGCTGAACTTGATCACCCGGCGCCCCAACATCCTCTCCATCCCATGAAGCACCTTCGGAAGCCATCCTGCAATGTCCAGAAACGAGTTGTGTCGTAAGTTTCTCGGTCGTAACTCAAGCGATCTTCTATGGACGCGTCGGGCAATGCCGCGGGACCAAGAATGGCAAGGCCTAAGTCGCGGATATTAATCGGAGGTTCAAAGACTGAAAGAGGCTAATCGTCGCTATCCGATGTGATTGGGGGTATCTCGATCAAAAAGGCGCGATGAATGCGATCAAGAACGCAGTCCCTGATGATACGACCGACAAACTGGTAAGATGTGTCGCGAACACGACAAGCTCCAAGAGCTGCGCCAACTGGCTCCGGATGAAGTCTGACTGAATTCAGCGCTTGGATAGAGAAATGGAAAACGGCCAAGACAAAGGCGCTATGAAAAACAGGCCGAGTTGGGGGGATAAATGTGTCGTGTGTCGAGCTGCGCGCCGATGATTCTTGCGAGGTGTCTCAAAGTCTGATAGCTCCAACAAAGAATAGCAGCCTTGAAGAAAGCAGGCACGACAGAACCCAGATTAGGCTTAGGCTAGCCTAAGGCGGTGAACTGACAATGTGAGCCGCACTTTGGTGGGTAACCGGCTGCCCAGTCGTATCGATAGACAGTTTAAGTACTCCGTACTCGGTACATACATGTATGAATAGAGAATGTGTTGTTAAGAAAAGTACCAAGACTGTATTTTAACTTTTGAGTGCGACCAGCTAATTAGTAGTTATACCATCCTTAAGCGTCAGAAAAAAACAGAAAAATAAGTGGTTAGTCAACGAATTAGATCCCCTTCTCATCCCGCGGTTCATGAGATCACATGATGAAGGTTACTCACCCTCGAGTCTGAGGTGGTCGCGTTCGTCCCAAAACGCAACCTCTCTACGCGGGTGTGACCGCCTAACGCGTCCCACTGCCGCTGTCGCTCGCTCCTCGCATTTTCGACCGACGCCCAGGGCAAGTCATCTCCCATCGCAACCAAGAACCGATCCGCTCTTGTTTTCTTTTACCCATCCATGCTCGCATACTATTAAGACTAGTTCGCCGCTTTTCAGCAACCAACTCCATCCACCCACTTTCCTCTCCCCTTCTCTCTTCTCCTACATCTGCATCTCACACCGTGCTTCTTCCCTCCTCAACTTTCACACATCTCAAAGAACAAAGCACCCCTATACTCGTTCTATCCATCCCCGTTCTTGTCAGATCTTTGCTATTGCCACCTGCACTGCGTGCTCTCAATCTCGGCCTATCCCATCTATATATATCCCTCCATCTTCAACCAAAATGTCTGTCGTATCGCTTTTGGGGGTCAATGTTTTGAACAACCCTGCCAAGTTCACCGACAAGTACGAGTTCGAGATCACCTTTGAATGTCTTGAGCAGCTCGAGAAGGGTTCGTGTCGCTTTGCACTGAGGCAAAAATCACAGCGCTAATGTGGGACAGATCTTGAATGGAAGCTCACCTACGTTGGATCCGCTACTAGGTATGCAACAGTCTAATCGGTCCCTCCTCACACCGCTTCTTCTAACGCTTCTCAGCGATCAATATGACCAGGAACTCGACTCCCTTCTCGTCGGCCCCATCCCCGTCGGCGTCAACAAATTCGTTTTCGAGGCCGATGCCCCCAACACCTCGCGCATCCCCGATGCCGAAATTATTGGTGTCACTGTGATTCTCCTGACCTGCGCCTACGACGGACGCGAGTTCATTCGCGTCGGCTATTACGTCAACAATGAATACGACTCTGAGGAATTGGCCGCTGAGCCCCCTGCTAAGCCCATCATCGAGCGTGTGAAGCGAAACGTGCTGGCAGAGAAGCCTCGAGTTACCCGATTTGCCATCAAGTGGTAAGTTGAACGCAACAACTTGATGTTTCTTAAGCTAACCTGACTTTAGGGATTCCGAGGCATCTGCCCCCGCCGAGTTCCCCCCTGAGCAACCCGAAGCTGATCTTGTCGCCGATGGTGACGAATACGGTGCCGAAGAGGCTGAGGATGAGGCCGCTGAGGAAGAGGCCAGTGCCAAGGCCAAGACTGGCAACGGGGAGGATGCTGAGATGGCTGGTGTTGAGAATGAAGGAGAGAACGCTCAGGATGAGGAAGAGCTGTCTGACGACGGCAGTGTCGACATCGAGGGTGAGAGCGAGGATGAGCTCGAGGAGGAGGAAGAAGGTGAGGGCGAGGCCGAGGCCGAGGGTGGTGCCATGGAGGTTGACGGCGCTGAGAAGCCTGCAGCAGCAGCATCATCAGCGAAGCCCGTCAGCGTCGCTTCCTAAGCAGGTGAAGTTTGGAAGATTGCGATTTGACTGCGATACCAAGCATTTGGGCATTGCTATTACAGTGTTTTAATACGCCGGTTGGGACTTATTTGTTTAATAGAGTTATGAGGACATGAAAGGGAATGATATCAGGCAGGCGGGCGGCTTGGGTATAGAGCTAAGGTAGTCGACAAGATAGGATGAGTCTATCGCTTGGACATGTCCATAGCCCATGGATGAACTAAAATATGTTTGTTGCAAGACAGGCAGCTGTCAGCTGTATTCGAGGAAGCTAGTGGTGCTCAAGTCAAGATTGTGCAACGGTAGTGGTCAGTAGAACTGCAATCATTCCATGCCAATGGTTGAAGCACATGCCAAACGTAATTCCATTTGCTCAGCACCAAGTACATCACCGATAGAAATAAGGTTTGGTATGATGAATGTTAGCACGTGGACGCCGCGGAACTCTACCCCCGTGATATGGCGCCCCCATCTCGGCCTCATCCACATTCAGGGTCGCCCGGTTCATGAGAAGAGTGACATATAGGGTTAGAGATGGAGGATAGATTGCAAAGCAATACCGTAGAGTAAGCAGATGCCTCCAAGCCAATTTCCGCCAATTCCGCCCTCATTCAGTCCCTTATTAACCGCCAGGAGCCGTGTCAAAGCGATGCGTCGAGTTGAGTTGGTGATCGACCAGACGCCTTTTTTGGAGTACAGCCTCGTCATCAAAGCCCTCTCACTCCATTTCGAGCGAATCCAAGGTTCAACAAGATTTGGAATCCGTGAGGCTTGCAGCTATCCTAAAACGATGGTTGTATTAGGTGTGACACTTGATGGGGTTGAGAGCTTCTCTGATGATGAACCTGACTGTATACTATGAGACACAAGTGCAGAGAATTCCTTCATACGTGCAATCTATAAAGCTCATATTAATTTAGGTTACAACAGTAGACAAGGTTGAAAGAAAAGCCGCGACATTGGCACAATCAACTATTGGCCTTCGGAGTCATGTGTTAGTGCCCGCGTTCCTTGGCACGCTAGAAGCAAACAAAGATCTTCGCTTGGCCTGCCTTTTCCTCTTACCTACCTCACCTGCCTTACCTAGCCGTGGACGTTGACCGAGGAGGACTCAGCCGCAATATGCATCGGGGCCCGCCGATAGGACCAGGCTCGAGGACAAGGGCGAGGACGAGGACGAGGATGAGGATAAGGACGAAGAAGTAGAAATACACCTCCCCCTTCCACCAACTTCCTCTTCCCAAGAGAGACTCAGATGGTGGTTAGATTGAACACGGGCATTTAAACACCATCGGACCAAGTGACGCGAAACTAAACCTTATCATCAATGACCACAAACACTTCCTCGCAGGCTCTGGACGATCTCGTCAGAGCAACCGACCTCTTCCGTGAACAGTATCTACGCGCTCTGACAACCCTTCAAGATGGGCTCGTCGCTCGTCGACGGGACACAGCCGAGAGCCATGCTCGCAACAGCGTTTCTGTACAAGAGTCGTACGGGGCCTTCACGCCTCCTCTGAGGGCTTCTACAACCCCGACGTTTGCAATGGAGAACTCTCTGTCTACGACATACAGACGGGCTCGGGCTGCTACCTTCGAGAGCACCAAGGAAAGGCCGTCGTTCTCTGCTGAGCCTCAACCTTACATGAGCTCGCCAAGTGGCAGCCATTGCGTCGTCTTTCCGCACGATGAAGATGTCACCTTTCTCCCTCTGCTGGGCCCTTCCAGAAGCGATGTCACGACGCGAGCGGTCGAGGAGTATCCCCTCAATGTAGTCCGGGGCCATCTCCATCACGACCACTGGGAAGACGATCGACTCCTGCAGCATCTTCGCGACACTGAGTTTACTCCTGAGATGACTGCACTTCTCGACGAGGTCATGAAGCGCCGTTCCGACATCGATACAGCCGTATCCTTCCAGGACTTTGCAGACTATGAAAGGGAGCAGTACAGCCAGTCCACCTTCGAGGTGTACGAGGTTGGGCAGGGCCGTAAGCTCGTTAAGCTCAGCGCTGATGGGGATGGGGATGGGGATGACCAACTGGATGTCAAGTACACAGGCGACGCGCCATGTGAAAGTTCAGCGGATAATGTTGATGCTCCCACGGTTTGGGATACGATCCGGACTGTCAACCCTAGCGGCCAGTCCGTAGGTCGAATCACGTATGTTCCCATCTCGCAGTATCACGTCGCGGTCTTATGTTGAACTAACACTATTCAGCATCGTTCAAGAGCCCACGCCCTTGATTCTCGCAGCCCTTCAACTTACCATGTCTCCCCACTTTGACATGCCAGAGCTTCTCACTCACCTTCTCTCCGATGAGCCCAATCGCGGCCGCACCCACGCCTTCATGACTCGAGCCTACGAAAGATCTCCCTCCCAAGCCACATCCAACTCGCCGATTGCTGCTCCGACCTCACCAGCGCATCTCCCCGTCGGGCTATCAGTGTCTCCTACGCCTACCACAGCCAACGTTCGCCAAAGGTCATTCTTTTTCGTCTTCAAGTATTACACCGTTGTCAACCCCCCTCTTGAGCCAGCTCCTTGGCAGCGGTTCGATAAGCGACCCTCAGAGAATCGTCTTGGAGATCACATTGACATTGCAGAGTGCGGCTCAGTGTTAGCTTTGTCTCTCGGTGGGGAGTCCAAGAGAGCCCCTGTCATGAAATCACGAAGGGAGCGTGCTCGGGAGGGCCTTTTATTGGAGACCTTTGGCCCATGGCAGTTGCTTGTCATCCAAAGTTTTCCAGACAACTCTCACACGGTTCGAGGCGAAGAGTTCAAGAAGAAGAAAGAATACGTCAATGGACCATACGCGTTCCTCGACTTGCTCATCTCGGAATACCGCGATGCAACGAAACGGAATCTCATCCTCCATGAGCGAGTTACCAAGCTCATCACTCCTCCTGTAAGCCCTTCCTGCCTCGATATCTCACAGCCATACTGACACTGGCATCTAAAGCCGGAGTTCATGTTCGATCCCAAGCTTCGGGACAAGCTCCTCTTTGAAGACAAACATTTCACCTTCATCAGAAGATACTTTTGGGGGTACAATACCCTCGCCGTCGTAAACACAGGCATCAAATCAATGATCGCTGCATATGTCGACACATTCACCGACAGCTTCTGGGCCGGTACTCACCCGATCCTGTGGCCACACACAGCTCCTGAATCACCCGACGGCATTGCCTACCGTGAGCACATGGCCAACCTACGCCGTGAGTTTGACAAGGTTATTCAGGAACTTACAGAGGTTCTAAAGCGCAACGAGCGCACGCGTAAGGAGATCGAGAACTTACGGGATCAACTCTTCAGTGGAAGCTCGATCAAGGAGAGTCGAAGGGCAATTGAACAAGGTGATAACATCCGTATACTTACCATGATTAGCATGATCTTTCTGCCGCTTACTTTCGTCACGGTACGTTTGTCAGACCTACCTGTTGTGCCAGATTTACAAGAACCTCCTTACTAATAGCATTCAGTCCGTCTTTGGCATGACAGTCTTCACAATTCCTGCAACGGACTGGCGGTTTGCTCTCACGATGGTCCTCGTCTGCGTACCCTTTATGCTTCTCATCACCCTTCTCCAAACTCGTTCCTTTGGCCTCTTACTCCGCAAACTGGGTGCCATCGGTAGCGTGCCTGTTCGTCTTTTTACTCGTCTTCGAAGTCGATCGCGAGACATCAACGACGTTCCAGACAACCGCTCCATCGCTGCGACAAGGCTAAAACGAAGCAGTGGTACTTGTCCCATGAGGAGGTTGACGTGGCCGTTGGGGGGGAGGGTCGCCCCTGAAGTCGAGTTGGATGACTTGGGACAGGCTGAATGCGTATGAGGTCTATTATGACGATGCCCATCAAGTTTTATATGCGCTGGCGATATATCAGCCACGCTTTACTATATGTTTTCCCTGCGGCAGATGGCGTTTGTATACTAACTATTTCATCATGGTACGATTACGATTTATGATTATGAATTACGAGACATGGAGGAGCGAGTCGGAAACTCGCTAATTACTGTCGCTATCATGTACTTATACTCAATGTTTAAGACTGCACTTGTCCCTTCGTCCTTGTTTTATTCTCTGTCTATAATGTATCACCCTATTCACTAACTTCATTGCATTTCTATACCATGCCTGACCTACCTTAGGCCAAAAGGTTCGGTCTGGAGTCAACTGTCCGACCTCAATGGGGCAAGCGTTCTGTTCCGAACTGCAAGATGCTGAAATGGAGATCAGTCAATCTAACGTTTAGTCTAGATATCAGGATACCGTGATGGTTGACACAGCATTCATCTTCGGCAATAGTTCATGTCGCAAATGAAGTCACAAGACAGGGTCTGTGTTGCAGAGGGAATCGTGAAATCTTAAATAACAATACAAGCTTTGATCCTCAAACACTTCCCATATTTACCACGATCCAACGCCAGACCATCATCAGATTCTAAACCTATACACTCATAGGAAGACCTAAGCTATAAGGAATACAAACCAACATCTCCTCCATTTCAAACCATGATAATTTCTTTCTTTTTCTTTTGTATTTCCGATTTTCCCATTTTCTCGCATCTGCACTTGCATGAGAAACTTCACTCACTTCTTCAGAGCGAGCGAAGCGACGATATGGCTTGCTGTTGGTAGCCAGACCGACAATTGCAATAGCGAGCGATCTAATGTTAACATGTATCCGTAAAAAAAGAAAAATGAGTTCGCAATGACATAGGAGAAGAGGCCGAACGAAACAAGGAAGTAGGGGTATCCATCATGTCGAATCGTCCATGCATTCTGTCCATAGTACATCCTTAACGCCATACCCATCGAACGATAGGCATGGCATGCTGTTGCCAGTCAAGTACTGTATTAAATGAAACCCATCCAGTTGAGACGTAAAGTCCAGTTTTACCATGACCATGTGACTCTCATACAACCAAAACCGAAGGTGTCATCAAGATATTTCAACCTGGTACGAAGCGAAGACACTCTCCGTCTGATCGAAAAGGAACTACTCGCTCTGCGTCAACCAACTCGAGTCGTTTTCAAAGAAGGTAGCGATAGAAAAAAGGACCAATCGTGCTATCGTGACGTCGTAAACCGCTAACGGGTTGAAAAGAGAAGCGAAGAGTTAACACGTATTTATACACGATATCAACCCTCATCCTCATCTTCATCATCCCCTGGGCTCGCTGTATCCCTCTTAGCTTTCTTATTGGAGGTTGTCGAGCCGGCTTCAGACTTGCGCTTTGTTCCAGCTCCAGAGTTTTCTCCGGCAGCATTGTCTTTACCATCAAGGCTTTTGTCGCCATCGCGCTCCATAGCTGCAACCTCTTCCGCAGTGAGGAAACGTCCGCCAGGGCCACGTGGTCTACGCATAGCATGATTGTGTCGTGACTCGTGAAGGTAAGGTTTTCGTCCTTTCGACGTCAATCGAAGCTGTTCCTCCAGCTTTTGACGTGCAACGCGTCGCTTGAGAATACGGTGAAACTGCTTGGCATTCACATACAATGGCGATTCCTCGGCACCACTGGCGGTGGGCATTTCAGGCGATTGCGGGTGTTGCATCGGTGCAGTCGGCATCTGAGGTGGGGCAACACCGGGTCGCGCGCCGGCGTGGCTCATCATCGGCGCGGTAGGAACGCCGGGGCTCGTAACCTGACTCATTCGGCGAGACATACTGTTCATGCGGGGAGATTGACGTCCATCTTTCTTAGCGTTGCCGCCCATGCGAGGTGAGCTCTGGGGCATATTGGGGTCTGAAGGCATATAACCATAGTTTTGGCCAGAAGCAGCAGCAGTCGCAGCCATTGCGGCCGCCTGGATACCAGGCATGCCATAGTGGACTTGCTGCATACCCTGTTGGGTTACTCCGTATGGTGGTTGATACATGTTGTGACCTTGAGTTTGGCCTTGCTGTTGCTGAGAAGAGAGAATAGGCGACGATTGTACTGTATGCTGCGGAATATTGTTTGTAGGCGAAGTGATGTTACTAGCAGCACCAGAGTTCGCGTAGCCGGAGTTTGTGTTCTGTCCTTGTTGATATTGGCCGTAGTCCATCATCCACTAAGAATCCAGTCTGAGTGGTAAGTGTCGAGGAAATGCGTCCTCGTCGCGTTAATATTCGTTAACCACGCGTGGAATCAAGATGGCGAGTCTTGCGTGATGGTATGTCGCTGTAACGATCGCAAGAGCTAATCGCGAATATAGATTCTAGAAATTGATGTATCGCCTGATTGTAGTTAGGCTATTGGGTTGAGGGAGCTCTTCAAGATGGATCGAAAAGACTCGGGGGGAAGGTACGCCAAAGCAATTGGGTACGCGTGAGTGAGCTGGCAAGCCGAAACGGGACAACAGCTGCCCTGATGGTCGATGAATATACAGCCTGATATCTTGTGGCTTATTCTGCCTGGAGTGGCTGGTGCGGCGGTTTACACAGCCACGCGAGCAAGCGAAACCGTAGTCCAAAGGGAGCAGATAAGCACTGGGCAAGAAGCGTCAGAGAAGGCGCTGGCTGGTCGGTTGCTTGTCTTGAGATCTGTCCAACCATAGGCGTTAGCTCAGGTGTATATATGGTAGGCTAGGGTAAGGGGAACGGCGTAAAAACGGGGACGGGAAGGGTGAACGTGCAGATGCGCGTTTGGAAAGCCACTCTTGATGCGTTGGCAGCCCAGAGTCCCATGCATGACCATGACGGAACATGCAACGGGCAGACCCACATCACCCACTCGACCAGCCCACTAGCTCCGGGCCCAGAGTTGAAAGTGCTGTAAGATCATTGATCCTTGGGGCCTCAAAGTAGGATACTTCCTACGTTGGGCAGATCTGAGGCTATAGTGTGGCTCTTTGTCCTGACTTGCAGCGTAGTGGCTGATGTCACCGACTTGACTTGCCTGTCAACACAGTTGGAAATGACGAATGTCCAGTCACTCTGCCGCACAGTACTCTCAGCTTTCAGAGCGCCTCATCCAAATAGACGTCGTTGGACTTTCGACGAAGCAAGGTAAGGCGACGATCAAGCTGGTTGGTGACCATGACTTGGTCCCTTCCGGAAATCTGGATAACTGCGACCCTGCGCCTCGCAACAAGTCCTTGAGCAGGGTATTGAGTGGCCACAGATGTTGGATGTTGGGAAGGACGGGTGTACATATCAGGTTTGTGAGGCAAGGTAGATGAACATGCATCTCTTTCAAATCCATTGTCTTTGTCACGAAGCAGACACTCGACTGCATCGGTTCATAGTGTAGAGGGGATGCTGATGCTGATGTGGTGTCGTAGACACCAAATTAGGCAAAGCAACAGATCTTGATGTGTCTGTGTAAAACAGGTAGGTCGGAGAAGAATAACATGCTCTTGTTGTACACCCATAGACACAAATGAATCATGGTGCAGTACAGGCTAAGGAATAGAGTAGTATAGACAGGGAAACACGTGATACATACGTTTGATTGGTCTTCTCAGTCAGGTAACCTGTCGATGCAGTAGCTATTGACGTTGTTAGTCTAAGTAGACATGTGGTGCAAGCTTTAGCACATAATTCGGGGGCTCAACAACGCGCGTTGGGGAGCTGCGAAGAAGAAAAGACGCGCTTCGCCAGTGAAGTCCAATCAGTGCTGTGCTGCTGTCACGACGCGCTCGTCCTTATTGCTTGAACGTGACCATGGGCACATGCAATGAACAGTGGGGAATAACAGTAAAAACACGCGTTGAAGAAATAAAGACATTGAAGTGATTCTAGAAACGCAACCGCAAATGAATCTCTACGTACCTTTTGTGATGCGGGATACCGATAGATACACGGGAGCGCGGGTGAAAGGGTTGATGGAGTCTTGAGCGCGCTCAAAGCTTACTCGTACAACCTCGTTTCAATAAGTTGATAAACAGAACTCGAATCTGGGGTAATATCGGGATCCGCAGGCATAAACCGTCAGGTGACAGGCAATGCGACCAATAAAGGTGATCAAGACGATACTGGCGACGATGATAGGCCTCGAAGTCGTGAAGTTGAAAAGGCGAAGCGAAGTGCAAAAGCGTGCTGATTTGCTGACGGAGCGAGGTGGGTTAAATTGAATTGGGGTGGGTGGGTTGTCTCGGGCGAGTGAGGGCTAGGCTTGTCGCGCGGCAAGAAAGAGCTTGCGTCTGCAATTAGCTGACAGGCCACACAGAACGTCAAAACCAAACGGCGGCAGGAAGCCTGTCTGGAAATGAACCGCTTTGTCAGGAAAGGGCAAGGGCGGCTGGCTCTAATACGAGCTGGACGCGTCTCGGAGGGACGGGAATTGCCTGGAGGGCAATCGCGTGAATAAGAGGGGCCTCAGACGGGAACACAACGCTAGGTAGCTTCGACTCGACAAAAGAGTACGTAAGGCCAGCAAGTTCGTTTTTGGAGGAGGTTGGGAAGAGAGATCCCAACAGACGACAATGATTTGTGTAGAATGTAAGGGCCGAAGAAGGATTGATAGATGGGATTGGAGTGGAGGTTGGAGTAGCGCGGCAGTTATTGCGCATCAAGGCCTCTGAGGTAGAGAAGTTTGAGCCTGGCTAGAAAGCTGGGAAGGGTTGGAAAGTGAGAAGCTGAGCTTTGATAAGCTGGTTACCAAATGAAGCAAAAGAACTAACGACACTGAGCCACGGCAAGGCAGTTCAGTTGAGTTATTAGTTGGTTTTGGCTTTGGCTCTGGCCGGTAGGGCTGAAGCTGGTGACGATATCTCCCCCGTGCTGTGAATTGGCTGTCGGGATGATTTGGCTCGCGTTCAGCGAATGGCAGAACTCAATGCTCGCCGTGGCAGAAGCTTGTCGTCTAACCTGGGCTGCCGGGGACAAAGCGTTTATTGCTTGTGGTTCGCGGGAGCGGTTGCTGATTTGCGCGCGCGTGGGATCCAATCAAGAGATGAATTGTTGGATAAGTGAATTGTGAATGGCCAGAGAATAGCGAAACAGATCAAATCAAATCAAATGTTTCGAGAGGCCTGTGAGCGAATCTGATTGCCTGTTGAGTGGATGAGGACAGAAGAATTGATTGGTCGTGAAGGAGGAAAGGCCGTGAGGAGGACGAGGAAATGCGACGAGATGATTTGAGGGGGCGGGCTCCAGACTACTTTTACACTTGTTGAGCTGACTGGCTCAGCCATGGAGCTTTCAGTGGGGGCCTGCTCTTTGATTGGGGAATGACGTGATGTAAGGGGATCCACCTCATATTGCTGCACCTTCTCCATGTACCACTTCGTACTCTCAAACCTCGGGGGGTCGGGGTGTGGGTAGGCAGGAGCGGGTTCATTTGTTTCGGGGGTGTGTGCGCATAATGGAAGCTCAAGCTCGAGTTTTGTTCAATCAGGCCTGGAAAGCTCTCTTCTGATCTTACAGTTATTACCTGTCCTGTTTCATTGTGAGAATCGACTTCCCTCAAGCTTTACTCACTCCATGGACAAGTATCTGTACAGAAGTTCTGCTCGACATCATCGGCATCGACCACCTTTAATTCCTGTGTCCCGAGTGTCAGAACCCATCCATCATTCTTCTTATCTGATGCTTAAACCCCCGCTCTCGAAGTCAGTTCTTATTCTGTAGAAGTGGTGGGACGCAGAGGCCATTTTGCCCTGCAGCATGTCCTTCCCGGGTACTTCGCTTTGAGCCTGCCTTGTAACTGCCCTTTTCCTTCGTCTTCTCTTCTTCTCTCTCTTTCCTCTTTTCTTTTCCAGACCGCTTCTCTTAGATTTTTGTATTGCACCTATGGACTTAGCTGTCTCTGCTTTCGTTGTACGCCTTGGCTAGGCAAGCAACAAGCAGGATGTTGAGAACTGCCGCCGAGTGACGAGTGACGAGTGACGACAGACGACAGACGACAGACATCGCAACCTTCCAGCTTCGGCGTTTCTCACCCCTCTTTCTTGTCGGCCGATCACTGTCCGTCCGTGGGCTGGATGGTGTGTGGTGAGCTGGCAAGCCGGCTGGGGCTAAAATTAGCCCCGAGTTACTTATACTTTCCGGTCAACGAAACAGGGTCTAACTTGTAAGGCACTGCTGCTTTTCAAGCTGAAGCTGAATTGTGAAGCTTGGAGCTCCTGCGTAGTAGAGCTCCAGGTGTTAAAGCCAGAGGCAGCCTGCTCGGCGTTGACTTACGAAGAGCGGTGACTGGCTTATTGGGGATTTTGGGGCTCATTATGTTCATACCGATACGCTATCGATTTTCGACATCGACAAGGCTGTCAAGCAGGCCTCAGTCGTCAAGCTTCTCGGTACTTGGTCCTGGGCGTGTTTTCAAAGACTTGGATTGCTACAGTGTCTTTTGGTAGATGAATTCAGCGGTCGCAGTAGTACTCGTCAATCCAATCAATTCGCTAACACGTGATGAAATATGTTGCCTCTTTCCTGGTCATATGCACAGCAGTGAAACGAAGCAGGCTGCGAGATGCACCGTGGATTTAAGGGAAATGATTGGCAAATGTCGGTGAGTTATCATTGGCACTCGCTCGCAGACTGTATCCGGCGATCTGGTCCCCTTTGTCACTGGTCAAAAGTGAGATCAGACACATTTCCAGCCTCAATATTTGAAGTTATCGACTTGTGGATGGAACCGCATAAGAAGTGTTCGCTTGCTTGCTCCTCGACAAGACAGCTCCACAACGCTTTGATCCACGTGCATGAGCCCTTGGATGTGCTACATTACCCGTATTCTGTACCGTTGTACAGAGTACAAACGCAAGATATTGTCACCGGCTTAGTATAAACAGAGGCTTGCACAATGTTAGGATCCGAGGATATGAGCTTGCTGCTTATAAGGTCTCAGGTCTCACAGCAAGCCAGTGGCAGAAGTCCTGTTAGATCAATATGTCTCTGCAGAACTGGCGAAACCCTGTCGTCTTTTCAGTCTTCAAAGTCGGAAATCCTGGCCAAAGCAGTTCGCTTCGTTCGTACGTAAGAGCTATGGAGTCGGTGAGTGGCCGTGGATCCTTGGCTTGTGGATCGCGGTCAAGTAGCACGGTCGTCGCACCGCAATGGGGGAATCTGCGGGACGACCTGCCGAAGAGCCCGCATGTGGACGAGGAGCTCTTGGTGATCTGTTGCACGCGGACGCGGCGCGTACCTTCAATTGACGTCGCTTTTGTCATAATTGTCAGTTTCTGAGGCAGAAGCGAGATCGGGTCAGAGGGGATGCTGCCCAAGTTTGGGAGTGCTACATTGGTGCGTTGTCGGTTGTCCTCGATCTCACGCATCGCATCGCTTTGAACGCACCACCATAGTCATATTGCTTCTCCGTTATACCTACCTCGACGTGATCGCAGTCCCACGTCGTCTCGGACTGTGGGGGCCGGTGGCCGGGGGCTTACCGTGTGGTGGGTGGTCGGTGGTGTGCATCCCCGTGCTGATGCATGCGCATGGTTGGCCAGTTGTCACAGTTTGCTCTGCGCATGAGTTGGTGTGGTTGGGTAGATATTCGTTGCCATCTTTCTTGCCTTTCTGCTCTTGGGTGATGGCAAGGATGACCCTTTGTCTATCTATCTGTAGGTAAATACCAAGTACGGAGCCTTCTTTGATCAATTGGTCCCCAGCAAGGACCAGGTATCGATAATCCTCCGATTGGTTTTGACTACGGATACAGATGGAGCATGCAGATGGAATCGATGGCTCTCTCATGGACCATGACGCATCTCATTCTCCTACTACATACATGTGATTGTGGTGCGCCATGTTTCCATATCGCAACATCAATACATGTAGCCGCCTCCGTGATCTAGGACGACATGTATAGAAGCCCAATATCGACAGTCATCCTGGCAGGTAACAACGCATCTCACCAAAGCCTGGTGGACTGCATAAGAAGCATTTGGCCTGTCCGCCTCGTCTTGGCCTCATTTCCAGTTTAGTTACAAGTTGGCTATCCGATGCAGACCTGTCGATGAGGACCCAACGTTGGTGTCGTTTGTCTTTCTGGCTTTCTCATCATCAGCCCATTTGACATGTTGGCCCAACACCGTCTCTTGACCCTGCAGCCCGATTCTTTCCCGTTTGCAATATCCTGTCACTTCGACCGCCTTGTCTCAGACTGAGGCAAGGCCCTGATCATTATGTTTTCCTGTTTACCTGGCCTGCCGCTCATGTCATTGTCACACCTGCAATATCCGGATATCACCTCAGCCGCAATTCCGACCTCCGAGCGTTGATGCCAGTCACATTGGCGTTGATCGTGGCCGTCACTATCACAATAACGTAGTTTATGCCTTCGCCAGCATCACTTACAATCACTGCCGTTCTAGAGCTGTTCTCCCGAGATTAGGCCCGGGTTGCAGGCAGCCGTCACATATCCAACCATGTTTAAATCATTGCACTGGTCTGATTCGCCATTACCCATTTCTAGCATTCCGTCTGTTACCCTTGCTGCGCGCTTAGTCGCCCACTCACATGTACAAAGCTGCTCACGACATCGCGTTTGCAACGCATCCCAGACCCCTCTCCTAAACCTGTAGTTAGCCTCTCTCCTAGCTTCAGCCCATTCGGGGTGATGAACCTGAGCCCTTGCGATGGCTCCTCATTCGTCGTCGCCGTTGCGCTCACGAGTAGCTCCTCATCTTTGCTTGGACGGGGCAGGCCGAAGATCATCATCTCGGGCCACGGCGATGGAACGCTTGTTTAGAAAGTCCATGCTTTCGTCGCAGCGCGACAGCGCGACAGGTTGACGGACCCATGGATCCTCTCGGGTATCGAATGGACAAGCGGTCCCCGACAGTATGTCGCTCATTTTGACTCTCCAGAGGACAACACGAATTCATGTTTTTCGACCACAATCAAGACTAACACTTTTGCAGAGTGACAAGTAGATTTCTATACAATTATATGTACCATCGCAAAAGGTGCATTAGGTGAGGCTTAGGTTTGACGTATCAAAACATAGTGTTAGAAGAAGTGAAGGGATACATCTGTTTTACCATTTCTTTGCAATATCAAGGACTACCGGTAGTAAATTGGTGAACTTTGTTGATATAAACCTCCCGTTTCATCCACATGTCTACAAGTCAGAAAGAAAGTCGGAATTCAGTAGTATATGCATCGATACAAGTATCGAGGCCCTGGAAATAATAACCCTAAGATTAATACGGTCAAAAACTCTGGTTACGGTGGTGGTATGGTATAGGGTATGCCGATTTATAGTCGTGGCCACTCTCATCTCGGCGTATGCTACAAGGGACGAACTGAGAGATGGGACGTTTATTTATGTATTCCAATTAAAGTACTCCAGAGTCACAGCTCAAACATTACGTTACTGAGAAAGTTGACGCAGCATCTCACCGTCATTGAGCCAATTGTAGGGGATTCTTTATACTCAGTCAAATTGAGGTACACGGAATGTCATACCTGTTTCCCAGCTGCAGTGAGTACCTGACCCTGATACAATGCTGTCAAAGCCGATAATATACTGCCTCGTGTTGGGCCCAAGTTCCTATATTTTGTCATCTGCACTGAGTAATTACAATAACTGGTAACTCATCATGTATATCGCAACAAACCGAGGTAATTATCATGCACAAGCGTATGGAACTCACAAAACACATGATCTCGACGTGATCAAGACTTGCAGAACACGAGAAAACCATGGGAATAACAGCATTGACCATATTACCGTGAATATGGCGCAGAATATACACTGGTGCTGCTCTCTTCAGTATCATACCTACTGCCGCCACGCACTGCCCTAAAGCTTAACTGCACCGTGATAGTATCCACGTAAACCCACTGTTCATGGGAACGAATACTTAAAAGAAGTCTGTCTAAAGCCTCAATAGATCGTGCTGAGTTACACAGTGAGGGTGGGACCAGAGGTGAATCAGTTGTCAACGAGGGATGTAGAAGGAGTCATGATGTAAGTGTGAACTTTCCACAGCGAGATTGAAGTTTTGGCCAAGTAATTGCACGAACACGGGGGGTATCATGTTGAATTATAGAAGACTGTCCTCGTAGTTGTCAGGGCCAACCTCTAGAGGTACATGTCGCCTCAAGATACCCAGCCACAACAAAATCGGCACGTCCACTATTTAGTCAAGCACCTGCTCGGCCATAGAGACTAATAAACACCGCATTAGACTCAAGTGTGACACAAGGACGGAAGCTTCAGGTTATAACTTACCGGCGCTACCAGTGTTGTCAGGCTCGACATATGCCTTGCTAACTTTGCCGTTCTCCACTTTGAGAGCGTACCGCTTGCCTCGCATGCCACCGAAGACGGCGTACGCTTCAAAGCCAAGATCCAGGGCCTTTGTGAACTCGCCAGTGGGGTCACCGAGGAATCGAATCTGACACATGTTAGGATAAGATACACGAAGCCACGAATAAGGCGTATTGTAGGCATCGGTGTTGACTCACTCCGGTCTGTTTGGCGGGGTCGAGCTGCTCGCTCCATGCCTTCATGCTGTGATAAGAAAGTCAGAATCGTACCGGAATAGATTTTTCGAGAACGGAACCTACACAAAGGGGTCGTTGACAGACACAACAAAGACCTGGCCAGCTTGCTTGAGCTTGGGGTGGTTGATGTATGAGGGGATGTGCTTGCTGGAGCATGTGCCGGAGAAGGCGGCAGGGACACCGACGATGTATCCATTGGCCGACTCGAACTCCTCGGCAAGGTTGACTTTGTTTCCGGGGGAGTCCTCGAGCAGCACATCGAGGTTGGGGATCTCCTGGCCGACACGGACAGAAGCTCGAGGGGTGGAGTGGAAGCCGCGGGCGGCGACAGCAGCAGGCCTGGCGAGGGCAATGCGTCGGAGAGGAGCTCGGAAAGACATGGTAGAAGATGGATTGGCTCGATTGGTGAAGTTTTTGGGTTATGTTGGAGAGACGTCGTCTGTCAATTGCTTCTGAGGTTGTTCGTTGATACCAGTTGTGGAGGTTGCAGCTTGGGACAGCTGTGGTACAAATGACATCACGCACGTTGAGCTCCACCGCGCTAAGAAGCCCATTGCTTGTTCTGTTGAGAGCTCTGAGTGCTCTTTATCATCGTACAAATGAAAGGCCAGTTGTCAATGTAAATATGAAAATCAGCAACAATGCCTCTCGTGTTGTCAATAGGTAGTACAGCGGGTAGAAGGCATTATAACGCCTTCCAACAATGACGCTTATTTCCCCAACCGGGGGGCTCCTTCTCTCGGAGTGTTTGCCGGTATCGCTTGCCTGCCCTGCGTGGGCAACCAGTGCCCGAGCACTTTTGCCTCCCGAAACCTGCATGCAATGTTCAACTATCATAAAGCAATCACTTCTTATACCAACTTCAATCTGCGCCCATTTATCCTCAAACCTCCCATAGTCAATCAGTCACATACAAGTTACTGCTGTTCGCACCCTGCCTCCTCTCCTTATCATCGTCCATCCGAACGAATTGGACTTCTTTTATTCATGGACTTTTGAAGAAGAAAAAAAGGCCAGAAGCCCAAGGCTGTTGATATTCTATCATAACGTCAGCTTCTTAAGCTGAAAGACAACGACCATGGAATCTACCCAGACCATCACGCACTCATCTTCGACATCCAATCTCCCTAATACTGGGCTGGGTGGCCTGTCCAGGCAATCGAACCCCGTGTTGTTTTGTTTGAATGGGAACTTGTCACAAAAGCCTCTGCCTGTTATATACAGCACTTTGCCTACCTGGCGTCAGCATACACATGTGGTACACATTGTTAACTTCAAAGTTGAACCGCAGTCTCGCCGAGGAGATGTATCCAACACCAACGAGGCTACACCTGGAACCGGAGGCGACATCGAGAGTGGTATATTCATACAGACGCACAACAGCAGAATGTCCGGAGATCTTTACATGCCTCGCCAGTCTCCATACTCTTGCTATTATGAGCTTGAGGGCGAGGAATTCCACGACATAACGCAGCATGAATGCTTCGATTCCGAATCTGCTATTGGTTTCATCTACGACAAGGACTACGAATATGTCTTTGGCCAAATTCTACACCTCAGTCTTCTTCCTTGCAAGAGGAACAGCAGTGCCTCGGTGGATTATGAACACCAAGAGAACAATGGCGAGCACTTGTCACCCTATACTACCACCGAATAGGTCACGGCTGTGGTTCAGGCAATGGGAACAAAGAATCTATTGATAGAGAATGAGCCCAAGGACTGGTACGTGGATGAAACGGGTGTGTTTCAGGAATGTGGCCGAGAGAAGGCGAATGTTGAAGATGTCGTCTACGTTCAAAACTGTACCTTGATCGGATTCTTTACAGAAAACTGATGTACAACGATGTAACAAAAGTAGGCCATTAATATAATATAACATCAATAAACTTATCAGCATGATTTCGAGGACATCTGAAACGATTGCATGGTACGCATTTAGCTCAAGTCATCGATGCTTGTGCATAGTTACGGATGCAGATATCTGACAATTGGGGAAACGTACTCGAGTGATGTGTCGGAAAGCTTACTATAGTCGCTTGACGTAACTGCCACTATTGTCTGAATATTATAGTGAACTTATGCAATATGCCTTGTGAGGAGTGTTGGAACTTCCCAGGCTAGGGGTAAAGCGAGCATGCGGAATCATGTAACTACCTAAGACTACTTCTGCTATTAACTATTGATAAACCTTTGTAAGGTAAGATATACTACGATAAGAGGAATTAAAATTTACACTTATATTCTATAAACTAATCACAAAGATATGTCTCGATCTTCTGTAGTAAGACTGGGATATGCCCATTCCGTCTTCTTCTCGAGCTAGGAGGCCAAGTATACAAGGATATCTATGCTTGTTGCTATCTCATTGCATTAATAACCAAAAGTTTTACTGTCCATACAATGAGCTATCTGTACATATGTTATCGCAGCTGGCGATGAACATGCTGCTCTTGTTAGAAGCAAGGGTTCAACGGGACGATGAATACGGGTTGACTTCCATGCACAGACTCGGCTGGTTCTGGTGTCAGGTCCATAATGCCGAGTGAGGCCTGTGTGTTTCAGAAAGATCACGTATTTCGCACTCGTATGTGCTTTGTATGTAAAACGGAGAGAAACTAGGCTCGTCCTGTGGACAAGAGGCCCGTTTCAGAGTGAATCTCTGGAACCCTAGATGAGGCGACGATAACATCACCTGCGCTTGTCTGATCATGTTGAGATAGACGATGTACAGATGTACTCTTACGTTTGGGCTCGTCGTCGGCTTTGTGATTGTCTCCTATTACGAATGCCTTAGACGACGTGTAAGACAATACGAACCGAGTCAGTGCCGCGTCTCAGGTGTTAGTCTCAGATAGACTCGGCCTGCTGTATTATGAACACTACTATCGAGAGACAAACTATCGTTGGTGTGAAATGGAATCTCGTGGACGGCCATGGGCAAATTTATCGAGGACGCGGAGGTAAGAATGTTTGCCATGTATCATGTATATATGCCTATTAGATCGACATTCAACGTTGGTTCTTGGCCTGTTACCTCAGCCGTAACCTGCATGGCAACGTATTCTGACGTGCATCTACAAGGTTTGAGGAGCTAGTCTATGCAGTCTATCACTCTATCTATCACCCGCTTTGACGTTTGCTTTCTGTTCCCCAAAAGTTTAGGATCCAATAGGCTGAGGAACGAGTTGAAGATGCAAAGTTCTCAACTATTTTTGCAGATATTTCGTAGGAACTAAGATTGTTGAAGGATTGGGCTTGGCGCTATCTCCCCTTTCTGTATTAAGTGATATTGGATGTGAGAAGCAAATGCAGATACAACATGTGCTTCTTTACCCTACGCCAGATGTTGCTCGATGGTTGGCACCGGCTGGTATCTGTATCTAGGCGTTCGCAAGTAGCCGGGCCCATCTAAGAGCCAGAGCAAAGGGTCGGCGTCGTCTAGATCCTAAACCAGCTTAGCTATGCGCTATGGAGAAAGCATGCCGCAACAATGCGGGTTGCCAATCTAGACTAGACAATCCGCCGTCAGCCAAAGACGTTGTGGCCGAGAGAATGAGTAGCTTGCATAGCATGACAAGACAAGAATGTGGAGTCAAGACCTGTCCTTTGTGAGAATGACTCGCCGCCATGTGTGACGTTGTGTTCAGCCAGGATTTCAGACAATCGGTTACTGCTCGACAAGAGAGAACCACAGAAGTGTATGAGGAGGACTTGATTCGGACCGTCAAGCACCATATTCGCATGATAACAGGCATTCTTAAACGGGTCTGCTACTTCGATAATGCCCAAGATGGTGATCTTCAATCTTTGAAGCCGTTTTGTCGTGTCTCAGCGTCTCTGCCGGCGATCGCCACGCGCACGATACGATAGGGAGCCAGCGACAAGGAAGGTACCGTTTGACTCGGTATACTTGGCGAACAGGGGAGCGGGCATGGCAGGCAGGGGGGCTCGGAAGAAGGCCACAGCACGCCAGAGGCAAGGGTCTTAGTGAAGAGACTGAGACAAAGTGATGCTAGACATGCCGCACCTTGCTAGGTATGTTAAGGTTGATAACGCGGCGACGGTCTTGAAAATGGGCCAGTGTACTCCGTAAAGCAGCCTTTATTGGGCCCCTTGTTGTTAAAGAGCAGAGATCATCGTCACAGAGAGGATACCTTTTCTAAAAACAACGGGCTGAAGGAGGCGGGTAATAATCAAATGCTGGGGCTTAGATGGAGCTCATGTGATTTTGTCTGATTCCCCGCTCGAGGGTTAACTCGCTCGCTAAGAGTGTTATGACCTCACTCAGTCACGCGGACCTATTAGCTTAATATGGAAAGGTAGTGTTCGGAGCCCTGAGAATGGATGTGAAGCAATTCGAGAGTGGCACTCGACGAGGGTTCTAATAGCCACATCCAATCCTGTCATCACCACAACAGCAAACATCACTCCCACGCACACGGGCATTCACAGCGTCCCGTCCATGGGTGCATAAGCAGGTGCAGGCACTTTAGTAGAGCCTTGTACCCTGTGCCTAGCCCAAAGCGGACAGTGGTCCAATATACCCCTGGCTTGACACGCCAGGACCCCCTCTCACATACAAAACTGATCCAGGCACGAGGGCTGTTTTGGCGCCACAGCCCCTATCTCTTGTCCAGTGTTGTTTCGAACGTGAAGCCGGGGGCCGAATTCTGTATGCTATAAGTCTGCTAGGAAATCTTCATGTAACTAGATAAATTAACAATATGGGGTATTAGCGCTCAGGTGCATGCTTTTACAAACTAACTATGGAGTACAAAGAAACAAATTAATCTTGCGAAACAAAAAAACACACGTCCCGCAGGTATAGCAGCTACGCCCAACCAATTTCTTGCAACTGATCTGGCTTCAGCTTGGGTACCAATGAGGTCGCAGCTTCTCGGCTTCAATAGCGTTGTATCATTGAGATCCTCCATCTGACCAAGTTTCAACACAAACGGAGGCTTTTCTCGAAGCTTTCCTCTCTACCATCACTGTCCTTGAGCACGCCTAAAACATAGAGAATCCCTAGCAACAGTGAAAAGTTGATCAATTCTGCATCCGTTTATCACCCAGGAAGTTCGTACTACCAGATGGAACTCCCTCAATTGACTAAACCCCGCCAACGCCGCTTTGCGACGCCTTCGTTCCACACGAATTCAAAGAGCGACTGACTGCGCATATTCTTCCTTTGTTACAGAGGAGAACAAGCGACATGCAAACTCTGAGCCTTATAGATTTCAGCTACAGAGTAAAGGCATTACAAGCCAGGAGGCTTTGTTTCCAGCCTGCAGAGTTCAAGCTCGTTAGTGGATGTCAAAGTGTCTCCTGTACCTTGCAGTACCATCACCAACAACGTTAGCAGTGCACCAGGTTGCTGCTGATCGTCATTGCACCTGTGGGTTCCCGTTGCAAGAGCCCGCTCTAAAAACGATCTTTAGACAGCGTCACTCCACTCTGTCTCCCGTAAGTTTCGTCTCTGCCCCTGATCCCAGCCAGCCTATGGAACCCTTCAGGGTTTGGCCTTTTTTCTATCGTTATCTACGGACACCTTATAACGTATCTGGTATGGAGCAGGAATGGTTGTGGAGGGCGTGCATATCAAGCGTTTCCATTTGTCTGGAGGCGCTGCGGGTGATTGTCGCAACGATAGTGCAGGATGTAGACTGTGGCTGCGACTGCAATTGTGTCGCTCTGAAGATATTCCCAAGATACCTACAGTATCCGTAAGACGGCTTCGTTTCCCTCCAGCTCGAGCTAGCTCCTGGGCTCTGCACCAACTCTGTGAGGTACCTAAACTCTACTGCCGGAAGGTGGTAGACTGCCACGTTATTCCAATCCCACCACCACTCAACGTCGTTCTTACTGGCAGACTGGGTATCATCACCATTCAGTACCTACCTGATTGCTCCTATCTCAGGTACCGACCTGTATCCGTACCATACCGTACCTGTAATCATTCGCCCTCCATCCCCCTCTTTCTCCTTGTCAACTATTATGTTTCTTACCTGCCTTCCATGACATTAGTTGCCCCTGATTCCTGCCTTCTCTCCATTCGAGTCACCTGAGTTTTCGCATCGCTCTTCTGGATAGATAGAGGTACCTTCTCCCACTCTTTCTTCAACGTCGATCGTTTCCCTTCCCTCTCGCAGCTCATCATCCTTTCATTCATCGTCGCCTGTTTCGCGTTGCCTTTTATTCCTCCTATCTCCTCCCCACACACACAAAAAAGCCCACAACGCACGACCCTGCAACGTCGAGCGCCAGCGATCCACCGACCGTCCCACGCGCCGTCTCTCCCTCCTGAAGTCCGCGTCTCAGCCGTGCATAAACCTGCCCGGAAATACAATGCCTGGTACCTTGCAGTCCCCTACTTGAGCCACTCCACGTCAAGTACCTCCTTAGCCTGGGTACTTCATTTTTAATTGGCTTGCCTGTGCAATTCCATCACGGCCCCCCTTCCCCTTCCCACCTCTGCCTTGTCTACCACCAACACCACCACCACCGCTACCACCTCCACTTTCGCTATCACCATCAATCCGTCGCCGGTTTGTCGACCATTTTGCGCTTCTTTCTTGCTTGAACGCTTCCTGCGCTCCTCGTCATATCGAGGGTTTCTACAAGTTCGCATCGCGACATACCGTCGCTGCCATTGAGCTACCATCGCTGCTTTTCCATCCATTGGTTGTCATTTGTATCCTATCTTGTCCTCCTTTTGTCTCCCTAGCGACTGTTTCCTAGTTGCGCGCTCAACCCGCTGTACTCGCCTCATCTCCGACGCCGATACCCATCTTAACACAACATCGATATTTTTCTCGACATTTTGCTCCTACAACTCTAATCCGTCCTACCATCGTCAAAGAACTACTGTCCTTTGCCTCGCTACTTCCCATCGCTCGACGACCCATTCGACTACCTTCCAGCGTACCTCGACTCATAATTGGAACATACTTCCCGGCCGTCTTGGGTAGCTGAGACGCCTTAGCTCAACACCGGTGCAACAACCAGACGTTGTCTGGGTTAAGAGGCATACGAGCATACACCTTTGTTATATCGAGTCTCAGCAGATAAATTATGTCCATCATGTTGCAAACACCATCTCGAGCTTCTACCGCCTCCTCTTCTTCATTCCAGCCTATATCACGCCAAAACACCATGTCATCCTACGATGGTTCGCGCTCTGCGCGCCAATCGAAGCGCTACTCCATGTCAGCACTGTACATGTCGATTTCTGCCAATGAAGGAGACTTGCAGATTGAAGATGAGCTTGCTAAAGGTAAGTGTTAGCCTGTGCATAGTGAGAGGACAAATCATTGACCCCCGTCCCAGCACAAAAGTCTTTGCGTGACCTTAAGTCAAAGATTTCGTCACAGTCCAAGAAGAACTTCGTTCTGGAAAAGGATGTGCGCTACCTGGATTCTCGAATCGCCTTGCTTATCCAGAACCGCATGGCTTTGGAGGAGGTACGTTTACAACGACCTTTGAAATGAACAAATTCTCATCAATTGTGTAGCAAAACGAAGTTGCCAGCCATCTCGAAGACGCTCTTGAGATGCAACAAGGTGTCTTCCCAAACGATGATAAGA
Source organism: Fusarium nurragi (assembly GCA_012977755.1). NCBI lineage: Eukaryota > Fungi > Ascomycota > Sordariomycetes > Hypocreales > Nectriaceae > Fusarium > Fusarium nurragi. Next base: position 171,672 of record JAALXI010000046.1, read on the forward strand.
CGCAGAAATACGGAAACCTCCTGTTTCTGCTGCAGTCTGAACCTAGGCACATTGCCCACCTTTGCAGACTAGTTACCATGTCTGAAATCGACTCACTCCTTCAGACCGTCATGTTTACCATCTACGGAAACCAATATGAGAGCCGTGAAGAACATCTCCTTCTCACCATGTTTCAGGTACGTTTTTCAGGCCATGATAGATTCCAAGTCTCACAAGTTATAGTCTGTCTTGACATATCAATTCGATAACACACCCGATTACTCGTCTTTGCTCCGCGCCAACACGCCCGTGTCCCGAATGATGACAACATATACTCGAAGAGGACCTGGTCAAAGTTTCCTCAAGTCCGTACTTGCTGATAGAATCAACGGTTTGATCGAATTGAAGGATCTCGACCTCGAAATCAACCCGCTTAAAGTATACGAGCGAATGATTGAACAGATTGAAGAGGATACCGGCCAATTGCCTCCCCATCTACCGAAGGGAATCACTGGCGAGCAGGCTGCTGAGAACCCTCAGGTTCAAGCCATTATCGAGCCCCGCCTGACTATGTTGACTGAGATCGCCAATGGCTTTTTGACCACCATTATCGAGGGCCTCGAGGAAGCGCCTTATGGCATTCGTTGGATATGCAAGCAGATTAGGAGCTTGACCAAGCGCAAGTATCCTGATGCCAACGACCAAGTCATCTGTACTTTGATAGGTGGCTTCTTCTTCCTGCGCTTCATCAACCCCGCGATTGTCACTCCGAAATCGTACATGCTTATCGACGGAACCCCGGCCGAGCGACCTCGACGAACTCTGACTTATATCGCCAAAATGCTTCAGAACCTCGCCAACAAGCCATCCTACGCTAAGGAACCGTACATGGCTAAGCTCCAGCCATTTATTCATCAGAACAAGGAGAAAATTAACAAATTCATGCTTGATCTCTGCGAAGTTCAGGACTTCTACGAAAGCCTCGAGATGGACAACTACGTTGCGCTGTCAAAGAAGGACCTTGAACTCGAAATCACTCTCAATGAAGTGTACGCCATGCACACGTTGCTCGACAAGCATCATAAGGAGCTGTGCAAGGACGACAATTCGCATCTTGCAATCATCATGTCGGAACTGGGATCATCACAGCCTCAGCTGCCGCGCAAAGAGAACAGAGTCATCAACTTGCCCTTGTTCAGTAGATGGGAGTCCGCCATAGGTGATTTGACAGCGGCGCTGGATATTACCCAAGAGGAAGTGTTTTTCATGGAAGCCAAGTCCATCTTCGTGCAAGTTATGCGATCCATTCCATCGACAAGTGGAGTGGCCAGGCGACCACTGCGATTGGAACGCATCGCCGACGCTGCGGCCACAAACCGCAGTGATGCTGTAATGGTGCGCAAGGGTATTCGTGCGATGGAGCTGCTTTCTCAGCTTCAGGAATTGCATGTTATCGACAAGAACGATCAGTTCAGCCTCCTTCGTGACGAAGTTGAGCAGGAACTTCAACATCTTGGCTCTCTCAAGGAGGGTGTAATCGCCGAGACTCAGAAGTTGCAGGAGGTTTACAAGACCATTCGTGACCACAATGTGTATCTCAACGGACAGCTTGAGACATACAAAAGCTACCTGCACAATGTTCGATCACAAAGCGAGGGTACCAAGAGAAAGCAACAGAAGCAGCAGGTCCTTGGTCCATACAAATTCACTCACCAGCAGCTCGAGAAAGAAGGTGTCATTCAGAAGAGTAATGTTCCCGACAACAGGCGGGCCAACATCTACTTTAATTTCACTAGCCCGCTCCCAGGAACCTTTGTTATTTCACTGCACTACAAGGGTTAGTCGTTTTGATTCCTCAATCAGTCCTCATGCTAACATAGAGACAGGCCGTAACAGGGGTCTGCTTGAGTTGGATCTTAAGCTGGATGATCTGCTTGAGATGCAGAAGGATAACCAGGATGACCTTGACCTCGAATATGTCCAGTTCAACGTGCCCAAAGTACTGGCTTTGTTGAATAAGCGCTTCGCTCGAAAGAAGGGCTGGTAAACGATCTATAACGACAATACGACTCTTGGCCACAAAAACATCTCGACACATATTGATCCATGTACTACGACCACATCAGACGGAGGGGCTTGGCGTTATGGATACTGATACCACGGAATATTCTGTTCTCTTTACCTTGGGCCAGTAAGCTACTTGGAGGGCTTGTCACCATGGTTTCATTTGTTGATTTTCATTTGTCTGTTTTTTTTTGGGCATGAATGCCTGCTTCGCGCGTTGTACCGTGATGGTGATGGTTTAAGTCAGAGAGCATGAAGGACTATTCTTTTATATACCGTTTGCTTGTTTCTTGAACGGCGGTATTCTGCTTCGGCTGGTCCGCAGTGGGAGTTTGTATGTGGCGCCCTGATTATGTGTGCATGCCAGTAGTTTGTTTGGGGGATGATTGTAATACCTAGGAAAGTAGTTTTGAGCAATCTGATAATGAATGACGGGATTTCAATGTCTCAATTAGGAGTTTCGGAATGTATCGCGCTCGCGTACGAATCAACGGATTGGTGCCATTAATTAATAATAGTAACGGCAAACAAACATCGACTGCTAAGTACTTGACTTGCGTGCGTATTATTTAACTGCCAACATAGTACCTGAGGAAGGAATCGAGCTACCGAGGAACAGAACTGGGGATGTGGAGAGCTTCGGGGGAGGGGCCGCATAAGCTTGTAACCCCAGATGTGAACCTCGGCATCTCTTAATTGACGAACAAGGGCCAGGTGTTTGGCTCAGATATACCTGCTTCATCTGCCATCAATCCTATCCAACGTTGAAATTCAACTGAGTCCCGGCCTCGCTAATTCATTGTTCATCTGTACCCCCTCAATTTCTGAACTCCTGTTGCCCTTGAAAATACACTACAGCCGTATCCTCCTCATTCTCTCGACTCAACTTCATCTTACCTTTGCCTGATGGCTGGTAGAATTCGTCAGCCCGTCGACGAGACGGCGCTTGAGAAATACATTTCCGAGAATGTACCTGTTATCAAGACACCGATTGGTCTCAAACAAGTGAGTGCTCAGTTCGTACGCTCCCCGTTGTGCTACTCTCTGACGTCAAAACAGTTCGGGTTTGGTCAATCCAATCCTACGTACCAAATCACTGCTTCCGATGGCCAGCGCTTCGTGATGCGCAAGAAGCCACCTGGAAAGCTCCTCTCTAAGACCGCCCACAAGGTCGAGCGCGAGTACCGTATCATGCATGCTTTAGAGAACACTGATGTGGCTGTCCCCAAAACGTACTGTCTGTGCGAGGACGACTCGGTCATAGGAACCCCGTTCTATATCATGGAGTACCTCGATGGGCGCATATTTGAGGACTTTACTATGCCGGGCGCAGAGCCCGCTGAGCGTGAGGCCATGTGGCGTGATGCTGTGATAACTCTGGCGCGCTTCCACGCTGTTGACTACAAGAAGGTCGGCCTGGAGAAATTTGGCAGACCATCGGGTTTTTATCCTCGCCAGATCAATACGTGGGTGACCATCTGTGGGAGCCAGGAAAAGGCTGTCGACATTGAGACCAAAGAGCCCGTTGGCAAGCTTCCATATTTTGAGGAGACGGTGCGCTTCTTTAAGAACGAGCGACTGCAGCCCAAGGATCGGGCAACGCTGGTGCACGGCGATTACAAGATCGATAATCTGGTGTTTCACAAGACCGAGCCAAGAGTGATTGGAATCCTAGAGTATGTTTCTCCTCTTTTGCTTCTTCAATGCCTGCTAACGGGTATCTCATAGCTGGGAGATGTCTACCATCGGCCATCCGCTCTCGGACATTTGCAATTTTCTCACAAACTTCTACTCGGCCAAGTCCCCTGGCGCAACCCCCTACGACGCGTCTGGCTTCCTCCCTGGCAGGACGCCCGGTCTCCCGCAACCCGAACAGATCCTGGAGTGGTACACGGCGCAAAGCGGGTACGACGCTCGGCCGGAGGTGCCGTGGGGCATGTCTTTCAGCATCTGGAAGCTGGCCGGTGTGTGTCAGGGGATCGCAGCGCGGTATGCGCTCAGGCAGGCGAGCAGCGAGAAAGCAAGACAACATGCTGAGACGAGGGGATCGCTGGCTGAGTTCGCCTGGGCATTGGCGAAAGAGGCTGGTGCAGATGAGACTGGAACGAAACTGTAGGAGATGGGGCGATGGCCGTGGCACAAAGAATACGATTTGTTGTTGTATGTTGTTGCCATTTTTAACATCTTTCATTTCGATGTTGTCGCAGATATTCATGGACGTGTCTGAGCACGAGGGAATTGCATAGAGTCAGAGAGTGAAGCCCAGCACCGCAGCAGGCAATCTACTACTGCCCGGTGAACCATTTTTTTTTTTTTTTTTTTCAGTTGTTATCTAGATTGTTGGAAAGGCCAAATCGAGTATAAATCAATTATCGAGACCTCATTCACACCTGGGAGTCTGCTATCCAATCACTGGCGTTTCGGGTTGCAAAACCCCCCAAGATTCAGATCCGAAACAATCCTTGCTTAACCTAGCTAAGCTTATGACGTTACACTTTGTGAATAGGTAGGTAGCACTCCATTTCTCTCTCCCTCGCAACACTTGTTTCAATATTTATACTCAACTCCCTATATCCCCATCAGGAGCTTGGATCTGCCAGTAGCGCATTTGTACGGCGCTTTACAGCATCTATCTTATCGCTCGCTACGCCGAAGCGGGTCAAAACTTGATCTAGTCGCTCCCAACAACGCGATACCTCATTGCAGTCCATTCCTCATCTTTGCTCCCTGATTCTGTCCGTACCCTTAAGCATTGTTCTCGTAAGATAATCGACTGGCCTATTCATGGCTAGCAATACCCGTCGGCGCATCACGTTGGCGGACCCAGAGCCTCCAGCGGATGAACGACGCCCCCTACTGAGTAGGCTCAGTACAGGCGTTCCCGACGACCGTGAGGCTCTGTACAGCTGCATGGCAGATCCTCATAGCCATTTGCCTGTGTATACAAACATCCACCGTATTCGTCGCGATATCATCAGCGTTGTTGAGGACTACTTGAGCCTCGCCCAGCTGCAGGATCTGAGAATTAATGTTACAGTTGTGCGGCCTTTGGTTGATAAGTTCTACGGCCTCAATGACATTTCTATCAGTAAGAGAAGCGAAGGCAAGCTTCATGCAGCTTCAAAACTGACACAGACGCATAGTTTACTGCTTGCTGGTCAACCGTGCGCAGTTCCTCGATGAGCAATCTCATCTGAACAACCGGCACAATGTGAACTTCACCCGTGCCACTCTATGCGAGCTCATTGCTACGCGCATTCTCCGACGCTTTGGTGAAGTGCACGACGACGGCTACGACGGTCTTCTCTTACTGGCTCACATCCTCGTTGCAGGCTTCGAGCCCTTTCAGAATGCCCCGGATGAGATTCGAGACGAGGCAGAGCGTACTACCTCTTGGGTTGATTACAAGACACTGCCAGCTCTGGAGGTCGCCATTGTTACTGAGAGCAAGCATTTCTTGAGCTCTGCAACTTGCCAAAAGGTCGTCAATGCTATCTACGAGGGCCGGATTGTTTACACTCCTTCAACGTTTTGGGACATCATTCCCGATCATTATAAGCTCAAGCCCATCTCTATCTACGACCCTCGCGATTCACCTCTTCTCAACCAGTACCGTCTCATTGTCCCTCGAACTCGAAACATCCTGGAATCCATTCAGTTTGCCACGCTGCTCGCTCTCTATGTTGCGGTCATGGTTCTTAGGAGGAAGAAGCACTATGGGCCGACCGAAGCTGCCTTTGCCATCTTTGCTTTTGGTTGGGGTCTAGATCAATTTGCTACTATTCTGGCACATGGATGGTACGCTATAATCTGCTGTCGTCTTGTACCTTGCTGACATGTCTCTGCAGGAGCGTATATACCCAGAACCTGTGGTCATTTCTTGATGTCGCATTCGTCTTCATCTACTGGGTGTATCTCATTCTACGGTTCATGGGCTGGAAACTTGGGGACCCAAACCTGGACGAGCAAGCATTTGATGTGCTTGCGCTTGCAGCTCCTGTATTGGTCCCGCGCCTGGCTTTCAACCTGCTTCGAGACAACCTTGTGTTCTTATCCCTAAGGTCAATGATGGCGGACTTTTTCTTTCTCACAGCTCTATCTGCCTGGTGCTTCTTGGGCTTCCTGCTGTCACTTCTCTGGCTTGGCGAAGGCGCCCACCCTATCCTGTACGTTCTGCCCCATATCGATTCGATGCAACGTGGTACTGACGCATATAAGAACAATATCGAAGTGGATGATCTATATCTGGTTCGGATTAGATGGTACAGGTATCCAACGATCGGTCAGTATCTGTTTAAACCCCCTTGTTGAATTATTTCTGACTGATTTGCCAGACCGAGTTTCACTGGCTGTTTGGACCTAGTGTGATGGTAGCCTTTGCTTTCCTTGGAAATACTCTCTTCCTTACCATTCTGGTCTCTATGCTTTCCAATACCTTCAGCAACATTTCGACAAATGCTATATCAGAGATTAGCTTCCGCCGAGCAGTCCTCACCCTCGAAGGCGTCAAAGCCGACGCTGTGTTCGCATATCAACCTCCCTTCAACATCCTCGCTGTCTTTCTGTTCATCCCGCTCAAGTTTATCGTGAGCCCGCGCTGGTTCCACAAAATTCACGTTGCAACTGTGAAGATTCTGAATCTTCCCCTGTTGCTTATTATTGCTGTCGCCGAGCGCCGCTTGCTCTGGCCTTCTCAAACAATTGAGGATCCGGCCGAGATTAAAGCTCCGCCACCAACAAAGAGCCAGTTCTGGAAGAAGTGGCGGTTGACGGTTCACCGGGATCTTCGTGCTGTGTTCCAAGTCCCGCCCCCTGACACTGTGCACGACGACATTGCGGTTGACGACGACCTCACACATCATCTCATCCGTAGGCAGTTCACGCGTGGCGGCACAAACGAGATAGAGCCTCGCAGTACGACGTCTCGCGTCCGGCCCGACCCTGGAAGCCGACGTCCGTCGCGACGAGATTCCATGTTTCCAGGCATTCCGCCGCAGAAGCTGCGAGGCTCGTTTTCCGAGAATGACATGTTTGAAGGAAGCTCAGACAGACTGGCCAATATGGAGAAAGCGATACGACGTGTGGAGACTATGCTGTCGCGTTTGGTGCCGTCCGCAGAGGACGCCATCAGTGGCGAGGCGCTGGAGGAGAGCGGGACACTGAGGGAGGACAATACTGCCGAGTCTTCATTTGGGGGAGGCGATTGATCAAGGGGTTTGATGCAAGGTTGGAATACGTTTACAGAGGGCGCTGGTACAGCATTTGCATAATGTTCGGGTGATTGTTGCTTGACACTGATTAACTGGCACTGTTTGGAAACAAGCTCCTTTCAACACGCAGTCAACCTTGCTTTCCTATGAATACAAACAGGTCTTTATCTTTGCGTCTTCACCATCACTTTTGTCAAATCGCTCGCTTTTGTGACAACCCAACTCCGGCCACCTCGAAATGTGCACAGTTACATACTTCAAGCACAAAGGCTGCAAACACACCTGGGTCATCCTCACAGCGCCCTGCGAACCCTTCATGGGCCTCAATAACTGCCCGACCTTCTGTGACGGCTCAGCCAAGGACCCGCCCGAGTTCTACAACACAAAGACCCGACCTTGTCCTCGGTGCCAGATGCACGGTGTTTATGACCGCAACTTGGTTCGCATGGTGGAGAGCATGGGACGGGGAATCAAATGGGGCGTGGGGCCTGGGAGAGACGATTGGGGGTGTGAGATGAAGTGTGTGATTCTCTGAGGACATCGTGGTGGGCTCGTATGGTCATGCCCAAGGAGTGGTCTACTTTATCACTTAATACTGGGAGGAGGATACATCCGCCATGGCCGAGTCGCATGCATGTTCTTCTGACCCATTCAGTCAGCTCCCTTTTCGCCCAACACCAATCGCTTCGAACTCGTTATGCGCCTGCTATTTCAAAACCACCTCGAATTTATTGGTCTACCAACTACTGCTGCGCGCTCATATTTTGCTGCTATCGACGTTTTAGTGCTTGCAGTTGCTTGATTTCAACATCACGTGCCATGCCCGCTCAGCGCCAGTCACAAGTTTTCTATCCGCAATCCCAAACGCTGCGTGAAGCCTCACCACAACTACAACATATTTCACATTGAACATCATATATCATGCTTCCAACACCAGACACTTCGCACGTTCCATACGAGCGGGTATATGAACCTGCCGAGGACTCGTATCTCCTCTTGGATACGCTCTCGTCCGATTCAGAGACAGAGTTTCTACAACAAGCCTTCCCCAATGTCGCGCCCCTTGTGGTGGAGGTTGGCACAGGCTCAGGCGTTGTCCTCGCCTTTGTCAACGCACATGCACAAAAGCTTTTCGGCACGCGCCAGGTTCTTACTGCGGGAGTCGACATGAATGCCTTTGCATGTCACGCGACTGTTCAGACCGTTGCAAAAGCAGAATCCGATAGCTCCAACACGCACGCCTCATACTTGGGCTCTTGCATGGGTGATCTCACAACACCATGGCGTGAGGGCAGCATCGATGTCCTCATCTTCAACCCACCATACGTGCCGACGCCCGAGATGCCTGCCAGACCAGAGTCATTTGTTGCAGACGACTTAGAAGCTAGCGCAATGCCCTCTTTTGATGACGATTCATACCTCCTGGCATTGTCCTACGCCGGCGGCTTAGATGGGATGGAGACAACAGACAGACTGATTGAGGCACTACCTCGAACCCTGTCTCGCCGTGGTTGCGCTTACCTCCTCCTCTGTGCCCAAAACAAGCCAGACCAAGTCAAGAGTCGAATCGAGGAATTCGGGCCTGGATGGCGGGCTCGTACTGTTGGGACCAGTGGAAAGCAGGCCGGATGGGAGAAATTGCAGATCGTGAGAATATGGCGAGAGTATGCGGACGTCGAGTAATAGGAACGAGACACTAGCAAATACCCGAAGCGTGTGAGAGCATATATTCAGATATCTTTCCATCGAAAAGAAGCGATACCCACCCCACCAGCATTCATACAGTTTTGATGGCCAAACAACCCGAACGCCAGGTTCCATTGAAAAGGTGATATCGTTGCCATATCGTAGTCGCTACACAGAACGACGCGCTTCTACTCTCTTCTTGTCGTCCCCTCACATCTCTCCGTCCATCTCGTTGCCTTCCTCTCTAAGGTCGTCCCCCGCGTCCGCGACCACCGCCTCCACGGCCACGTCCCCTGGGGCCGCCTCTGCCCCTTGGTCCTCCTCGGCCGCCCCGCTCTGCCTCCTTGCGGGCCTTGTTCTTGGGCTTGGGCGCGTCGTCGATGAGCAGTGTGTCGAGGGGTAGTGAGTCGGGCAGGATAAAGTATCGGATCGTAGAACCTCGGATGTTCATAGTATCGAGCGAGATGGGCTCCTGCCCTTTAATGGTCATCTTTACGGTACGGAGGGCCGTGTTCATCTGGGGGGAGACTGAGGAGATGGTGCCGTGGACGATGGTGCCTAGAACCAAGTCAGCGTGTTGTTCCTGGCATTGTAACAAGCCCGAAGCTGAGCTGTAGAGTCTCCTGTACCATTTTTCAATTCAATTGTCACCGTCTCGTTGGCGCATTTCATCAAAAATCTAATTATACAAAGTTAGTCCAGAAGCTCATGCTTGAGAAGAAGCTCAGCACAATCCAAGTGCAGCGTAAAGGGTGGTTTTGTTCTTACCGAACGAGCTTCATCTTGGAAATTGAAGACTAGTTATACGCTTAAAAAACTTGTAAGATCTGTTGGTGGTGAAGTCGGAGGTGATAGGCGCGTCGTCGTGGAATTGATTCGACGTGAGGCTGAGAGGCTGGCTATCACGGCCACCTGAATAGTCGGTCGGAAAAATCGAGGATCGGAGCTCCAGCTGCTAACACGTGACGTCGTGCCTGGGGAAAAGCAACACCCGGGTAGGTGGGGATCTAAGCTCCACATCAGATTGACGATATCTCATTGGTGTACCAGATAACCACCTGCTTATCGATAAGATGGGTCGCGGTACATTGAGCAAACAACGGCGGGAACAAACACCCATAAATTGCAGCCTCGCCAACCTGAGCATGTCATCACTCCAAGTTCGCCAGCCGTCTATACCCCGGGGTTTTCCTCTTTACCTTTACCTTCGACCAGACTCTCGGGGTTGGACTCCCTGATTCTTCCCCCCTGATTTTATTTCGTCTTCCTTTCGCTGCCGATTTCGCTATTCACTGTGCGCCCCTCCCTGAAAGCCTACAACGTGCTTCCATCATTACCCCACCATCCCAGGCTCTAGATCAAGCGGAAGCTCATCAGAACTCTTCTCTTTTCTTTTCTTTAATACGACAACATTCTGCCTTGTTCATTCTTCCAGTTGGGGCGACATCGCCAGACTGTACCGCCAGAAATCATGATCTCGGGAAGAGGAGGAGCTGGCGCTCGGGGGAGGATTCGCCCCCCTCGTCGCATTGTTCGTGTAAGTACCCAGAGCATGTCTCTTTTGACGTTATGGAATATATAACCTCTCACTCATGGGATTGAAAGCTAACACATGTATACTTAGCCCAACGAGCCTGGCGAAGGGTCCGATTTCGAGGCTTGTTGGAATATGCTCAAAGAAGCCCTCCGCGACATCCACATGAAGAACTGTAGCCGACTATCATTCGAGGAACTCTACCGAGCCGCCTACAAGATCGTGCTTAAGAAGAAGGGTGAGGTTCTTTACGAGAGAGTGAAGGCGTTCGAGGAGCAGTGGTTTGCCGAACATGTTATTCCCAGGATTCGAGAATTGGTCAGCAAGAGCCTGATCAACATCGGCGTCGAACGGACCTCGGGGACATCGGTCAACGAGAGACGGCAGACAGGAGAAAGATTTCTCACGGGTCTACGCGATACATGGGAAGATCATAACATGTCTATGAATATGACGGCAGATATCCTTATGTATCTCGATCGCGGCTATACGCAGCTCGAAGCTCAACGGGTCCCCATTTTCGCCACCACCATTGCGCTTTTCCGAGATCATATTCTACGATCATCTTTGAACACGAACACAAAAGAAAAAGTAATCGACATCTTGATATCTGTTATACTTGATCAGATCGATATGGAGCGCGAAGGAGATATCATAGACAGGAATCTTTTACGAAGCTGTAGTCGAATGCTCAGCAGCCTTTACGAGACCGAAGAGGAGAAGGAGAACGACAAATTGTATATCACAGTTTTCGAGCCTCGTTTCCTCGACAACAGCAGGACTTATTACGCCGCCGAGTGTGAGAAGTTATTGCGCGAATCGGATGCTGGAGCCTGGTTACGGCACATTCAAACCCGACTGAACGAGGAAGTCGACCGATGCGGAACAACCATCGAACTGGAAACATTACCAAAGGTCACAGAAACGATTGACAGAGAACTCATAGTTAAGCATCTGTCCGAGTTCCTGGCTCTAGAAGGCAGTGGGTTGAAGTGGATGATCGACAATGACAAGGTTGACGACCTTTCTATCCTCTATAAGCTCATCTCCAGGGTCGATTCCAAGAAGACAGCTTTGCGGGACATTCTGCAGCGCCGTGTGGTTGAGCTTGGTCTGGAGATTGAGAAGGTTCTGAAGAACACTGATTTCTCGGCTGGCCAAGGGGAAGGAGACGAAGGAGGCGAAGGGGAAAAGACAAAGACCTTGAATCCCGCTGCGCAGCAGACAGCTGCTGCGATCAAGTGGGTGGACGATGTGCTTCGCTTGAAGGACAAGTTTGATAATCTCTGGACTCGTTGCTTCCAAGACGATCTCGTCATTCAAAGTGCTTTGACCAAGAGCTTTTCTGACTTTATCAACATGTTCAACCGCAGCTCTGAATATGTCTCCCTGTTTATTGATGATAACCTCAAGAGAGGCATCAAAGGCAAGACCGAAGCTGAAGTCGATGTCGTTCTAGAAAAGGCCATCATTCTGATCCGGTACCTCCAAGACAAGGATCTATTCCAAACATATTACCAGAGACATCTGGCAAGACGACTCCTTCATGGCAAGTCTGAGAGCCATGATGTCGAGAAGCAGATTATTTCTCGCATGAAGCAAGAGCTGGGCCAACAGTTCACTAGCAAGTTTGAAGGCATGTTCAGAGACCTGGTCACGTCTTCTGAGCTTACTACCGGTTATCGTGATCACATGCGTGATGTCGGAGACGGTGGTAAGACTATCGACCTCAACATTAACGTTCTTACCACCAACTACTGGCCACCCGAAGTCATGGGTCGGAGTGCTCAGATTGGCGAGGCTTCTCGTGTTACATGCACGTACCCTCCCGACTTGAGACGACTGCAAGCGAGCTTTGAGCAATACTATTTAACCAACCGCAACGGACGTAAGCTTACTTGGATTGGCACTACTGGCAGCTCAGATGTCAAATGTACATTTCCAGCCATTCCTGGAAAGTCTGGCCCTCTTTCACGAGAGCGGAGATACGAGATTAACGTGCCGACTTTCGCCATGGTTGTTCTGCTTCTCTTTAATGACCTGGACGAGGGTCAATCATTGACATTCGAAGAGATTCAAGCCAAGACCAATATTTCAGTACCAGATCTCATGAGGACGCTGACTGCTATTGCTGTGGCACCCAAGTCCCGCGTTCTGACCAAGGATCCAGCCAATAAATCAGTAAAGAGTGGCGACAAGTTTTCCTTCAACGCTTCCTTTCAAAGCAAGACCATCCGGATCAAGGCGCCTATCATCAACGCTGTGTCAAAGGTCGAGGACACGACCGAGAGAAAGAGTACCGAGGACAAGAACAACCAGACAAGGGCTCACATTGTTGATGCTGCAGTTGTTAGGATTATGAAGTACGTACTGAGATGTCAGAATATTATCTGCCTTAGACACTAACCCTTGTAGGTCTCGAAAGGAACTCTCTCATTCGCAGCTCACCAGCGAAGTCCTCGCCCAACTCTCCAGTCGTTTCAGACCTGAGGTCTCGCTCATCAAGAAGCGCATTGAGGATCTCATCGCAAGAGAGTATCTTGAACGGCCCGATGAAGACGACGCGCCAACCCTGTATCGTTATGTGGCCTGAACAACCAGACCTCAACTACACGATCTCACGAATCACGAAACAAAAGAAACCAGCATTTTCCAGGCTTGCACGGCGTTGGGATTACAGAATAACTACACTATTGACTTACATAGCATGGTTGTGCATGGACGCTTTTGCTTGACCAGCGGTGTTGGAAAGGCACGTAGGGCAGGGAATGGGAAACAAGGAAGGGTCATGCAGTTGCTGCTAGCATGACTAGAAAGGGCAATGCACCATAAGATCAGCCTAGATCCAATATTTGATAAGCAGAACTTATAAATATCTACAGATCTCACACACCACTGCAAGTAGCTTCACGTGAAGTCGATCTCGAATTTGTGACGGATATGGCTCATCTACAACATAATTGATGCTTGCCTAAACGTAGTTGTTGAACAAAGTCATAACGCCTTGAAGAAAGAATAGCTACTTGATGAGATCTAACTAAGAATCCATCAATTGAAATACATTCCCAGAAATAAGAGAACTGATATGTCCCTTCTTGTACAAACTATGGAGAGTCACGTGACCTTACTTCACACGACGCCTCACCTGTAGGCGCTATCATGATGGAGATCTCACACCATCAACAATCCAAACCGCCTCCCTCGACGCAAAAGCCCCTTTCGGCATCTCAAAGCCGGGTACATCGACATAAAATCTCTCAATAGGTCCCGGTATTACATTTAGGTTGTCTCCGATAACGTCACAGACGTGAGAGAGCCACCGACAACATGCTCTTCTTCAGGTACCTCGAACCCTCGTTATGTGATGAACGCCCTTGGTATAAGACTGACACGCTACCTAAACAGCTTTTTCAAGACACTCATCGACCACGAGGTCACCGTAGAGCTCAAGAACGACATTCAGCTCAAGGGCATTCTCAAGAGCGTTGATCAGTACCTCAACATCAAGCTCGATGACATCCAAGTCGTAGAGGAGCTCAAGTACCCTCACCTTGTTCGTGGCCCTGTCCCTGGTTTATGGCCGCATAGGCTTTTAACAGCATACGACTAACTGGCATTCTAGAGCTCTGTCAAGAATGTCTTTATTCGAGGCTCAGTCGTGAGATACGTCCACCTCCCCGGTGCGTCGGTTGACACGCAGCTGTTGGAGGACGCTACTCGAAGAGGTAAGTCATTTGTTTCCACAAAAGAGAGTTTGTAGAATCCTATAGTGATCTGACATATGATGCATTATAGAAGCGGCAGCTCAACAAGCCAAGGCCAAATGAGCGGATCAAGTTGGTGGATGGGAAGGGGAATGAATCATGTCAGGGTTAGCTCTTGCTGAAGAGAATGTCATTTGCATTGAGACCGGAATAGCCAAAAAGGGAGATATCATGAGGCGTTAACTCCTAATATGGATAATGAAACTGTCGTTTCCTTTTTCCATTCTTTTTGTCAAGTCGTTCAGTACTGTGAGTACGAAATGATGGTACAAGTTGAATGTGACATCAGGATACAATTCACGAGGATTGTTCGAACACTAAATGTGAATTTGGCTCCAAGGCCACCTTGTTGTACTATGCAGGTCGCTTCCAAACATGCCATTTGTTTTGTCATTACAATCATCATCACCAATATGCTCCGCCCGCCTTGCCAGGTTTACCATCCCACAGTTCCCCCTCAGAGACCTTGTCGTTGTCTTCCTCTTCGATAAGCGGCATCACCAACCCTGCTCGCCTTCTTTCTGACAGCCAACGGTCTATCCAGCCCTTCATCCGTTTTCTTGACTGATCACTACCGACATTGACCGTTGGCACAACCTTTTCAATCCTCAGACTCATAACAAACATGGCTAGCTCTCGGAAACTGCTGTGTTCTGAATATGGAACTCCAAAGCACATCGCTTCCTTGGTGCTACCTCTCTGCGGTATAAAATCTTTATATCCAAATCGCGTACGCCAATTTCTATCGTGAAGAATCTGCTGAGTTTGTATGCTTCCAGGTGGAGTATTGGCGCCGATAGATCTGCCTGCTGGCCGAAAATTCCAACCACTAGGGCGCATTCCAACAATACGACTGAAGTACGGTTTATAGCTGTTGAGATATTCTTGGAGTGTCTCTGCACGAATCTCCATCAGCATCTGCATATGCACCTGCGCCTCGAGAGGATCAGCTGTGAGAAGTGCTGAGAGTTCTGGATCATCTAGTTGCTTGCAGATCTTGATCTTGTTAGGTGATGCAAAGATCTTGGATTTCAGTGCCTTAGCAATGGATATGCATATACGTTCTTTACCAATCGAATAAGTGCCGCAAATAACAAGCAACCGTTGGGGAGGCTTTTTGGTGTTATTGGATTTGTCTGAATCATCGGGTTTCGTGCTTGAAAAAAACTTATTGACAGTCGGAGTATTTCCTGCCTTTTCCCAGATGTCATCCTCGCAGTTGGGATCAGGGGACATTGAACCACAAAGGTCAGCGCATGCCTTAATGACATCATCTTGGGGCGGAAAGGAGTATCGTGGGTTGAGGTATGTGGTGTCCAGATAACAAATGTCAATCTTCTGCTGTTCGACCTTTCCAGAGATGGAGTCGACGATCTCTGGTTTGAGAAGAGGATGCGTGACGTGGGCAGGACAAGCGCGAAAGTCACCGCAATGTAATATGCGCTGCGCACGGCTGCTGACCCCGTGCTTGATTGTCTTCTCGAAAAGAAATAGAGAACTTCCTGGACAATGGTTTGCTGGTATCATGGTGACCGTTGCACCTTCAGTCTCTGGAATATCGTAGGACTTGTCAAATTCAAGCTCCACAACCCACTTTGCTGCGGTACGAAGTTGATTTCTGACGAGACTGCCAGTAACCTTGCTGCAATATATAGGCCCATGACACCATTTTGCTGTTAGGCCGATGTAGTGATCACTGTGGAAATGGCTCAAGAAGTATGCTTTACAGCCCTGAACGGCACCATAGCGGAACGCATCCACACAAATAGAGAATCCAGGCATGATCTTATAGAAAGGGCATGTCCTCTCGTAAGCTTGCTTGCCTCGAGATGCATTCTCGGCTGCGGCAGCCTCCTGCCACGCTGAATCTTCAGCATTGTTGGACATGAGTTTAGAAAAGGCCGACTTTGATGCAGGGCCAATACTCTTCATCTCGAGGGGATTGGCCTGGCCGGGCCTGGGGACAGCAGCCCGTGCAAATCTCTTACTAACATTGGTTGATTCGACCTCGGGTGTCGAAGCCAGCTTCGGTGATGCTGGCTTCTCTGGCGTTGATTTCTCCTTCTTTGGCAAAGGAATTGGGTGTCCGTCAAGACAAGAGTTAACATGTCGCGTTGCTTCGTCTACTGAGATTCCTCCTAGACTGCCATTGCAAATAGGACAGCTCTCCGTCATAGAATCATCGTCGAGGGGATCGTCGGCCAGATCTTCGCTTGAGATTCCGGCTTCCTCCGCCTCCAGCCAGGCTTGCTCTTTCATGAAGCGCATCACTCGCATTTCTTCTCCCTCTAGGTGGTTCAGGTCGGGCAATTCTTCGTCTGCTATCTCTCCGAGATCGGTAAACTGTTGATATGTCGAATCTTCCTGTTTTAAGGTTGGGGTCCTGTTATCTGTCTCTTTCTTTTTATCGTCCTTAGTAAAACCGTCCGTCCGGACCTTGCGAGGTGGGGAAAGCTCCGTACATTGGCCAGTCTTTTCAGGCTTGTTGTTTGCGACCTTGGCCTCGTCTTCGGGTTCATCCTCGCTGTCCGAATCCATTACGAATGGAGTCTTGATCTTGGATTTTGTTGGCTTCCGGCAAGGCTTGGCATCGTCCTTGACAGGCGATGAGCGGTCCTCTGATATCACCACCTCTTCGCTTTTAATTGAAACCTCCGTCTTGGGGATCTGCTCGGGTTCTTGGCTAAGTTTTCGCCTCTTAACTGGCGATTCAGCTTCATTGTATCGAATCGAGTTGTCGGCGTCATCGGCAGTGTAGAGATCCTCGGCCTCCATGGTGTCCGCAGCAGTCCCTAGAAAAAGAGAGGCTTCATGCTTCTCAGCTTTCTTAAAAAAGCTAAGAATGCTTTGATTGGCCTTGACCGGCTTCTTTGGAAGTTGTGAGGCGGAGGGTGCCTTTTTTGGTGTATGGGATCGATTCGATTTCTTTGGGGCGACCATTGTGTTTGAGGTAAGTAAAATTGTTAAGAGCAGGTAAGTAGCCACTCTAGGCCATGAGGAAAAGCACCTATACAGATTATCCTACAGCAAAATGTAAATACGTAGGTGGTTAGCACCAAGTAGTTAGGCTATGTATCGGTTGGTGATACTCTGGAAAAATGGCCAGGGGTCGTTGAAGTGGGATGAGTTTGAACTTTACGCGAAAACGCGATAGGTGGGAAGATGGGCATCGCGCTGTCACGTGATGACAGAAGAACTGTCTTAACCAGGTACATTGTCAATCCCTACGGCAGATATAGAATCCTGTTTTTGAGAATCGTGCCGAGATCATGGCAGCTTTTGAACGATTAATACAACGATCATGTCTGCTCTTTCCCGTCGTTCGATTCATAGATAAGTCAGCGGTGATCTTGTGTGTGAGAGTTTGGTTCAATCCTAGCGCCTAACGCCAACCATACTACTATGAAACAAGATCTGTCAGACGACAATCGGTAGTGAAAGATGCTAATTACTCAATTACCAGCTCTGTCACAGATTGAAGCCGCCTCCTTTGATCGCGCAATATTTCCCGTCTTTTCAACGTACAGCAGTCTTTGAGCCGATACCTTACTTCTTGCACGTTTTCAAGTTCATCAGCTTCACCAGCTTTCATAAGCTGGTACGGTTTCAACCACTGCGGCGTTTATACCCAGCATCAAGATACGTCCATTCAACACAGCCGTATCTCTCTCCGATTTAGTCACAACTACATATCAAGGCCACGCCTGTAGCCATGTTTCGAACGTCTGCCCAGATACAGCACACGTCAGCCATCCCGTTAGGCACAACAGCGTCCAAAGCAGTAGAGATGCTTCACGATCATGTCTTTTTCCTACATTGCAATCCCTATATGATCAAGCACGAATCCCTACCAGTGCCAGAACCTGCTCCCGTATTTCCGGACACGCTCAAGGTCAGACCCGTTGCGCCACCGGACTGTTATTCCGTCACAGATAGAATTCACGCTTTGCCCGCAGGAATCTGGGACTCCGACGTGATCAGCACATATGAGTTCTTCGACCTTGATAGAGGTATCTTTGTGAGGACGCGAGGTCCAATGGGCCTGGTGCTTGAAACCGTGTGGCAGATTGAAGAAGCCACTGATGGAAGCTTGGAGATTGCGGAGAGCGTCGAGATTACATGCTCCAGGTTGATGATTGGTATGATCAGAAGCTCGTGTGAGGCTGGATGGAAAGGGGTCCATGGAAAGATGCTCGAGAGGCTGAGCGAGCCCTCATAAGCAATCACACCAGCGAGACTGTTACAAGTTGCTTCGAGAACAACAGTCAGGCAGTTTAGTTAAGAGATTGTGTGATTCATTCGACTCGTGACCGCTGTAGTACCGTCGCGAGAGAATGCCGTCGACTGTTTTCTCTCGTACCCAACTGATTATCATTTATCCTCACACTCTCACCAACAAGTCGCTCTCCACTACTCAAATAAGGCTTATGATAGCCTGTACTGTTCTCATTCTTGTTCAATTTCGACTGTTGCTGAAGTGGCAAGATTTATATGAAAGGTCCCACAATGATCACTAAAAGCAGCTCCAGGCAACAATCAGACCTCAGCCTCTGTGGGCGAGGTTTCTAGGCAGACGTAGCAGCCTTTCCTACTGGACAGGCAACTACATCATTGTGTTTAAGGATCCATGCTGATGAGTCACTCCCATCCTCAGTTTTAAGACCCAATTGATCATATAATTTGGGTATAAAAAGGAGCTGTCCTCCCAACTTCTGGCACTTCTCCCGGCTCTTTCTCTCCAGCTTCTTTTGCCATATGGCTTAGATATATGTGTAGTACATGTTTTTGTCTGGGTTAATCCCCTGGCACAGGCCAAACCGCTGGTCTTTGGTTATCAACCAAATTTTTTGTTCATTGGTAATGTGTTAACTACGCTTGCGTTGTTGAACCATTCCCATGGTGTCCTTGGTATTACACTGTCTCCAAGCGATGCCGACGGCCCTGTTCTCAGTGCCTAGCCATCGTAGCTCTTTCGTTCTTTCATTGCATTCTTCGTTGGTTGAACCGGCGGTGCGAAGAAGGAAGGGGAGCAGGGAGGGTATAAATGAGGGTTTACTATTGAAGACGGACTTAGACTTCTGAATTGCGGGCTGTAGACAACAGATTTCGTTGGGAATTATTGAAGAATTAAAATGGCGCTGTTCCAATATGAGAAAGTCGTCGAAGTTTAGGGAGTGCCACTCATTCATTCCAGAGGCAAAGGGAGGCAGGCTTGCACAAGCCACTCTTCACTTCACTGCTCCGCCACAAACCCCATGATCTTCGTTCATTGGCTACCACCCCAACCTGCAACATGGGGGAAAGTGTCAAGGGCTCCCCTTTCCAACTGCGCAACATTACATGTTACAATAACAAGCTCAAGTCTTTTTATTCCAACACCACCAGAACCTCGTCTCAAACTCATCAGCTCTCGCCTTTTTCCTTGGAGGATCTCGGCTGGCCCATTTCCTTTACCTTCTTGTCGCTCGCTTACGTCACTCGATCAGTCTATCATGAAGTAAATCAGCCAGGCATATCCGTATCGGCTCTGGATTCAAGCTCTATCTGCGTTAGCTTAGTTGCATTCTATCCCCTACTAAGCAACCCAAGACAGGCCCGACAACTTTGATCATCATGGCGTCGCTCCAGGTTAGGGGACCAGACTCCTCAGTCACAAAGCAAAAAGCAATCGAGGATGCAAAGAAAATGCAAAAGCTTGTGGCTGAGCAATGCTCGAAGGATGGAAAAGACCCTCCCCCGTATCTGCTCTCGGAGCTTATCGGCAAGGGCAGTTTTGGGCGCGTATACAAGGCCACTTCCTTAACGACAAATCAACTTATTGCTGTCAAAATTATCGACATCGAGGAGAGTGATACTGTCAACCCAAGGCTTGCCGATACTTACAACGATTTGCTCAAAGAGATTGGCGCCCTGCAACTTCTCAGCAACAGTGGCGCCAAGAATATCAATCATGTCCTTGACGCTCTTCCTGTTGGTCAGTCTATGTGGATGATCACAGAATATTGCGCCGGAGGCAGTGTGGCTACACTTATGAAACCTACTGCGCCCGGTGGTCTGCAGGAGAAGTGGATTATTCCCATTCTGCGCGAGGTGGCTGAAGCTGTCTACTGGGTTCATGGTCAGGGTATCATTCACCGAGATATCAAGTGTGCAAACATCCTAGTCACAGAAGAGGGTAACGTTCAACTCTGTGACTTTGGAGTTGCTGGTGTGATCGAAACCAAATTCGACAAACGGTCTACCGTCATTGGCACGCCTCATTGGATGGCCCCTGAGCTTTTCGTATCTGCTGCTTCCTATGGAACCGAGGTAGATATATGGGCTTTTGGCGCCATGGTTTATGAAATCGCCTCAGGCCTGCCACCTAGTGTAGCTGAGGGCATGGTGGACTTCGCCAGGCTAGGATCCTACCTCAAACAACATACCCCTCGCCTTGAGGGTGATCAATATTCCCAAGGTTTGAAAGATCTTGTGGCGTTTTGCCTAGTGGATGACCCCAAGAAACGGCCGACGATCGAACAAATCCAGCAACATAGGTACTTGCATAACACGCAGGACACGTATCCTGCATCGGGCCTGGGACATTTGGTGAGAGGCTATAAGGTGTGGGAGGCACAGGGTGGTGTCCGAAAGTCTCTTTTCTCTGCCGGAGGAGCCCAAGGACCTTCTGATCTCTCTTTTCAGGCCTTCGACAACGACGAGTGGAACTTCAGTACAACTGCCGCATTCGACCAACAGGTTCTTCAGAATGGGGATGCCCAGGCTGTGTTCGATGTTTACGGTTCCAATGTCGATTTCAGGCAAGACGGATTTGACGATGCTTCCCGAACCCAAAAACCAAAAGCACGTCGACGTCCACCGCCTCATCTCCCTTCTGTCAAGGCACCCTTGGAAAAGCTCTTTGACCCGAACACGATATCGAATTACGAAGACAACTCGCGAGCATATTATGGGCGCCCGTTCCTTCCAACAGTCGATTTCACCCCTCCCCCTCCCGCTCCTGCTCCTCCTGCTTCGGATCTGCCCTTGCGAGATGACTCGTCCCAATCTCCCGGCGTGAGAGAATCTCTGATCGATCTCGACATGTCTTTGGATGGTAGCAACCTCTCTGAATTTGTCGATCTGAATACTATCAGAGCAGGAGACCCAAGGGCATCTACTGATTACGACTTTGGCGACGTTTCTTATAACAAGCCGCCACTCAGTGACCCGGCAGATATGAGCAACAATCGCAGAACACGAGATTGGAAGTTCCCCTCAATGGATCCGCCCCCGCCCGCTTCCGCAAATCCTGAGATGTTCAGGTTCCCCTTCAACGATGACCAGGGGCCAAGCACTAGTCGTCTTATCCACCCTCCTACAGAACCAATCCAACCTTCAGCTCATTTCGACGACCTTGCTGTGCCCTCGTCAGTAAACAACCGAGTATCAACAGGCAGTCTTATTGACTTGGACATGAGTCTGGCTGACCCCATTCCCATGAGTGACTATACCAGGCCATCCACATCACACTCAGATGTGGGATCCTTGGCCGGCTCGGAACTTGGTGGGGCAGATCCATTTCAGCTGGAAAAGCACGCCTCTCTTTATATCATGCCCAACGGCATACGGGAGCCCTCTATCTACGTTTCCGATGATTCTGATTTTGCAAATGCTGTTGCGGATCTCTCTTTCAACAATACCCAGCGCCATGACCCTCAAATGAACTACCAGCAGACTCAGGTACCGCTATACCACCAACCATCGGTGCAGCCTCAATCTCTCCAGACAAACGGGAATACCATGACTGAAAGACCGTACTCCCTGAGCGAGTTCGCTGATACGGATCCTGAATCATTCGCCTCTCATACACTAGCTGCCCCTGAGCTTCCACTTCAGCCTCCCCCACTCCAGCCTCAATTGGATCGCTCGCCTGTCCGGGATGACTACCCCCGCTCTTATCAAAAGCGACCATTCCTCCCACCTGCGCCA
The DNA here is from genome assembly GCA_012977755.1 of Fusarium nurragi. NCBI lineage: Eukaryota > Fungi > Ascomycota > Sordariomycetes > Hypocreales > Nectriaceae > Fusarium > Fusarium nurragi. Next base: position 193,880 of record JAALXI010000046.1, read on the forward strand.
ACTGCCCCTTCGCCTCAGGTCATGGAAGGCCAGGCCTCGTCAGAGCACGTCAAGGAGGAGCTCCGACGTATGGCCATGAGCCTAAGCGACCATCTCAGCCACGCGAATACATACTTGTCAGGTCTGCCACTCAGGAGAGCAAGCACGACCAGGGTTGAGTCGGTCGAAACCCCTTAATGTGGCTTCTCTCATGCATTTGAACATGAAATCTATAATACTGCGTGACATTTGAGCTTGGGAATAGCTTGGTTTCAGTACTGGAAATCGGTTAAAAATTGACATTGTGCAACATGATGTATGATCATAACGCTGATTACGAATAGAATGTGAAATAATAGATTATCCCCTAGCTTCTAAGTTGATCCTATTAGAACCCGATCATGTCTCCCATCAGTAAAGCTTGATACTTTTCGATAGCCTCCCCCAATCTGATCAGGACGCCCGCTGCCAGCATCTTGACCTCATTCTCCTCTCCTCCGTCCTCTCCTCGTGTCTTCTCAAACACGATCGCAACCCATTCTCTTGTTTCCACAACCTCTCTGCCCTGGTTCTCACAAAGTTGACGCATGTCACCACCGTTCACTTCCAGGAGTGAAGCCATGGCGACTAGCCAGCCCTTCATGGCGCCGAGATCACCTAAAACGTGAACACGCACGCCGAGAAGCAGATCCCATAGTTCGGCGGTTAGTTGCGGCAGGGAAAGTGTTGAAGGCCCCGCCGCATGGATGACAATGCCCAGGGTTTGTAGGTAAAGCGCTAGAAGCGCGTGGTTAAGAATAATCGGCTTCGCAGAACGGAGAGCGACCTGAAAATGAGCGGTAAGAGGGGAGAAGAAGGAAGTGGCGAGGAGAGCGGCAGTGGTGTTGGGAATGGCGCGCACTCGAGGCTTGGACTTCGTCTTTGACTTGTAGCGCGCCGTGAAGGTCTGAAGCTTCAACATGTCAGGTCCTGTATTGGCGTCGGCTGCTTCCGCTGCGATTGGAGCAAGGAATGAAGACGTCAGTGACTGTGAGATGGTATCGAGAGCATTTGATGGAAGCGCCTTCAGGTGAGAAGATGGCACTACTTCGCTATTATTTGAGGAGTCAATGTAAAGTTGCTCGATCTTTTCGGGTAGTCGTTTTGAAGGAAAGGAAGCAGCCGACTGATACTGGGATGCCTCGAACCCAGCCAGTTCACGGGCTGAAATACCTAGCGTGATGAGGACTGATGTTCGTTGGTGGAGGGAGTAGTCTCCTTCGAAGAAAGTACGGGCAAACCAAGGGGCCATCGTCTTGGGCTGAGAGACCACCAACGCTACCATACCTTGTAGCCGCAAGTCTTGGAACTTTTCGATCTCGAACTTATCTTGAATTCCCACTAAAAGCCCGGCCAACTCATCGGCATGGAAACTGACCTCGGTACCGTAATTTGTCTTGCGTCTGATGAGAACTGGAGCAGTCTGGAGGGCGAGTACTTGCTTATCATAAGATTCAGAGTCCCTAAGATACGACACAAGGTCTCTGATATAGACAGGGGGCCTGGGTTTGTTGCGCTGCACAAGAGTCGCGTCATCATCCGAGTCCTCGGGGTCAGAGTCCTTTGAATAAGGGGCAAAGTCTTCGTCGTCTTCTGAAGAATCGATCTCCTCAATAATGGCCTTTGGCTTGGCTTCAGTAATAACGGGCTTCTTTTTCTGCTTGGCCTTCTTTTGCACCGCCTTGTTTGACGTTACTGACTTTCGCTTTTGAGGTATTGTCCCAGTTTCGAGATTTGACAGAATAGGATCAATGGAGCTAATGGGATCAGAGACCTTGGTCAGGTTCTTTAACTGCTGTGCTTCTTCTGTTTCTGTCTGCTCCATCTTGAAGTCAAGCCTCGTTTTACTGTCGTCGACAAGAGCAGAGAGAGATTCACCCACAACAAGTCCAAGAAATTGAGCCCTGGACTGCGTTGACCCAATTCGGTTGGAGATAGTGGACATATAGGTGCCAACTCGCATAAGCAATGTCAATTTAATAGGTGATATCCTGTGCACGTAGCCGGCGGCAAGGAGTAGGATCTGGGTATGTACTAAAAGCCGTTAGTGGTCTGGAACTTCAGGGACTTGGGTAAGTGTTACCATCCTGCTGAAGTATTGCGGAATGTTTTATGTACAGCTCGTCTCCGAACTGCGCAAGACTCTTTTCTAACACGGCGATGATTGCGTCTCGGTCCTGTGAGAGCGCAGCCACAACAGCCCGCCGGATGCCAATTCCATCGCCAAGTCCAGCGCCAGAGGAAGACGCACACCAGTTTATAAGTATGTCTCTTCTCGTTACATCATTCAAGGCCAGTTCCTTAAGAAGCCCGGCGACTGCGGAGACCTTGTCGTTAGGGGTTGTGTCGTCTAGGCTCAGGTCCTTCAGGTGTTTTTGTGAAAGATGATGAAGTAAAATATGGAGAATCCTTTTAGTCGACCGGGGTTGACTAAAAGCAAGCTGTGTAAATGTTGAAACTGAGCCTGCTTTGGAAAGAAGAAGCCGATCGATCACAACTTTGATAATAGTTTCTGTAGCACAGTGGTAAGAAGTTGTTAACGACCAGGATGCCCCGTCAACCTACCTGAATGGTGCAGAGATAACGACTTCTGGAACAGCCCAGAAGAGAATGCCATGGCATCTGCTCCAGGGGATGACATGACCCAAGAAACAATACTACTTCCTATCCATGTGCTGTATTGTAATCCATCGGCTGCCCACTGGGTATCATCACGGGCTCTATCGCGCCCAATAATCTCTAACGCTTCTGCAGAAGTCGATACAATTTGGCCATTGGTGAGGATAGAGCCAAGCTTCTGAGACTGAATTCTCTGCAGAGCAGTGTTGCAAACCCCCCTGGTTGATGAACTCCATATGGCGGAAATTGATCCATCAGTGTCAAGGATAGTAGAGAGCACACTCAAAAGAATACCAATATTCAGAGATAAGTCGGTTCTTTTTTCTTTTTTCCCTCCCAAGCGTGCTTCTTGGACAAGAACTCGGATTTGCGTGATCACCGCGTTGAGGCCAGTCAGACTGCGAAGGCAGCTGATGAAGAGGTCGGCATCGGGCGGAAGTACTGCTTTATGCTGGGCATCGTCGTCGACAGTTCCTTCAAGCAAAAGAGTCCAGTAGTTTGGTGCGATTTCAGTAACGAGCAAGTGTACGATCGATGCATTCTTGGGGCTGGATGTTGAGAGTGAAAAGCCATCAGATGCAGTTTTGTGGCTGCTTAGAAATTGCAGAACTGAGACAAGGCTGTCGTAATCCGGTTGGTTTTTAAGAACATCTATAGCGTCATCAGCTGTAGAGATGACACTGGTCTTTCTCGGTTCCGCCTGCGAAGAAGCTGTCTTGACCTCTGTAAAAAGCGGCTCAGGCTCATTTCGAGGCTTCAGATAGGTAGTGCTCACGGGAGTGAGAAGGTCGTCCATCTTGATTATTCACGGTTCAAGTCTCTAGCCATTGGATGACCCGAAGATTGGTTTTCTCCGAGAGCAGTACTTTCATGACCTTTTCATCATGTAACTTGTCGCGTTGAAGGTTGAGGGTTGAGGGTTGAGGTTAGGAATACTAACTACCCACTCACGCACCTTGAGACTTGACCCCACCTTCACCGAGACTCACCGAGCCACCTCTAATAGGTAGCTTAGGCAATGACGATCCTCCCCACGCACGGATCCTTCTCAAACAGACAAAGCTGCATCTTTCACCTCACAACCTCTACGTATACACTTCAACTCATCGTATTGATACTTCAGTGATTCATTGACGCATCAGAATATGACTTGTGAAACTGACTCTGCCGGTGGTGGCTACGAAGACACGCGATGGTAAAGACCGCTTAGCTGAGAGCTACCCGTAGCTCTTAGAAGCGCCAACCGCTGACGCTGAGGATAGGAAATATCTCGACCAGATTCGCCGCAATGCAGGGCCCTATACCGATCCTGATGCCACTGCACCCGAGTTTCTCGCGCAGTTCGAGAAGTTCAAGATTCTGTAAGCATTTGTCGTGCCTAACCTGCATCACTTGGGGAACCAAGCTAACCTCTCACAGCGTCATGTCAGTTGCGTTCCCCTCAAGACTTAATGGCCGACTTACTGATGTAGCGGAACAGCGGCGCGGGCGGTCTAGGATGCGAGATTCTAAAGAATCTTGCAATGTCGAGATTCAAGAACATCCACGTAATCGACATGGGTTTGTTGATGTCACGCAAGCTACTATGAACCCCCTGGCTCACCTTGCCTCAGACACCATCGACATATCCAACCTCAACCGCCAGTTCCTATTCCGAAAGGATGATGTTGGAAAATACAAAGCCGAGGTCGCCGCCGCGTTCGTTGAGAAGAGAGTCAAAGGCGTCTCCATCACAGCGCACAACAATCGTATCCAGGACTTTGATGAGGAGTTCTACAAGCAGTTTCAGCTTGTTATTTGCGGACTGGACAGTATCGAGGCCCGCCGTTGGATCAATGCCATGCTCGTTTCTATTGCCGAAGAAGCTGAGGACCCCGATGCGATCAAACCACTTATTGATGGCGGCACTGAGGGCTTCAAGGGCCAGGCACGAGTTGTACTGCCATCGATAACCTCGTGCATTGAGTGCCAGTTGGATATGCACGCCCCACGCGCTGCCGTCCCTCTATGTACCATCGCCTCGATCCCTCGACAGCCCGAGCATTGCATTGAGTGGGCACACGTTATTGCATGGGAGCAAGAGAAGCCGTTCCCAAAACTGGATAAGGATGACCCTGAACATGTTACTTGGCTGTTCCAGAAGGCCCTCACTCGCGCACAGGAGTTCGGCATATCTGGTGTCACTTACTCCCTAACACAAGGAACCATCAAGAACATTATTCCCGCCATCGCGTCTACCAATGCCATCATTGCCGCCGCATGTTGCAATGAAGCTTTCAAGATTGCCACGACGTCAGCGCCATGTCTTGGGTTTGACGCAAACTATATGATGTACTCGGGCAACGACAGCATCTACACTTATACCTTTAAGCATGAAAAGAAGGATGACTGCCCTGTCTGTGGACGCCAAGCTCGCCCCCTGGAGGTCGATCCTAAGGCCACACTGCAGGAGTTGATCGACTCATTCGCCATTCGGCCTGAAGCTCAACTAAAGAAACCTTCAATTCGTGCTGAGGGCAAAACCTTGTATATGCAATTTCCCCCTGGTTTAGAAGAGCAGACACGCCCAAACTTGAGCAAGACGCTTAGCGAGCTTGGGCTTGAAGACGGACAGCAGGTTGTGGTCACTGACCCTGCATTCCCCCTCGAGTTCAACTTTTACTTTAAATTCAAAACAGCTTCCTGATTTTCGGCTAAGAGGTTGATCAGTAAAGGGCGTTCGGGCTTTTGGGCATCTTTCGGCGTTGGACATGTCAATGAGAGATATGTGGTGAAGACGGATGAAAGTCTAGAACAGTAAGTATTGTCGTGAAATAGAGAAGAAACGGGCGACAAATATTATGATGTGGTCATGGTATCATTCCTTTTTATCTAACCGTAGAGACCGCAGAAAATAAATTAACCAAAAATTACGACACAGCGCCGAGAAAGACCCATATCCCTTTTGATGCGCTAGATAAATTACCTCGCCATGTTGATGACCTGCTGCTCGAGCTTCTTGCACTTTAGCTTCATATGCTTGACTGACTCGAGGAAGAGCTCATCGCTATCCCACTGCCCAGTGCTCTCAATGGAGAAGATGAAGTGGTCCCTTCTTCGGCCTAGTTTCACCTTGCCCTCGAATTCCTCGTGTCGCAGAGCCTCACGGCTGACAGTATCCTTCATAGCATCCACGACCACAGCCTTGGTCTCGCCCTCGTGGCCCTCGTAGCCGCTACCAGCTCGAGCGGCTTCCTCGGCTGTTACCTTTTCAAGGCCGATAACGCCCTTAGGGAAGCACTTGGCAAACTTTTCGGCATCGGCTCCCAAGATGGGCTTCGTGATCGTGATGGTAGGTAGAAGGCGGTAGGAGGCTGTCGCAACGGGGGAGAACTTGGCGTGGTCGGAACCGACACCCTTGTGCATATGCATGGCGAGGTTAATAGTCTGTCGGGGTCGCAGCTTGGCGATCAAGATATCTGGGTTTGTGGGCGCAATGGCGTCCTCGCCGCTAAAGTACTCGATCTGCTTTCCAGTTGGGACAAAGACGATGTCGCGCGCGTAGACGTGCGCATTGTGGTATGCCTTGAGAGGGTCGTTCTCGGCAGGCGAAGCACCCTCGTTGACAGTACACGTGACGTTGAGCTCGAGACGGACCGTGTTCCAGTCGAAGCAGCCGGCATAAGGGTCCTCGCCAGCCTCTGGCTTCTTATGCCACTTGAGGAAGTTGTGCAGACCCTCGCGACCGCCTTTGAAGGGAATAAGACCAAGACGATGGGCGAGAACCTCGTCCTGGATAACCGAGGTATTGTTCTCGATGTAGACGTTCTCAATAGCGAGGGTGGGGATCTCGGAAAGAAGGATACGACGGAAGGCGTTTGCGAGCGAAGCGTCGATTCCGACGAGAGAGAAGGAGGAGAGGAACTGGTCGTTCTGGTGGAAGTTTACCGAGAAAGCATCACGAAAGCGGTCGATCGTGAAGGCAAGGTCCTCGCCGGGGTAGTGGCCAGGGTAATCGGTGGATGAGATATCCATGACGGTTTCCTTGTTGATGCCGACGGTCTGGGCGCGCAAAAGTTAGATTCAGACATATTTTGGACGAACCAATTGGTGTTTACCTGGCGGCGCGTAATGTCCTCCGCGGTGGGAGCGTTCCTCCACGCAGCCTGCTGTGTCGGAGCCATTGTGGTGGTGGTTATGTATATGCAGGCAAGTGAGAAGGACTGGTGGTGATGGTATCAGTGGTGGTGAGCGAAGCAAACAATAATTTTTTGATGCCCCTCCGAGGTGAAGGCTCGGTGAGCCGCAGGGTGAAGAAAGTGGGTGTACGCCAGTGAAAAAAACAAGTGGGCCTCGGTTGAAAAAGGACGCCAAGTCGCGAGTTGCGACTTGAGGGACGGCGCACGGCCCCACTCGTCTCCGAGACCGCCGACCGCGGGACCCCATGCTTCGGTGGCTGTCGGCTTCTGATGATGGGCTCCACTCACAAGGAGCCGGAGGTAAACCAACAGGTACGTACCTAGGACGAGAACATGGTCTGATGGGAGTAGCAATATCAGTCGAGGCGGCTTTGCATGAGCACGGCACTTATTAGATTGCTTGTGACAGAAAGAATTTTGCTACCTCGATTGTAAGAAAAAACCTCAATGTCACTTCCATGTCGCATCTTGATCTTTTCCTCACGCCGAGCGACTTCGGCCTGCCTCGCCTGATCGATGAGATGTAAGCCCTTCAACGCTCGCTTACACCCCGAGCCTACCTTTTGTATAGGATGCCGAGGGTCCTCGTAGAACAGATAGACTCACCCACCGGGCCGGCCTCGGGAGAGATAGATCAGCACACCCAATCACTCCGCGTCCCATCGCCAGATGCCCTGTTCCTATGCAAGGGTTCTCCCATTGCGGTTGCAGCGCACTTCGTCCTCCTCCCTCCAAGAGTCACGCGCATACTGTTCCCCCGCTGAGATATTCATCACCTCCCTGTCCGGCCTATCCTTACGACGACAGGATCGTCCAGTTAAACTCAGACTCCTCGGCGAATCCCTGCTCTACCTTCAAGTCGATACCGGTCACAAGTCCTGCCAGTCAATCATCAGAGCACAACCGGTCCGGCCAAGCCAGTGTTTGTAATGCAATGTAGTCAAGTTGTTTCTCGTTAGGCAAGCAAGATGTTAAGTATATAATCCCCCTCAACTTCCCTTCTGCTCGGTTCCATTCACCATTGATATCATCACCATTCAACAAGCAATCGGTTTCTAGAACAATTTCGAGACCTTACCGACAGTTTCAATCCCTTAAAACATAAACCACAGCAGTTTTATATCTCCAAGATGCTCTCCTTCGTCAAGTACATTAACCCGATCCCTGCTCAGAACGTACTGAGCTAACAACAACTCTTCAGCTATACTCCTCGTACTCATCCCGAGCACAAGAACAAGGAGCACTGCCGGGTTCACTCTGACCCATCCAATATTGCTTGCGATGTCTCCAAGAAGACCTCTGCCATGGACCCCAAGGCCGCCGTCCCACGGTCTGCTGCTCCCCCTGCTCCTGGGACTTGAGAAAGTAACTCCTGTGCAGGCAGCACATGTCTCAATGGAATATGACGTTCGGCGATACCAGAGGAGTAAAAGGTGTTCAGGTTGGATGATAAATTGGTTATAACTATGAACAACGGAGTCCATTGAGTTGCGATTGAGTTAACTTATAGTAATACCAGGTTTTACATAAAAAGTCGTGGGCAAAAAAATACATTAGCTACCTGGGTAGCTTGCCTGGCCAATTCATACACTATTTAATCTCTAAACTACTGCAGCTTGTTTGTCTCACGTCCTATTCATACTCAAATTCTTATTTGCCTTTAGCATGTTCATCCCATTCTCGCCTTTCTTGATTATTCGATATCCTCCATGTTCCAAACACTGGGGCCTCTCTTCTCGACGCTGCTCTTCAGCTTGCCGAGAACAGCCTGTCGACGTGCTCTCTTTTCCATCAAATCACCTTTCTCCTCTCGGCTGAAACCACTAAGCTTCTTGCGCGGGGGAGTAGCTCGCACAGATGCGCCCAGCGGCATGCTACCTGCGAAGCTATGACGCAGATTGCGTACAGGTGTCCCCTCAGGCGAGAACATGACGCTTCTCCGTCCCTGTGGCGTCACCATGGGGGATCCTTCTCGGCTTGTGGGGTTGAGAGTGACCTTGCGCAGCTGATTTTCGAGAACGTCGATATCTCCACTGCGCTTTTCCACCATGGTCGTCATCTTGCTGATTGTACGAATCACCGCGTCGACCGTGGGAACGTTTGCTTTGCCGTTGCCTGAGGCGTTAGACACAGACGCAATTCTGGTCTTTAGCAGCGTCAGTGCTTCTTCTGCTTCAGCCAAAAGCTTAGAGAACTTGGCAAACTCCCGTCTCAGTTCATTCTGTTGTGTTGCTTGCTCCGCACTCAGGGGCATCGATCGCGTCGCTTCAGCCTGATCAGGGTCGGTTCTGATCATGAGGATCTGCTTCAGGTCTTCCTGTTTGGCTCGGAGGCGATGCATATCTCTGGTAAGTTCGTGGCATGCATCGAGTTTATCGTCCAAGTCACGAACACGCCCATCCTCGAGGTCAGCGTACAGCTCACGGTACAAAACATCTCCTAGCTCATCGATCTCGCAAAGAACCCAGTCTTCAGGGGCATCGAGATCTTCTTTGCTGCGTCCACCTTGCTTACGGTTGTCTGTGTGGCCCTTGATGAACGATTTCACGGTTCGTGCGTTTAGACCAAGGGTATCAATCATGGAGTTGATATCTCGGTAAACTGCTTCAACTTGGCTTGGGACGCTTTCCTTAGCAGGTGGAGCGACGTTCGAATGGGCAATGAACTCATCCATGGTCAGGCTTCCTTCCACTTCTGATGCCAAAAGCTTCTGAACTTCGTCATCTTCCTCGTCAATCAACGGCTGAGTTTCTGCAGCTTCCTGTTTGGCCTTCAACTTGCGATGTTGAGCTACAAACGGGTCTTCTGATGAACGGGCATCTCTGCTGGTGATAGAGGCACCCATCTGGGACTGCCTTGATCCAAGGAGGTGTGATGCAACTCCTGGTGCACTCACCGACCTCATATTCTCTGACCTGAGAACTCTGTGTGGCACAGCACCTCGAACCGGACTGGGAGAACGGGGGCTGGTTGCGTTGGGCCGTGGGAATACAGGAGCATTGCGACTGAGTTCTCCAAACAGTGGCCGTGAACTTTCTTGGTTTGCCCGGGGACTTACTAGAGTGTTTCCGCCCGGGCCACCAAACGAGCTCTGAGGTGTATAGCCTGGTGTAATATTGCTCATAGTAGGACTCAAGTCCTTAGCCACATCAACGCCACTTCCCTCGGAGCCATTGTCTTCTTCCTCCTCCTCCTCTTCTTCTTCTTCCTCTTCGTCCTCTTCGCCCTCTTCCTCGTCCTCGTCATCTTCGTCATCCAGTTCACTATCGTCTGAAGGAGGTCCGTTAACAGCGGGAAACAGGCTGGAAGGCGCCTTTGGAGTACCATCTGGCTTGTCAAAAACCGATCTTGCTTTGGCTGGAATAGTCGATTCAGATGGTAATGGAGCATCAGAGGCTGAAATCTGCTTGATTGTGGGTTTAGGAACGTTGACGAAGTCAGGCGGCAATGGAGCATCAGCAGAGTCTGCCGAACCGGCTGCCGACTGAGCATGTTTAGGTGTGGTTGTGAAGTCTGGGGGCAAAGGAGCGGCCTCGGGCTTGGAAGAGGCAGACAAGTGATCATCAGGGGGCAGCGGGGCTTCGTCCTCTTCCACCTTGATCTTGGGCGATTCACCCTCGGAGCTCTTAGCCTTGGGTGGCTCAGACTTCTGTCCAAAGATTCCTGTATAACCATTCGACTTCGGTTGTGCTCCGAAAATACTGGCTCGGGGCGTGCTTTGTTGTGATCCAAACAAACCTCCCCCCGTCTTGGGTGTCTCTGAGGTTGAACTGAAAAGACTACCGCTCGGCTTGGGGGTATTTGAGGCGGAACTGAATAGACCGCCGCTAGGTTTATGTGCCTCTGACTTGTTTCCAAAGAGTCCACTGCTGGAGGAAGCAAACCTGGATGGCTGTCCAAAGCTCGATGTCTCCGGGGCAGGAGAGGTAGCAAAGCCAAACTTGGACGGAGCAGGGGTAGTGGTTGGAGTTGTAGATTCGGGACTTTGTTGAGTAGGGAATAATGAGTCCTTAGATTTTGCTCGAGGGGTCTCTTCTGTTAGTCCAGCGGAACCCATGTCCTCGTCCCTGGGGGTAGGTGTTGTGACAGCAGGTTTGTTGTTAACATCAGTAAGAGAAGATTCAAAGTTACTGCCAAACAAGGAACCAGTGGGCTTGGCGTTGCTATCGTTGGCAGATCCATCAGGTTTGAATGAACTTTGGAGCTTGAAAGGTGTTGATCCAAATGGGCTACTAGAAGACTCCTGCGGTTTAGTCGGGAAGGCAGTATCGGTTGTCGAGGAAGACCCGAAAGGACTACCTGCTGGTTTGTTTCCGCTGCCGAACACACTACCACTGCCTTCGTTGTTTACAGAGGCAAAGGCACTCTTGCCAGCGAACCCAGCAAATCCTCCTGATGTGGGAGCTCCCGATGTTGCGCTTGACGCTGCTTTTCCGAAAGGGCTTGTGTTGCTGTTGTTCGCAAAGCTCGAGAATCCTGACTGGCCAAAAGCAGGAGTCGACCCCGGTGCTCCGCCTGATGCCGATCCAGATGCCCAAGGGGAGCTCTTTGCGCCGAGTTGAGATGATTGCCCAAAGCCGATCGCACTGGGCTTGCCAAACGCTGGGGCTGAAGGAGCAGCGACGTTACTGAAGCCACTTGACCCGAAGACAGCACCCCCTGTACTAGGGGCCGCGGCACCAGAGTTAGCACTGCCCCAGGGGGATGATTTTTGTCCAAGTTGAGCAGCTGAGCCAAAAGCAGATGGCCCGGCATTGGCAAAAGGTGATGCCGAGGTGGCAGGAGCAGCGGCCTGGGGTGCTGCTGTTGCTGCTGAAGCTGAAGTGCCTTCGACTGCGGTCAAATGAGGGTAGACGGTACCCTGTCTGATGGATTCATTATAGACTACCCACCATGCACAAAGCACACCCTCATGTGTGAGTGCCCAAAACCCAGGAAGTGGACCTGGCGACTCTTCGAGCTCAACATCTGAAGGAATGGGTTTGTAGACCTTATCCTTGCCAGAAAGATCAAGCGCAACACCAATTGGGGTAGAGTCATCCATAGAATCAGTCATGGGCAGTGTCGGTCTTTTAGTGTCGTCCAGAAATTCTGTTGTTGTAAATACTCCGGTAATGGAATCTGCAGGCTTGTCTGTTGCTAGAGGAGTCTTGGATCGACTCAAGACACCCATTTCTGAGGCTGCTGTAGAAGCGACAATAAGCATATCTTGAAGAGCTGGAGGAAAATCCCGGATTCGCAAGATTGAGTGGTGTGGTGTCTTATCTGAACCAAATGGCTCCACAGGGTCGGTAAGTTTCTGGAAGATGTAAGAGGATGGTGGTTGGCGCGTGATAATGTGATAGATAGATGTCGGTGGCGATTGGTTATTGGAAGTATGGATAGACAAGAAGAGATTATTCTCTAGCCAGGTAAGAGACGATGCTAAATGTTGTTAGCGTACATGAAGTTCCGTTCATCTGCATTTAGTTAACATACCGTGAAAGTCGCCCACATTGGGTGGCTTGGGGATCTCTCCTTTACCCTCTCCTTCTGGTGTCATTTGGAAGATTGTGCCATCACCCAGACCAGCACATAGCTGCTTTCCCTTGGAGCTCCAGCTAACACAGCTAACTTGGTTCTTGAGAGGATTGCTGATTTGTCGCTCTTTGAGATTCGCCATGTGCAAGTTGCCATTGTTTGTCACGATGGCGCAAAGCTCTGCCTTCTCGGATGTGGGATTTGGGATCATGGCTCGTAGGGTTTCTCCATTCGTCGATAATTCGAAGGCCGAGTTTGTTGATCCTGAAAGTAGGCTCTGGACCTCGTATACAGCCAATCCACCGCCAGATTCAGCCGAAAGGATCAGGTAGTTCTCATCTGCAGTAAAGGATAACTGCGAAACTCGCATCGGCATGGAGATCTTGAGCTGAGGCTCGAAGCTTCGAATATCAGAGTCGCCATCTTTAGGTGTTTCGAAAGCTTTTCTGACGGATTCAGTAGTGGCGATAACGACTTGGTCGGGTCCAGCTGCCGCAACAAGACCTTTGCGCGAAGCGATGCTGAGAAGCGATGCGGTAGATGACGGAAGAGACGACCATGCAGACGTAAGGCGAACCTTGGCATCACCCGCGATAGAAAGAAAACCAAGGTCCTATGCGAATCGCGAATGGTTAGCATCACGCCCATGCAGTCAACAAAACAAACCAGTTAGCGACAAAAAGACAAGCGCACTCACCTCTGTCTGGATAGTCTCCAGATCAGGGCCTGTCATCAATCCTCCTGCTCCTGCCGCGCTCCCGAGCATGGCGTTTCCTGGATTGCCAAAGCTAAAAGGCATAACTGTAGCAGAGTAGCCGGCCTTGGAGAGAGGACCTGAAGTTCATAAATTTGCCTTCAGCATAGGAGTGGGCTGGGGCGACCGGGGAGCTTTGCTCTCAGGCAAGGCCTAGGCGCGGTAGGCTGGGGGACGTGCTTTCAAAGTCGGTGATTGGCTTATTGATGCGCCTAGAGCCCAACAGTCGATGACAACAGGCGGTATACCCAGAATTTAACGTGTCGGTTGTGTCTCGAGATAAAGAAATTAGGGGAAGACTCAAGATGAGAGCTTACAACTGGTTGGAATTCACATCGAGTGGCAACTGCCTCAATTAACCTTAAAGACAGTAAGTAACTTTTCGATATCTCTTGTGTCACGTGTTAGGCTTGGAGCTACCACTGGAGTGCTTCCAGCTGTAGGTAGACAGAGCCGGCCTACCGTGCCTGCTTGTCCCCATCCAATTAGAGCGCGCCCCGGCAGGTGTTCTAGGTGCTACACTGAAGCTCAACCGCTGGAGGCAGCTTTTAGCCTCGTCATCAGCTCTGCCTTGTAACCTCACTTCAACTCGCCTCTGTCAACCACCACCGATATCCCCGCCGCAAGAGATACCCTGAGCGATACAAACACTTCTTGCGACATCGCGTTATCCTAAACGTACTACGATCAGCTTTACATCTCGGATTGGGTGTTCATAGATCTTCAAAATGCCCGGTTTCGACTTCTCCAACTACAACCGCAACGCGGCCCTCCATGCTCGAGGAGTGCCTCTCCCCAAGGCCACCAGCACTGGAACAACTATCGTGGGATGCATATTCGATGGCGGTGTTGTAGTAAGTGATAACTTTACTCCCTCGGCCGACAATCTTGGCATCTAGCTCGATGAAGCTATCCCCATCCGACCAAGAGCTTGATACTAACACTCTTATCACTAGATTGCTGCCGATACTCGAGCCACATCTGGCCCCATCGTCGCCGATAAGAACTGTGAGAAGCTCCATTACATCTCCCCTCAGATCTGGTGCGCTGGCGCCGGTACAGCCGCCGATACCGAGTTCACCACCGCCCTTATCTCCTCCCAGCTCGAGCTGCACTCCCTATCCACAGGCCGCAAGCCCCGCGTTGTCACCTGCATGACCCTTCTGAAGCAGCATCTCTTCCGCTACCAGGGCCACATCGGTGCCTACCTCGTCGTCGCTGGCGTCGATCCCACCGGCACCCACCTTTTCACTGTCCACGCCCATGGCAGCACGGACAAGCTTCCCTACGTCACCATGGGCAGTGGTAGCTTGGCAGCCATGAGCGTCTTCGAGACGCAGTGGAAGCCCGATCTCAGCCAGGAGGAGGCCATCAAGCTGGCAAGTGATGCCATCCTGGCCGGTGTCTGGAATGATCTGGGATCAGGTTCCAACGTCGACGTTGCCATTATTACCAAGGACAAGACAACACTCAAGAGAAACTACATCACGCCCAACGAGAAGGAACCTAAGCTGCAGAGCTACCGCTTCGAGAAGGGCACGACGGCGGTACTGAACGAAAAGATCATCAAGAAAGACGAGATTAAGAGGTACATCAGCGTGGAAGAGGTGCCCGTTGAGAAGATGGACGTCGACACCTAAAGAGTCTAGATCTGTTCGGAACGATAGAAGAGGTAGAGCATGATATGTAACAACACGCAATCCGGGTACAATGCAAGCTGTGGAACTGCGTTACTCATGAGCATAGCTGTGACTGATAATGATTGTAGTGAATATCATTACATTATTTACAATGAAGTTACAAAAAAAAGTAAATGTTTGCTGAATATGGGGTGGCGCTTCTGCTTTCCGCCGGTTCCAATGCGAAACGCTAACGAAAACCTATTGAACAGAATGAATAGCCACCATGCTGTAAACCAAGCAGAGGTGTCCTTTCGTCTCAATCAGGTATAACAATCCATAATAATCCCTTCAGCTGTGGTGAATGTGCGCTATAAAAAAACCATACCTTGAGAGCTGACGCTGAACACGGAACTGCGTCTAGTTCCTTTACCTGACCCAATGCTCAGCCGAGCAGTCACTGCAAGGAGCATAATAGAACTCCCCCAAACCCCATGAAACCCCCGGTGCGATGCAGAAAACCAGTCAAAACTCCGATTAAATGGGTATGTCGAAGATGTCATCATATCGTAGTGGGCATGCCACTGAAGCGGCTGCTTGGATCACTTCAATCCGAACATGGTTCTGGTTCGGGACTTGCTCCGGGCCTTCTTTTTATCTTTCTTGGGCGTGGCGGTTGATTCGTCATCATCATCGTATTTGGCCTTGTGAATCCTGGTTCATGTCAGTAAACAAGAGCTCAAGGTTGAGAAACATGTTCCAGATGTTACTTACCAGCTGTTTCCAACCATGCTCATACCCTTGGCTTCAGCCATCCGATAAAACTTGGCACTCTTCTTGAGGTTCTTTTTGCAGCCGATACCCTGCGCATAGCAGAAACCAGCTTCTGCCAGCGCATCAACGTCGCCCCAGTCTGTGCCTTGGTTAGCAAATGGCTGAATATCGAGTGATCTTTCAAGTGAGACTTACTACCGGCGATCTCGAAGCACCGCAGAGCCAGTGACTTATCCTGCTCAATACCCCAGCCATTCATGTGGCTCACTCCCAATTCGTAAATACTCAACGCGAATTGAGCCTTTCGGGTCCTCCGCTCTACCACATCAACGTGCTTGCCTTCCTTCGCATGGCTCTCGTCATCCGCGATCTCGACACTAGCGTATTCCGCGGCTTTTCTAAGCCATTCCACACCCTCCTTTTGGTTTGCACGCATGCCCCATCCATGCCGGCAGGCAAGCGCGTATAGAAGCATGGCGGTCGGATCGTTCAAGCGCGCTGCATATCTAAGATGGTACGTAGATTCCTTCAGGTCTCCGTTCTCATGGCATTCAATGCCCTTAGACAAGTGTTCCTCCGCAGTCATCTCCGAAGCGGTAGGGGCAATCGAGCGAGAAGAGGGTAGCGGTCTGATCGTGCTTGCTGTATCACTGGTACCAATCGAGGCAGGTGTGCGGCCTCGGCCTCGGCCTCTTGCTGCGTCTTCGGAAAGTGGTATTTCTTCAACTGAGGATCTGCTTTGAGTTGAGGATAGCTCTGGCATATGTGGGGGTGTCGTCTCTGATTGAACCTTTCTCAGTTCCACTGATGCCTTTGGCAATGGGCTGTCTGATGCAAAAGAATCGTCCGGGACGGTATTGGCTGAAGAACTTGAAGGTCGGGTTGGAGGTGACGGGGGAGGGGCATTCTCAAATCGATGAACATCACTCGGGGGAACGATGGGCTGCTCCCAATCGAAGGGCGCCTGCGTGTCTTCGTCCGTTTCCCCTCGCTGAATTGCCTTGCCTCTCGGGAGAATGAATTTGGAATAGATATAGGATGGTGCGCCCCGATCTTCGCCCTGTTGTTCAAGGAATGCCTCACTATGCATGCTCACTGGTGTATGAGCCGAGTCATCAGCCAATATGAACGAGGGTTGGCTATCAGAGGAAGCTTGTCTTAAGGGTGGCTCCATACCAGGTGTTCCAGACCTGCTCATCGGTCTTGAGAAATTGAAGGACGGTCGAGGAAGCGCAGAAGATTCGGAGCCAATAGATGGTGATCGTCGATAGGAGCCCATGCCTGGTGATGCCATTGTGCTTGCAGAGGATAGCTTCCGTGGAGGCAGTGAGTGGAACGAACCCGCCATATTGCCGGGGCCGTCCTCGTCGGTGACCATGGCCGGGGATGAGACATTGCTGGGCGTGCGTCTTCGCTGAGGTAAAAGGTTCTGGGGTGGCGCAAGGCCAAGCTCGTCAAACGAATGCATCTTGGGCTTCTCTGGTGAGCCGGCAATAGAACCGCTGACCGAGCCGCTGGGTCGGTGGGCGGAGAGCAATGAGGCGTTGTCTTCTTTTCGAGATGGAGATGACTCAATTCGCTTATCAGACTGGGAAAGCGTATCACTATGTAACGATGAGGGTGATCGCTCCCTCCTGGCGCCGAAGAAAGAGCCTGTCTCGTCGATATGATCCAGGATTCGTCCTCTAGACGGAGCTCGAGGAGGTACTGCAGGTACCTCTTCATCGGGGGTTGGCGGTATACGGCTCATTCGCGGATGCATCGATACAGGGCGCTCAGCGTCGTCACTGAAGGCATCCTCCACTTCTGTCCTCAGCCCAAGCCCGGAAGGGGGGCGTAGAGGAGGATGGTCACCGGCTTCGGAGCCTGAATCTTGTGATAAGGAGCGAAAGTAGTCGGAACGTCCTTGAACTATCAACGGGCTCTCGACGGTTAGAGGAGGCAGGCGACTCATTCGATTGCCCTCCTTGGCGCTTTCTTGTAATTGTCTTGCAAGCAATCGGCTCTGCATGGCAAAAGCATCCAGAGGCGATAACTCGGGAGGGATTTCACCGGCGACATGTAAGCGAGGTGAGCGTAAGGGTTTAGAGACTGTAGAAAGGTTCGACTGTGCCGTATCCGATCGCAAGTCCAGCAAAGACGGACGTGACGACATGGTGGTCGCTCTGTGGTACAAGTCTAGCTACGGAGGTCTATTTCCATGCAGACAGGTAAGTTGAACAACAAAGGCGCACAGCAAATGCAAACAATAGGATGGTGGTTCTTTCTGAATGATTTCCACTCGATAACGGCGCCCAAATCTTGCTCAGCCAGGTTAGCTTGTTAGGTTGCCGCTTTGGCGTTATGCCGGATCGACCACGTTGGCGAAGAAAAGAGTGTCTAAAGAAGTGGCCTGGGCGGCGCAAACATGAATTGCAGGATGGCGAGCAGATGTTAAGAATGACGGCGAGTCGAGGGCGACAGACAACAACCAAGGAGTGATCGGCGGCGGAGAGGGATCTTGCGCGGGCCGCGCTATGCAATTTGTGGTACGGAGATGGTCGATGGAACAAGGTTGAAACAGGCAGAGAGCCAGGAGACCAAGATTAGTGTGTTTGGCGGAAAGAGAGGCGATATAGGATCGACGATAAGGCGATGCGACGCGGTCCGGTGTCGTGGGATATGTATTTGGGGTGCTGTGTTATTTGTTCCTCGATATGTTGTTGACAATGGGCGTGGGGCGACTGAACGACGCTGAATGACGTTTATGAAAGATTGGAGATCGAAAGAGCGAGGCGACAGAATCCCAGAGTAATCGGCAAGTTCTAGAAAGAGCGGCGAGTGCGTGTATGTGAAATGACAATCCAAACAATGCGTATGTAGCGAACAATGGCGGCGTCGCAGGACTTGTCTTGGATAAGAGGCATGTACAGTGGGTGCAAAGCCGGGTGGGAGGTCGTGGAGGTTGAAGGTCAACCAGCCTGGTTTATCAGAGTACAGTGCATCCGTAAAACCCCCCAAATAAAGCAAAGAATGCCGTAGCCTACTAGCCCCCAAGCATTGACGGGGAACTAATTTATCGGTCCCTGGCAGCATTGGCTAATACAAATACAGTGCAAGTGCAGAGTGCACAAGAACTGATGAAAGCAGTGGAGAGAGGGACCCCTGTCCCATTTGATGGATCCACCCAATATGAAAGGATGCTGTACGTACATGGTCGGCTATGAGGCTTTGTTGCTCATCCACCTATGGATGGGTGGTCCCTTCTATACGATCCAATCTGATCTGATAGAATCCATCTATCGCCTCCGGTAGTGGAAGTCTGTGCTTATGAGATGGGCAATGCCTCTTATACCATCAGCCGCAGCATCGTATAGCATTGTTCAAACCCTCGAATACGAACATTTTAGCTGCAGCATTAGAGTGATCTGATATTATTCGCCCCCCACTTAAGAATACACAACGTTCAAGTTTAACTCAATTCCTCCGACACTAGTAAACTTGTCCAATACGGGTCTCCTCATGACCAAAAGGGGCGCTCACTGCTGAACTCCGGAGTCTAAAACTAAGCCTATCTTGCCTCTTGCATGAAGAGATGAATCCACAGCTCAAGACGGAGACACAACCTCTTCCAGGAAGGTAAAGCACTTATATCAATGAAGATTGGTCCGTGGATTGAATCGCTAGATACTTTAATTACCCTGCTCGACAGGGCAGCTGTTATATCTCCTTCTTGTCGTATAATCTCGCTCCTGTTTGAATTAGGGTACCTACGGGAGCACATTTCACCAGCGCTGCATAACCGTATCAACGCCTCAAATGTGATGTATATACCACGAGGAACTCAATCGATCGCTAATATTCAACTGCAACACTCGGTGTTTCTCCTCGTTATCAAAGTCCAAAACCCGGCTGGCCAACACAATTCAACGACCGAACGCAAAGCAATGCAATGAGACATCAGCCAGGGGCTGGCTTTCAAGAACCCACCAACTTCAAGCCGCTTCCGGGTTCTGGAGCCAGCAAGGGACCAACTCTGTCGCAGCCACAACGCCTACAGGTCTGAGGTCTGGGGTACTTGTGCTCCGTATCCTGGAAAACAATAGTGCATGTGCATGTGCTTCTGTAGTCGACCTTTATTATTTTTATGGTAATTTCAATTCTTGCCCATACGGACTTTGCGCATTATGCTACCGTCAAAGTTTAACCACAACCCTAATTAAACAACACCATCCATTCTCAGGACCTCGTGATGCGCTAAGCACTGCTCGAAACAGAGATAAATCAATGACCTTTTTAGCGTCACTGGCTCAAGTCCTCGCCTCTTCATTGCCCTCTTTGCACTGCGATCCTGTTAACCGAGTGTTCCCTCCTGAAGTCCCTTATCCGTACAAATGGTCTAGACGATTGCTGTCCATCCAATCTGGATTTAGATGCAGAGTCTAGACTAACAATCCATAGCCTCCACCTAAGCACGACTATTTCTCCGTACAAGGGTTTTTTTTAGTAAACCATGTGCCGCGCTAATAGCAAGGAACCAGGTCCAGGAACGGCAAATTGCATACGCGCGTGTTCGAGACTTACTAGCATCAGACGCGTACTAAGGTGAGGCGTCCAACATAACAAAAACTTTACAGGCTGGTCGGATCGAGATAGCACCGCCGAGTTATGTTGCTGTGTAGTGTAGTACGTAGTACGTGATACAAAAACAAAAACAAAAAAAAACATACAAGGGGCACTCACAGCCCTCGTTGCTTGCATGTGGCTACGGTTTCAGAACTGTCATGACTGGTCGCATTCTCCATCTACAGTGGCCGGTGTCTCCAGAAACTTCTTAACTAATTCCATGAAAAGTATGGTACATTTGGGTAATGTTTCTTGTGACCAGTCCAAGGCCTAATTGCGATCGATGTTTAGTTATGCAGTCGATCAGCTGTCTCAGCCAGCCAATCATGTATTCCACCTCTATTCAACCTCCTTCAACTAGCCAAACAGCCATCTTAGACTTGATGTCACTGCGTCTTCTCCATCTACGAGTGGTCAGGGCTATTCCCGTAGCTCATTGGATCCGATGCCTTTCTGTTTCCCTCGATCAACAATTGCCAATGAATCAATAGCTACCTACTCTAGACATCTACTCCTAAGGTATCTCGGGTAGCTGTAATAGACTGTTCTCTTAGACTGCCGTCTCTCGATCCAAACCAATATCACGAATCCCGGACCTGTCCATGCGTCATATAAACTAGCACCTCATCATCGGGGTCCTGAGCATCTCTCGTTACGCACGGTCATCTATGAATATAATCATTAATCTCCGTGCTCATTCTTCCTGCCATGGTCAACCTCGGTAATGATCGACTCCATGGATATTGTATTCGCGATTCCCCCGAAGAAAAATCCCCAGTATACTCAAGATACAAGAGCCCCCCATCCCCATGCGCGAGTCTGCAGATCTCAATCAAGTCTCCCTTGTAGTGCGCCGTTAGAAAATACTAAGCGAATTTGTGGTGGTTTTTTTTTTTTTGCCTGCTCTTGAGACATAGACTAGGACCCATGTTCAAATCGTTCTTCCATTCGACTTCGAGACGTCCCTGGCGCTTCCAGTCTAACGTACATGCAAAAGCACAGACTCTTATCATTTGCAATGCTGCTAAATCCCAACTAATCCAGAACGCCTATCTGTCAACGCATACAGCAGTGGACTTTTACAATATCTAGGTACACTGCTTCCCACCAATGGACACCATAGTTGAAGCCTCTGTCGAACCAAGCTTCCCTCTTGCTACAGGTATAGACGATTGTCAACTCCTCGCTCACATGTCCTTAGTTCGCATCTTCTTGATACGCGACGCACCCTCAAAGAGCCCTCGGTCGACAGCAGCAGCCACAGTAAGGGTTCCACCCACGATGGCGCAAAGGCCAGCCAAGAAGCCGCTGAAACTCTTCGCCTTCTCCTCGCGGTTGACAACCTTCATGGGCGAGATATCCTGGAGTGAGTGTTAGCTCCGAAGCCATACTTGGGGTGTCGATACAGTCGTGTACTTACGTAGGAGAAGAAGACACCAGGGATACCACCGCTGGTGTGCTGGCGCTCTGCGTGGCCCTCGGCGGCATCGTTGCCACCAGCCAGACTTCTCTTGTGGCTGGTGACGGAGTACTGGTGAGTCTCGACGCTGCCATCTTGGGCATAGCCGTAAGCTCCCAGGCCAGCGTTGTCGTCCTGCAAGAGACCGGCAATCTTGATGCCCTTGCTGTCCCAGCCAAGAGGGAGGTAAGAGGTAGGTACGATCTTGACGAAGTACATAAAGTTGAAGTTGGGGTCGTGAGTCTCCTGGCGAGTGTTGTCGAGAGGGTTCTGGTGGTGGTTGGTCCAGAGCGAACCCTTTGCACCAACCTTGCGAGCAATGCTCTCGGGGAGCTGGGGACCAAAGCGGAGAGAGTGGACGATGTGTGTAAAGTCGTGCGAATGGCCCTTAGGCACGTCCCAGTAGTTCTTAAGATCGTGAACGTGCATATTACCGCTGCTGAAGCTTCGTCCAGGAGCGAAATGGAAGTTGCCAATGACCTTGTTCACGCGCAAGCCTCCCTCAATACGGCAGCCCTCGTCGCGCTGCGCATCCAGCTTCTCGCTATAATGTTCGCGCTCACACTGCTCAACACCCTCACCACGACCAAAGGCCCACGATGCCTGTGCATAGGCTTCGCGGACTTCGTCGCAAGTCTGACAGCAGCCAGCCTTCTGGCCGTTAGCGGGAGG
The DNA here is from genome assembly GCA_012977755.1 of Fusarium nurragi. NCBI lineage: Eukaryota > Fungi > Ascomycota > Sordariomycetes > Hypocreales > Nectriaceae > Fusarium > Fusarium nurragi. The sequence continues at coordinate 216,098 of JAALXI010000046.1, forward strand.
CTGAGCGCCGTAGCAGCCACCACAGTATGTAGGATCGAGGTGGTGGGCGGTATCGTCATGGAGCGAGAGGGACTTGGTATCGATAACGGCGCCGCCTTTGTTCGCGGGCTGGAGACGGACTTTGTTGATGCCGTGCATCACGCCGTGCTGCTGCTCGCCAGAGACATCCATAACGTCTAGACTCAACAGCTCGCAGGGCATGTTGGGGAATGTGATGTTGAGGTGGATTTCCATGCGCTCGCCTGCAAACCAAGATTTATCAGTATTCAACCTGAGGTTGCGCTTCCCTGCTAGTAATAAGGAATGGTTGCCGCGTACCTCTTCCCTTGTCCACAATCAACTCGGGGTGTATGTCGATGCGGCGATACTCTGCCCATTCGCCCCATGACAGGAACAGGACCACCAGAAGCGACACAATGGTGACGATACCACCACTTGTCGTTCGAATCCTAGCCTCATCGACCGTCTTGGTAAAGGCGTCAAGCCTTGTGAATCCCGATTTCGGAGGCATGATGATATAACTGTGACAAGGAAGTCAGGACAGTTGATATAAGTTGACGGATATCCGTAGTCGCGGCGCCAATCAAAAAAGGAGAGGGTTTGGTTGCGATGAGCAGGGACGGGAATGCAAATAAACGACGATATCAGCTGCGGGAAAAGAGAGGCAGCATTTGTCTAGTGTCCCTTCTTTGATTGCGGATCTGCACCTGGCACTCGAGAATCCGGTCAATCGAAAGAAGAGGAAAACCAAGAGAATGCGAGAATAGAATTACGGCACAAGTTGAGTTGTCGTTTCCTCAAGTCTAAGTCTAAAGGCCACCTTTTTCCAACTGCGGCTGACGTCCTCTTCTAAAACGTACTCTGTAGCTCCGGGGGCGCTTTGCAGGGTCTAGTCCCCTCTATCGTTGTGCGCTAGGCCAGGGCGGGTTCGACTGGGCCTGTAAGTTCGGGACAGACCTGAGACCCCGGTCAAGTAGACTCTGCGTTTTGAGTGGCCAATAACTGAGTCTCCACTGAAGCTCTTTGTGCATCAGCCTAACCTTGGTTTATTGGCAAGGCTGAGAAATTCTAGCTTTCTCCCAGACCTGGACGATTCACTGCGACTTCATCCTCACCTTGTGCTTCCAAGACTTGATTCTCGTCACCATTACCAGGTCTCTTCTTCCTGAATCACATCGAACCGTATTTTTCTTGCGCCTGACCCCTACGCGCACGCTCGAAGTACTCGTACATAACTTCAGGTCAACATGTCGACGAGGCCACCCTCCCGCGTCGTCTTTGTAGGCAACATTCCCTATGGTATGTCTAGCCGTCATTACTCGCCAACGCTTGGGCGCATCGTATCTAACCATAACAAGGACTCACTGAGGAGCAAATTACCGACATCTTCAGCAGCGCCGGCAAAGTCGAGCGATTCCGCCTCGTGTATGATTCTGAGACTGGGCGACCCAAGGGGTTCGGCTTCGCAGACTATCCCGACACCGGTACGAATCCCGTGAATCGCCAAAGACTTGATGTTGTTTGTTTCTGACCAAAGTATAAAGACTCTGCCTCTTCCGCCGTGCGCAATCTGAACGATTACGAGATCATGGGCCGAAAGCTTCGCGTCGATTTTAGTAACGAGCAAAAGAGTAGCGATGACGATAAGGACCCAGGCACATCTGGCTATAACCAGCACGTCTCCAACGGCGCAGTTCCCAACTACAATGCTCAGCCCAGTACTCTTCCTCCTCTGCCAGCTGGAAAGGAGCTTCCACACGGCGTGACATGCACCGATGCTATATCGCGAACACTCGAGACCCTCCCACCCCCTCAGCTTCTCGATATCCTCTCCCAGATGAAGACCCTCGCAACCACCGAGCCGCAGCGCGCGACTGAGCTTCTTCAGCAGGCGCCCCAGTTGGCATATGCCGTATTCCAGGCTCTGCTCCTCATGGGGCTTGTCTCCCCTGAAGCGATCCAGTCCGTCGTTGAGCCCGGTGCTCCTCCCCCTGCTGCATTCCCTCCCGCGCCTATGCCCGGCTTTCCCGGTGTGAGTAACACTCCACCTGTGGCTGCCATGCCATATCAGGCGCCTCCTCAGCCCTTCGCTGCTCCTCCTGTTGCGGCTCCTGCGCCACCCGCCCAGGATCCTGATGCCTTGATGCGCGCAGTTATGGAGCTTCCACAGGCCCAGATTGACATGCTTCCCGAGGCAGAGAGGCAGCAGATCTTGGCCCTTCGAGCTACGTTTGCAGGTCAGCGAAGGTAAATCTACGTGCTGGGGGTATTGCGGAAAATTACGAATTAGCAAACATATCAGGGGCGCTTCATATCCTGGCTAAGGTCGGCATTTCATTATATCAGGCGTTATGGCGTAGAATTGGCCACGGAATTGCTGTTCAGGAGGAAGCTATTCCTGGGCATGGACCAGACGGCGAAACACCCATAGCTTGCCATGATCAGCCATGGGACGAATGCCATTGCGATCACGGCCTGAAGGGGTAGCGACTTATCATTGCTGTTGATGGAATACTTGTATTTAATGAAAGGAGGGGGAGGCCAGTTAGGGATCACACGATCTAGAATGATATTAAACCCAGATGAGCGAAGGCGCTATTAATCTAGCATAACGAGTTCTTTCATCTCTAATGCTCAGACGAAGACACGAGTTTGTTGTGATAAAATTCCACAGGTTATTCTAAGTCAAGTACGTGCGTGGTATAGGGTTGGACACATGGGAATGTTAGTTGAGAGCTTACTACCTTTTTTCGATTTAAAGCGCCAATTACATCAAGTGATAGATCGAAATTACGTGATTGAAATCGATAATCGGGTGTGAGATATCATTTAATAAACAGTATTGGGAGCAAATACTGTATTATCAAAAGTGTTTACTGAACATGGAGAGGCTGGTTAATTAGTTTTTTTACCGCAAGGCATTATGAAACGATACAAAACGTCAAGATAATTATGAGTGTTTAAATAACTATACTAAAGTCTGCCATATAATTTCGCATGAAGTTCAGTTTGTTTCCACAAGAACTCATTGGAAAAACCATATAACAAGCGTCATACTCGTAGGTATCAGCAATTTTAGGTACTCAGTTCTAACCATAAAAGACCAATAAGATAAAAAACCCCCGACAGCCATAGTCCGTCTATCAACGCGGGGTATACGTATTCTGTAAAGTGATAGAGCCCAAATAATTCAGCCGTTTCCTAATCAAAAGCCTTCGAACACCAAATAAACAAAAGGAAAGAAGTGTGGCAAGTTTGCTGTGTGCCTTACCAACCGTCATCGAATCAGATAATGCAGCAAAGCATTGAGTTTTGTCCTCCCCCGTCATAACCCAGCTACATTAGCCAAGCTGTACTACATTAAACAATGTTGTACACTCTCTTGGCAATCATGTAGCACGCCAAGCCAAAGAACAGCAGTCCAGCGGTGATCCAGAAGAACCATGTAAGATCTCCTTCGTATTCCTGGCCCGGCACCCAGACGTTCATACCCCACAGACCGGTGATGATGTTCATAGGCAGCACGATTGTGCCGAGAACAGTAAGCTTGCCGAGAACATCTGCTGTCTGCTCTTGGCGCTCGTTCATGCGTATGTTGATCTGCGCAAGGTAGTTGCCGTGGGAACGCGCCAGTATCCTGTGCATATTAGCCTAATCCCGAGAACAGGTGAAGAGACAACTAACTTTTCATAGTGGCCCAGGTTAGCAGTCATGGTGACGATATGGTCCTGAATGTCACCAAGATATAGACCAATCTCAGATCGTGGTGCAACTTCCCACCGTTCATTGCAGCGCTTGGCAAACCCCTTTATAACATCTGCCTTGTTGCCTAGTAGTCGGTATAGACTCATCACCCGCTTTCTGCAGTCTCCTACTCGCCGAAGCATATCTGTACTCGGGTCTGAGGTCGTGAGTGCATCATCATTCTTTGCAGAGTCCTCATTAATCCTCTTATCAGAAGATGAATGCAATTTCAGAATGGCGTCATCGATCTCGTCTACTTCATCCTCGATATTCTGTATCAACGGAGCGAAGACGTCCGTGATATCATCAATAAGGGCGTATGAGATCCAGTCCGAAGAAAGAAAGAGGTAATCCTTCAGTTGACGGATTCGGCGACGGACATTCGCGGGATGAGGTGTCTTGGAGAAATGGAAACTCAGAACACCTTCGCGGAAGACAACGACATACATATCCACAGGCTCAAGAAAGTTGTCGCTGTTATTGTCTTGGTCAAATGACCGATAGTTGACGAAGTAGTAATGTCGGAAGAGCTCGACCTTCTCACGAGCCTCCTGGAGCATGATGTCCTCTGCAGTAAGCGGGTGAATACCGAAGGTCTTGGATATAACCTTCATCTCAGGCTCTGTTGGGCAGAGTACATCGAGCCACCAGACCGGTCGGTCACCGTACCTGAGGATTTTCTCTTTCGAATCCCCGGCGGTGTTGTGAGAGGCGTGAGCGTTCTCATCTGCAGATTTACGACCAGTAGGTGTCGCTTGACCCGATGCATTTCTTGAGGCTACATGCGCCAGATGATCCTTGAGCGGAGACGTAGTGCCTTCACGCAAGTCATGGTGTTCATGCATTGTTGATAGAGACGGCTGGCGTGTATGGACCTTGGAGTTGCCATCTGTCCCGGTGCTCTGATTGCGGAACCTGGTTGGTAGGGCCATAGGCTCCACGTCGTCCTCGTCAGATTCATCATCCGAGAGCACTGGAGGGTCTGGAAGGAAGAGCTCCCGGAATCCGCCACCTGGTTGAACCAGCTCAGAAATTGTCTGGCTATGAATTGTACTCTGGAACTCTTCGTTGAAGTATGTGAATCGATAGGGGGTCTCCTCGTCTGTCTGGTACCATCCCTTACGTACTGGACGCAGACGGCCATTGATGAGCTGCGGTTCGGTTATCCTCTTCACTCGACGCTCTTCCGTTCGGTCCTCCTTCTCCATATGACTCCACTCTTCCAATACGGACAAGTCGGGCCATTGACCACGACGGCGACGCGTTCGGTACTGGCGGTGGTCATGAGCTTGCGACTGCGTGTCATCGTCACCAAGCTCGGACATTCCAGGAGCAGGAAAGCACACGTCCTGTTCAGCCCCGGTTGGCATTCGTCGGCCCATATCAGGGCGGTTGTCATTCATGGCATCCACATCGGAGAGGCCGTCGATTTCGCCCATCAAGTGGTGCGGAGAGTCGTCGCGAACTGCCCCAAGTCCATCTCGTATCATGACATCACCCAAGCTGAGTTCTATGCGGTCGGCGGTGCCGAAAGTGGGGGAGCCTGGCATTGAAGGAGGGGCGTTGACATCGTAACTATCTTTTGGGCCGGATGAGGTTCCCAATCGCGTCGTCGAGGATTTGTTGGATGCGCGACGGCTTCTCGTCTTGTTTGACCTTGCGTCGCTTGCACCGTAACCAGAAATAATCGATTCACCGAGTAAAGGTGCGTTTTCATCCCATTGGGTGTTATTTGGACTTTCCTCCTCGGTAGAGACTGCCGGTATCGATCGCAGGCGATTGGCAGCTGAGCCTGTGAATGGTGAGGCTGGCAGACCTGAAGAGGTTGGTGCGGTTGACGTTCGTCTGGGTCGCAATGGTTGATGATCTCTGAGATTTTGTTAACCATATATCTTACGGACCCTCGCAGCAGGGGCCAAATTTACCGATGATCCAACAATGTTTCACTGTCGATGCTGGTGTTGCTCAAGTTGGCTCTTGGAAGATTGAAGAAACCTTCCCCAGATGCTTCGCGAGCCTCATCATGCTCATCATCGTCCAAGGCCGCAAAGCTCTTTCTGCGCGTTCGCTTCTTCCTACCGCCGCGATGACCTTTCCTTTTCCTGGCCTTGGATGCGCTGGAGTTATTTGACGACTCGGGAGCCTGGGGCTGGTTGGGATCCAAGGTTGGACGGGGGTCTGATGGGGGTTGGCGGCTCTCCAGGTCGGCAACCCGATTGCTTGACATTTCGAAGATGGTCAATGGATGAACGAGTGTCGATTGAAAGGCCGAGGAAGAGAGCAAAACCAGGAAGAGAAGAAAAGATGGCTACGCCGAAAGTGTTTCCGTAGTGTGTGAGTGAGTTCTCGCTTGCAGATCAAGCAAGGTAATGATGTCAGCTATCGAAGGACGACAGGGGGTCAGCTTTTAGTGTGGTTTCCACTAACAGACAACCACGAGAAGCCCAAGGTTGAGGATAAGAGTCGCCTCATTTGTTAATTTAGATAAGTCGTTTACTTCTTACCAGCCGTAACCGCTGAAACAGCAGCGTTTCATCGGTATCGAAATTGGCTTAATAGTCCCTGGGTCGAGGCAGCTACTGCTGAAGATACTTGGCCACGTGACGGGTTGCTATTGGAAAGTTACCATGCTTTATGTTAGTGAGTGCCATGTATGCTAATTTTATAGGTACCTTGCCCGTGCAACAAGCTGCAAACGGTCCACCAATGGCTATGGTACTTGAAGTGGATGGGGGCGTGGGGAGGGTGTGCGCTGCGGAATTGAGGTTTACTCCGTCTGAGTTGGATCATCGAATGACTCTTCCGGATCAAGGTTGGAGAGCAAGAGACATAGCATCCGACTACGGATACGCCAAATCAAACAAGTTGGATCGCACATAAGAACTTGGGTGGTTGCGGTCGCCATCCGTGTCCCGTAACCTCCATGCTGCGCTTATCTTGGAGGCGCTTCCACATGACGTCGATGGTTGCTTTAGTGTACGGCCACAGCCCGAGCCACGGGCAATAGTGGTTGGATACCCGTCTTGGAAAACACAGTTGGACTCTTTGAGGGTCCCATTTACCTTTTTAGCTAATCCCCGAATTTCCATGGGGTCTTTTGATATCGGTAGCTAACACCCAAAGTGGATTGCTGGAAGCGACGGTATTACAGGTCAGAAGTGGTTCGGAGAAGGAATACTCAAAAATTAAGCTTTGGTCTTCTTCTGGCCATAAGATCACCACTTGATTTTACGTAGTATTCCTGTCTCACTGTGTATTTGCAATATTATCTACGTTTACGTAGCATGCGCTGGTCAAAACTAGCTGGAACTATAAAAGCCTCGTACCAAGGATAATCTACTTTTCATAACCTTATGCCTCTGTGATCAAAAGTCACCTAAACCAATGCAAGAAATGTTAGACTTTAGACTTATATCTAATGTCTTAACCCTGAAGTGTTGTGAAGTTATAACATTAAGTGAAAGGAAATATCGCCATTCCTTATTGGGTATTGACAACTCACTTTTACCATCCTACATCCCTTTTAAGCCTCTTCACTACCTGTAGACCCAAAATCCCACAACTTAACTAACAGGCTATCAGGCCCACCCTCACCCTCGTTCGGCGTGAACACCTTCTTGGGGATCTGAAACTCAACTACAGGAGCCTTCTTGATATCCTTTCCCATTTCGGCTTCGAATAGCTGCGAAGATTGTTAGCATGTGGTCGTAGCAAGGGTGAGGCTGCAAGACTTACAGTGGCATACGAGTGGTCGAGAAAATCTTCGATATTATATGACTGCTTAGTGAACTGCTCCGAGATGATCTTCGTGATGGTGGCAACATTAGGGTGATAGTGCGATTGAAGCTGAACGAGCTCCCACAGGCAGCTATCAATGGCTTGTGTCTGCATAGGATCGGCCTCTTCAGGGAGGAAAGGATCTTCAGCGCCGTGTTCGTCAATGTACTTCTTCTCCTCTGGGTCCTGCGTCTCGCGGTGAATCATAAACGTGCATGTCGGGTGGCGCTTGAGCAGGTTGTAGATCCAAGGTGTCACAAAGACAATGGCTCCAGGAGGGGCATTCAAAGCCAGACGAGCAAGCCGCTTGATGAAGCTGGCGACTAGGGCCGCCGGAAGATGTGTCGAAGCAAGAAAACTGTCCAGGAGACGGAAGAATCGAGACCGATGCTTGGAGTGAAGAATATCGCGGTCAAGGAGGGAGTAAAGCTTGGAATAGAACGATGGGTAGTCCAGATTACGTTCTGAGATCAAATAAAAGACACCGGACAAGGCCAGGAGGGACATGGAACCGCCCCCATTATAGCAATCTGTCAAGAAGTCTGAAAGCAGCTCAGGTTTTGTGAACCAGGGAGCAATCACGGTCGAGATGACATCGAGTATTCGCTTTCGCGGCTTCTCTTCGTCAACGAGGGTCATCAGAGCAAGCCATGCCTCCTGGCCTTGCTTCTTGTGCTGGTTAACGTTGCGGAGAGGATGGGCCTTCTTTTTGGGCTTGGGAACATAAAAGTCTTCGAGTTGGTCGGCGGATTCTGGAACACCATCTAGAGCTGACAAAAGGGCGAAGCATCGATCAAAGAGCTCTGGTGAGGGTTCATCTTCCTGCTTCACAATGTGCCTGGAACCGGTTAGTGGAAAATCCCGCTCAGATGTGTATGTTACTCACTTGACCGCATTGAAGGTGAAGTAGCGAATGTCATCGTACTGCTCCACAAATTCCTCGACATAAGCCTTGATCACGTCCTCGTTGTCGCTTTCAAACAGCGCGGCCACAATATCCCGGAGGAAAGCCCGGGGGAAAGTGTACTCGTCCTTGTCATATAAGTACTCGCCCTCAGCCTTGAGTGTTCTCATGCACAAGGTCAGCGCCGTAGGGGCCAACTCCTCATCCCGTAGCAGAGTGACGAGAGTCTTCTTGAACTCTCCAAATTGGCCCTTGAGCCATCCCACAACGACAAGATCCTTCTCAGACAGTGTCTTCTTGGCGATCAAGGAGCCTTGGGCGAGCAGCCGTAGGAAGATTCGACACAAAGCAACTGTAGCGAGCATGCTCTCCGGATTTTCATTTTTGAAGTCATTTGCGGTACTGAGAAGAACAGTGATGTCGTTGTAGTTCTTCCTCGATTCCAGGATTCCCTGCTCCATCAAAAGAATTTTGGCGTTGGAATCTTCCTCGGACTCATTGCTGGATGCTGATGCCCTTCTTCGCTTGGGCTTGGTGGGCTGCTCATGAGTTGAAGGTCTCTTACGCTTAACGCGTTCAGCAGCTGCTGCCTTGGCCATTTTCTGAACGGACTTCTGAGTAAGTTCGATATTTGAGATGAAATGATCAAGTGAAGCAAAATCGATTTTTATGTGAGAAAAGTCTTGTTGTGAGCCTAATGGTTATTTCATTTAGGATCTTGAAAGCAAAATCTCGAAATCTTTAATCTTTCTTTGATCATTGAAATTTCGGCCAATCAGATCCGACCTGGCACTGGACGGCAAAATCCCGGCGCGTCAGATCTTCCTCCGATTGCATGTAGGTCACGTGGCTTTGATTGTTGCCGAACTAGCGCGATAAAACCTCAACCTCACTTCCAGCTCTCCGATCAACGACAAGCCCCAGATACCCCCATCACGAACCATCTCACAATGGCGTCACGCTTGGCACGAAGCGCCGTCGGTATGTCGAGAAATCCCGAATCCCTCGACTCGGAGCCAATTCGACCCCAATTGGGGCGCCGTCGACCTTTGCTGACTCCTTATACGTAGGCGCTCCCCTCCTCCGACCCGTCCTCGCCCGCCGAGCTGCCCCTGCCGTCTCCGTTGCCGCCGCGCGATACAACAGCAATGTTCCCGCCGAGGACCCCAAGAAGAAGGCTCAGAGCATCATCGACTCTCTCCCCGGTAACAGCCTCCTCAGCAAGAGCGCCATCCTGAGCTCCGCCGCTGGTCTTTCCATCTATGCCATCTCCAGCGAGTACTACGTCATGAACGAGGAGACCATCATCGCCATCTCCCTTCTCTCCGTCTGGGGTGCTCTGATCAAGTACGGTGGCCCTGCCTACAAGGAGTGGGCTGAGGCGCAGAACAACAAGATCAAGAACATCCTTAACAGCGCCCGTGCCGACCACACCGAGGCCGTCAAGGGCCGTATCGAGGGCGTCAAGCAGATGGGCAGCGTGGTTGAGATCACCAAGAGCCTGTTCGAGGTTTCCAAGGTAATTCCGAAATGTCCGTTGGATGGTTGTCAGGGCCATGGCTGATCATGGTTATGTTTGTAGGAGACCGCCAAGCTAGAGTCTGAGGCTTTCGAGCTTGAGCAGAAGACTGCTCTGGCCGCCGAGGCCAAGACCGTTCTTGACTCTTGGGTCCGCTACGAGGGTCAAGTCAAGCAGCGACAGCAGAAGGAGCTTGCCCAGTCTATTATCGCCAAGGTCCAGAAGGAGCTCGAGAACCCCAAGGTCCTTCAGCAGATCCTCCAGCAGAGCGTTGCTGATATCGAGAGTATGCGCCACCGACTCCTGCCGTATTGACACCACTAACATCAATTTACAGAGATCGTTGCCTCCAAGGCCCAATAGATAATTACATGCCGCTAGAGTCTCGATCCCTAGATTCCCCGGTTTTTCTTTGTACCCCCTTTGTGTCATAACAACACCTGTGCAGTAGCCGAATCAATCAAGACCCTAGTTCCTTCACTGCTGGAAAGCTGTTGCCCGTGAGATCTTTTGGGTCGATTGTATTCAGTTGGGTTCGACGGAGCTCTAAATTGCTCGTCGGGAAAGGTCGGGATCTCCGACATCGCACATTCTCGGCATATCGCAAAATATCAAAACAAACGTTTCAACCTAGCGACTTCGCCCTTCATCACACTCCAGCCATTCAGGAACCCACTACCTTAAGTATACTGTATTAATGCTCGTTACTTAACAAGAAGACCGATGCTCTCACTCGTACCCGTAAATCACGTATGTCAATTGGGAAGGCTTCTTTGAATATGTGTTTGATACAAAATCCTCTTGCACTTATACATGGATTGTCGTGCATAGTAAAGTCCAGCCTCAACGCCAACCCCAAGGGCATCTGCTCCATGGTTCCAACATCTGTACCCAAAACACGTGCCACCATGAAACCAGAAGGAAATAGCAATTATGAACTGTATCAGGAACGAAAACCTGTGAGAAAAGTGTACCGAGTAAGAAAATTAGTAAATGGGTCTTGGTTCTTCCCATTTCTTGACCTCAGGGGTTGCCTTTGAAAGGTCTGGAGACTCGGTTTTCAACTCAGGGCCAAGTGATACTCGGCCACTTCGTCGACGCCTCGCGCCCTCGCCCGCAACGGGACCTATCCATTCCCAAGCACGACCGACTTCGCCGCTTCTTCCCTCACGTTGGCCGGTGCGGACATTGCTGTTTTGTTCAACCACAACCCGCACCCGCTGCCAAATCCGTTCTCGCTCAGACAATGAATGAACCGCTCGAAGGACGTCGTCTCTCAGGTTTGGCAAAAACAACCAAGGATCGTCAATGCCCTCTTCACCCAGCTCCTTCTGGTTAGCAAGCCTGCCTAGCACTTGATCAACCAGAGCAGGGACCTGCGCTCTTGTAGCTACATGCTTCCGGTATCGGGCTCGCATGTAGAAGACGCCCAAGATGGAAGCGATCAAAAGTCCAATTGGGAGTCGATATCTTGCCAAACCGAGTCGGAGCGATCGTTTGAACGCGCAGGTGAGCGGAAGGCGAGCGAGAGACGAGGACGAAAGCCATCGGCCTGGAAGATCGGAGGAATTGGACGATCTGTAGGGTCAATGGTGGATCTGGTTAGTCCATGGTCAGAAACGGTTGAAGTAATGATGTCGCCAATTTGCTTAGGGGCAGGTAGGGAATTCAAGTAAAAAGAACTTACGGTGCTGTGTCGATGATCTCAACCTCATCTCTGGCTGTAACTTCACCAATAGCGGCAGCCCAGAGTTCGTCGAACTCATCCTCGTTGAGTCTCTTGGATCGCTTACGGCTGACAGTCTTCTTAAGTTCGTGTTCGGGGATGGCAGGAGAGTCCCTCTTTTGACCATCCTCAGTAACAAGCTCTCCACACTCAAATTGAGCTCGTCGCTCCCTGAGTTCCTCAATAGCCTTGTCCGCTACGGCCTTGACGCGGCGCGCTTTCTCACCATCTGGCTCGCAAGTAGGAGGAAGGGGAACCAGACCCCCAAGAGACAGAGGGTGAGGCTTGAGAATGAACCCGTTCTCACAGCGGACTGAGAAATCTTCATAGCAGTAAGCGTGCGAGGGGCAGGGCTCACACTGGGGCTCAATGAATGGGACCAGGGCTTCAGGAATAGGAACATCTGGGGACACCAGCGAGCGTGCCTGTCCACCAACAGCACAATAGCCGACAGCTATTTTCTCCTGGCGATACCAGGCAAGGTATGCTCCGAAAAGAGACATGAAAAGGACAAACAGAGGAGCCTTGAAGCCGCCTCGTCGAGTAACCTGGTTCGAAGGCTTACGAGACTCAATCGATGTTTCGCCCCTACTTGCAGCTTCCTCCAACTCTAGTTGTTCATTGGGCGTAAACTCCTCGCCAGGCTCAAGCAACTCAGGAGTTGGCTGACGATATCTGGGAGTATTGGGCTCATAGGTCTCTTCGTAGTCGTTGTTGAACCCCCCGGTTCTGCGTCGGGAGGATGACTTGATAGCCCTAACAGAATCTCCACCACCCGTACGACGACGATTGGTGGGAGTCTTGTTCTGGGCAGGTGAACTTCCGCTCTGGAAAGGGTTATCATATGTGAAGACACTTTCTTCATGATCAGGCAATATTGTCTCTTCCTCGTCGTCGTCGTCGTCGTCCTTTTCCTCCTCGGGTTCGGATTTTATTTGCGGTGTAATGGTCCTTCGCGCCTGGCGGATGGACCGAGGTGCCTCGTAATCTTCATGCTCGTCAGTGTGAGAAAGCGCGCGGCTTACTGATCGAGTGCTGCGTTTGGTAGGGCTTCTAAGGGCGGGAGTTGCAAGGACATCATCCTCGATCTTAATTCGGCTGGATGTCTTGCGGGGAGACTGTGCTCGTTTCTTTGTTGTAGACGGAGGGGGCAAGTCGTGGTCGTCCCACGTGCCGTTATCTTCAGCACTTCCTGCGTTCACGATACCCATGCTGGATCTTTTGGCTCGCGCGCGCCGTGCCCGAAGTTCAGGAGCCTGAGACAGGACATGTGTTTTGACCAGCTCGACAAGATCGGCTTTTTTGGCGTTGCCAGGAAACTCGACATTGTGGGTGACGAGAATCGATCGTAGGCGCGGGACGGTGACAGAGCGTGGGTCAAAGCCCTCCTCAAGATAATCGTCAACGTCGGCCATGTTGCTCAGCTTAGCTTAACAAAAGTGTGCGATAAGCGAGAACAAACTCAAAGCATAGAGGGAGATGATAAACTGGGATGTGCGCAGACCACAGCTAGGGGACCTCGCACGTTTTGTAGGTCGCGAGCTTGGGCCTGATGGCACGAGGTTATGCAGGCAACCACGTTTTGACCTGCGATGCTGTCGCAGAGTGTAGTTTACCACAAAGAAATCGATAGAAACCCTCTCTTCAACACAAAAGACGCAAAAGGCAGCGAAATTCTTTCAGTGGGGGTGATGGATCGTGAAGAAAATGGCCGTCTCTGGGTTGACAGGCGGAACTGTTGATGACGGGCCCAGGAAGACCCCTGACGCAATGATAAATGGATAGCGCCGTTGTCTGTGGCAACTCAAATCAAGGTCGCGAATCCCCTGTCATTTGACTGCACGAAGTGGACCCGGGCCAGTCTACTTACTCTACTCATATGAATTAAGAATTGCTGGCTGCTGCACTTAAGACGTTTCCTGCGGGAAGGGCGCATTGACTGTCATACTCTAGCTACGGTGAAACGACTCTTGTCACTGTCTTTCAGGTAAGGGCTGCGTGAAAAGAGAAAGGACAGTCGCAGATGGTCTTTGTTGAGTTGAATGGATAAAGGACAATATAGAAGCACGAAGCACTAGAAAAGAGACTGGCCTGTTCTGGCTCACCCCAAGGTACTCTATGATGCCTGGCCAGACGCCTTGGGAACGCTTCTTACTCTTGACTTCACACCTGATACACTCGTCTGAGGTTGACGAGAATCTGCTGCATTAGTCAAAAGATTGACAATAGCCTGGCGTGTCTCCGGAAAGTCGTCCATAACAGTCTTGTTACGTATGGCGTCTTTGGAAAGCGGATCGGCACCAGCATTGACTAACCGCGCCATCAGGAGTAGTAGTTGTGGTGAAGATAGAGGCATGTGACGAATATTCGGACTCGGAATTCTTGGAAGATTCTTTTGATCTGGCTCGTGTCGACTTGTGCTTTGATACACCCGCAAAGTTGAACATTGTGCAGGCTAGATATAACAGAGTGAGATAGTTAGGTCGACCCTGTAAAAAGCTTTTATACTCTTTAGCTACCAAAGGAATTTCCAAAGTAATAATCGAGTATAATTATAAAGGTAAAGATAAAATATATTTATAGGTTGATATACCGGTATGATGGAGCGCCACACTGCGCCCCACTTGTCCTGTGAGCCATCGAATGATTGAGGCACGATTTGTTGGAGGAACTTCAAGTAATGTCTTCTGCTACACTGTGAGTTTCTTTACTGTCGCAACTCAGTTCGTCGGATAAGTCAGGATCAATTGGACCTGTAGAACGATGCTGGCTCGAAGATCCGTCCTGGGCAAGCCCGGCTTTGTCTGCCGGAGCTGTGTTCGTCAGTCCCAGTTCCAACTGCGCCAGGCTTCCACTTCTACCCAAGACAACATCTACGATGTCATATGTGTTGGCGGTGGTCCAGCCGGTCTGAGCTTACTGACCGCTCTGCGTAAGCCATCTATTCTTGCTCAATCAGGTTCAACGTCTAACGCCATATTAGGATCCAATCCCGTTACCGCCGGCCTCCGAGTCGCCCTTGTCGAAGCCCAGGATCTCTCCAAAACCTCATCGTTCTCACTTCCTACGACTCAATTCTCCAATCGATGTAGCTCTCTCACCCCTGCATCGGCGCAGTATCTTGATAAAATTGGCGCATGGCGGCATCTGCAACGTGAGCGAGTCCAGGAGTACCAGGAGATGCAAGTATGGGACGGAGTGACAGGCGCCCGCATCGAGTTCGACTGGCCACCCAATACCACGGGGGACAAGACAATTGCCTACATGACTGAGAATTTAAACTTGACATCCGGGCTGCTTAAGAGATTGAACGAGCTCGGCGGAGTGGACGTCTTCGACAAGACCAAGGTGGAGAGTATCGACCTGGGCAAGGAGACTGAAGAGCTGGACCTGAGTGAATGGCCCGTCGTACAGCTCTCGGGCGGCCAATCGATAGCAGCTCGACTTCTCGTCGGTGCGGATGGAGCGAACAGCCCGGTCCGTACCTTCGCTGGCATCAACAGCCGCGGCTGGGACTATGGTAGACATGGTGTTGTCGCAACCCTAGAGCTTGAAGGTGAGGGCTGGGGCGGCCAATTCAACAAGATTGCCTATCAGCGATTTCTGCCCACGGGCCCTGTTGCGATGCTGCCTATGCCTGGTAAGTATGCCACACTGGTCTGGTCTACAACGCCTGAGAAGGCGGCTCTTCTCAAGAGTCTCAGTCCCAAGGACTTTATCGCCATGGTCAATGCCGCCTTCCGTTTGAGCCCCGTCGACATTGGGTTCATGCACACTCAGCAGAACAATCAGGCCGAGGAGCTATCGTGGCGTCTGCAGCATACCCGCGTTGATGCGAAGACGCTCCCTCAGACCGTTGTTGGCGTCCAGGAGGGCAGCATCGCATCTTTCCCCCTAAAGCTACGCCATGCCGATACCTATACTGGTGAGCGAGTCGCGCTCGTCGGCGACGCGGCGCATACTATTCATCCTCTGGCTGGTCAAGGCCTGAACCAAGGTCAGGGGGATGCTCAGAGTCTGGCCAAGACCGTTGAGTATGCTGTCTCTCATGGCCAGGACCTCGGCACCCAACTCTCACTAGAGTCATACAACAGCGAGCGTTATGCCGCTAACCATATGATTCTCAACGTCTGTGATAAGCTTCATAAACTATACGCTGTCGAGAGTGGCCCTCTGGTGCCGCTGCGCTCGGTTGGCCTCAAAGCTGTCAACGCTTTGGGTCCTCTAAAGAACTTCTTAATGGGGCAGGCTTCTGGTACTGGTGCAAAGCTGCTGTAAAGAACAAATCACTATGCTTCAACCCTCTCAGCCCATCCATGTACTTTAGTTTTGTAAGATTAGATCTGTACATAATCACTCTGGCGAAATCAGCCAGCAAATGGAACTAAGATGATTGATTGCTACTTCACCACCGCACATCACCACTGCATAGCTTCTCACTCGGGTACACGACGTCCGGGGGAGTATTTACCGTGGTCTCCCTATCAGCTATGATTACATACAAAAGAAACCCATTCTAATCTTCTTTCTTTTCCACGCTGCTTTACCTATCGACCTCACCTGGGGAAAGTGTTAGCATGAGTTTATAACAATGACAAACGTAGAACTTACCGAACACCAGATCCATAGTACCAATAACCGCCACAGCATCAGCCAGCAAGTGACCCTTGGAGACGTGATCGAAACCACCCAAGTGGGCAAAGCCGGGAGCGCGAATGTGGCATCGGTACGGCCGCTCACTGCCGTCAGAGACAACGTAGACACCCATCTCGCCCTTGGGGGCCTCGATGGCGGAGTAGGTCTCACCGGGAGGAACGGCGTAACCCTTGGTGTAGAGCAAGAAGTGGTGGATAAGGGCCTCCATGTTCTCCTTCATGGCGGCTCGAGGAGGGGGGGAGACCTTGTAGTCCTCAACGCGGACAGGGCCCTCGGGCATCTTGTTGAGGCACTGGTAGATGATGCGAAGGGACTGTCGGAACTCCTCCATTCGGCAAAGATATCGGTCGTAGCAGTCACCGTTGGTTCCAACGGGGACGTCGAACTCGACCTGATCATAGGCGTCGTATGGTTGGTTCTTGCGGATATCGAAGGGGATACCAGAACCTCTGAGCATGACACCGGTGAAGGAGAGGTTCAGAGCCTCTGCGGCAGGAACAACACCAACACCCCTCAATCGCTCAATCCAGATACGGTTATCGGTCAACATCTCCTCGGTCTCGTCGATTCGGTCGCCGAACTGGGTAGCCCACTGGTAAATATCGTCGAGGAGACCAACAGGGATGTCTTGGTGAACACCACCGGGTCGAACATAGGCAGCATGGAGACGGGCGCCGGAAACACGCTCGTAGAATTCCTGAAAAGATGTCAATTATCGTTGCCGTCTAATTGCACATCGGTCACCTACCATGAGCTTCTCACGCTCTTCGAAACCCCACAGGAAAGGCGTCAAAGCACCAACATCCATAGCGTGTGAGAGAACGGACATCAGATGGTTGAGAATACGAGTAATCTCGCCAAACAGCGTTCGGATGAACTTGGCTCGCTCGGGAATCTCAACGTTGAGAAGCTTCTCGACAGCGAGGGAGAAGCACTGCTCGTTGGTCATCATGGAGACATAGTCGAGTCGATCAAAGTAGGGCAGAGCCTGGAGATATGTCTTGTACTCGATCAACTTCTCGGTGCCTCGGTGCAGCAGACCGACGTGAGGATCGGCTCGGACGATCTCTTCACCATTGAGCTCGAGAATTAAACGCAACACACCGTGAGCAGCGGGATGCTGGGGACCAAAGTTGACCGTGTAGTGTCGAACCTTTCGGTCCTGGACCGAGTTCTCGCGCGACTTTCGGGTACCGGCAGTCCGGGGCTTGGACAGGCCGTAGGCATCCTGAGCGGAGGAGAAGTCTTCGTCGACGGGCACAAGTCTGGTGCCATGGGTCTCGACAGGGGCGGCGTGCTTTCGCAGACATGTCGTCGAGAAAGGGCGGGCGGCGAATGTTGCTGGCCGCATGCACAGGCTCTTGGCGCCTCGGCTGGCGAGTCGGAGAGTAGCCATTGTGTAAGGAGCAGAGCAGAGAGCGAGCGGCCGTGAGTGCGACGAGATGTGTAGAGTCTCCCGAGAGGGCCTCTGGCTCGAGGTCAATGGCAAGTTGATGGAGGGGAATTCGCCTTCGTGATAGTGGCCGTCATCTGCGGTCCGGGTATCTGTGTTGAAACGGAGCTTGACTCTCGATGGTGGGCCGGACTATCATTATTGCGGCGGTGAGAGCCAATGAAAGGCCGACCATTAGTCGCTGATTTTTGCACTAGGCGAGCGACGGCTGTCACCAATTGCATCACATCACTCGGCCGAGAAATTCAACGTGAAAGTCACATCTCAAGATGTCGCTGAAAAGGCATTTTTGATATGAATATTCCTCATCAGCAGAACCATGAGGTGCTAGGTTTACTCTTCATGCCCTTGAATAGTCCCCGCGTCAACAATGAGCAAAAATACACCATCCAGTGCGGTCGTGTCTCCTTCAATATCAAAGGCGTCATCTATTTAGTTGGACTGAGATTGTATTAAAGCTGCCACAGCCTAAGATATTTTTCACTTGGACAACTATCAATTGGTTGATTGGATAGTCGTATGGAAACTCCCAGCTACAATGGATATCTTATCGAAGATCTTTGCGTATCTCCTTGCGCCAGTGGTGCGACTTAGATCAACGTCGATCTTAGGGTTCCAATCAATTACTCCCTGAATATACACAGCATCGGTTCATGGATATCTGCCAACTCTGCATACTTCTATAGCTCATCCCTCAATAGTCCGAACTGAACTTCGTCCAAAAACTCGCCATCCTTGAAAATAGCACCTCTCCTATTTCCTTCTCTCACGAAGCCAGATTTGGACAGCACATTCTGACTTGCTGCGTTTCGTCCATTCGCCGATGCTTCGAACCTGTTCAACTCGGGCCATGTCTCAAAGCACCACTTCACAAACGCTCTGACAGCTTCTGTCGCATAGCCTTTACCCCAAGACTCCTCGGCCAACCAGTAGCCTATCTCCCACACGCGAAAGTAGATATCGCTCTTGGGAATAATGCCTACGGCGCCGATGAAGAGCGGCCCTGGCGACGGGTTTTCAGCTGTGCTGGGCTTGAGAAATATGCCATTGTGGCATGGGTACGATGTGCCGTCTGGCTTGCATCCTGTGTTGGTGAGGAAGTTCTCGGCGTCTGAGAGTCTATAAGGCGATGGGAAAGTGTTGCGCATGTTGACAGCGATGGATTTGTTATTGGCTGCTTGGGCCATGGCAGCTGCATCGGAGAGAAAGTAGCGACGGATGATGAGCCGCTCTGTTTCGACCAGTATTGTACCCTGCTCTTCGCTGGGTGGTAAAAGCGAGGACAGCATTGTAGGTTGAGCCGTAATGAATGTTGGCGTCAAGATAAGCTTGTCAAGTGCGCAGCAAGCTTCTGCAAGTGTTGACGCTGTCACAAAATCGGACGTAAGCTCAGATAGATAGGTACATTCAAGTTACCGACCTACTTTGTCATATACCTAGACCGGGGTGACAGTGACTCACGAGATGGCGCCTTTAGAAGCGGACTTGTACCGCCCTGCCTGCCGACTTGCCAAGGTTCCAGGGCCATAGGAGGAGACAGAAAGTACGCATGGAACAAGAGGCATAGCCACTACAGTCAAAAGGAATGACACTCAGAGAATGCATAAATATATATGATCCAATACTCACCCTACGTTTCCGAAATGATGAGAGTATCTGACAGACAATTTCGCATTCCGTATCATAGGTCAGCTTCCTGCATATAGCGGGTGTCAAGTGTCTTAATCCAGGTGGACAACACTATATGTAACGTGCATCTGGCCATAACGCTACCTCAAGTGCTTACTTTGAAGGGCCCTGGCTTATAGGGGGATTGGCGTGCAGTGATGCATTGGGTAGTATTAATTATGTTAAACATTATTGTATGTCAAGTTCTAATTGACTCCTCCAAATAAAAAAAGGCGAGATGGGTTAGTATGAGGCCCGGACTGATCAATGACCAGCCGCAAGAGATGTATCAATCGTAGTCTTAATCAGCCATACTCTGTCAAAGTACGACCAAGCCGCTCAACTATTAGTCTAATCCTCACTTCCAGCTCGCAAACCCAAACGATACCCAACTGCACGTAGTAGGAGTATGCCCATAGCGCTGCAGATTCCATGCTGACTCCTTGCTGCCTCTTGGTCCCTTTGTAATCCATTCCATGTTAAGCTTCTACCGATCTCCCTTGGTAATGCCGTAATCTATATCTCTTCTTCTCCCTCACTGCTGAATCACAGGAGCATTAAGGTATACATCTTGACCATAGGGGTCGTTGATTCTGTAAACGCCTGGACCAGAAGCAAATGGTTCAGGTCGCTCTGAACTTCGGGGGAATAAAGAAAAAAGACAATGCCTCACTATCCCCTTCTGGTAAATAAAAAAAACGCCGTTTAAAGCAAACACCAACAATGAACTTTTAATGAACCCCTCGCCATGCCCCAGGAGATGCAACGAACGACAGCCCGCTTTATATTGATGAACAGTGCTTTTGTTAGGAAATGGGAATGCATGACCATATGGCCAAAGTGTGCTGAATGACAAAGGAAATAACGGCTGCAGCCGAGCGTTGAGTAACAGTACTGAAAGACGCGTCCAAAGGCGCTTGATGATTTGACTAGGTTCGTCGAGCGATGTTCACACCTGGGTTGACGAAGGCTCTGTGCGCAATGTCACAGATCCGTCGCACCACGTTGGTCGTCCCACCTGGCATCTGGGACTCGTCGAAAATGAACTTGGATGCAACTGCAAGTCTGTTCTGGGGGTCGGTCTCATCGACATGGTGAGTAGCAGTGGTGCCATATGGAGAGTCGAAGTGGGGTGCAAGCTCTCGGACAACGGCAATTGAGTAGAGCACATCACGGTTTTCGCAGCCATCGAGAAGATAACGCATTCTAGTGAGCATCTCCTCTCTTGCCTTGACCGCAGGTGGAGAGTTAGGGTTCTCCCGTGTGAGGACGAACTCGGCCAGGCTATACCAGAAATCAAACTGGCGGCTTCGGGAAGGTTCAACTTCTGGCATTGGTGGGCAGAGCGGATTGGATGCCAGGTAGTCTCCACACAAAAGTGCTTCGACAACTCGAACACGGTTTTGGGTCTCTTTAGCATCGCCTTCGTGAGGTAGCGTCGTGGTACTGATAGCAGTTGCTGCAGCAGGAGCATTGTACACTGCTCGAGCAAGCTCCCACACGAGTCGCGTCTCAAGAATGCCCGAGTAAGTCATCTGAGTATGATCGTTCGCTTTCACGGCCTCCAAGGTCTTTAGAAAAGACGCCAATAAATCCACTAGACGCTGGCTTCCGGGAAATGACATCTTGCCATTGTCGGTGAAATAGTACCATCCGGACTCAAAGAAAGAACTGAGCCCAGGTGCGTACATCTCATGATAGACCTTGATGATATCATTGCGCATTTCCTCTGCATGGGCGATGTTTTGGGGCGCCGGAACAGAGCCCAAGAGGTCGATAATCTCATCGATCTTCATTTTGTTGGCTGTCAAAAACACGCGTAAGCAGATGTTCTCAACAGCAGCGCAGCAAACGACGAACAAGGGTAATATATCAATAGTAGGGGGCGCCACCTCTAAGATTTTGGTGGTTGTCGGCCAGAGGCCTTTGTTCAACCGCCCTTGAGCTTTCTGCGTGTGGGGCTGACGAGAATCCTTGAAGGGCTGGGTCGATTGCGGACGGGTACTCGTATGCCGACTCGGACTTGACGGGAGGGGATGCAACGTTGGAGAAGCTCGAATCGTAGCTAAGCGATGTGATGGACGGGTTAGGGCTTGCCGTGGTCGCGTGAACTGTTGCGTACGAGCTTGGGAGCATCGACGGCTGACTACCGTATGAGTTGGTAGGTCGAGCGGTGAGAGCAGGGTTCGATGCTATTGACGAAGGGACGCTCGAAGGCACAGAGCTTGGAACTGTGGGAGGGGTTCTCTGGCTAGGTGCGGGTTGGATATTAGAAGAAGATTGTCCGCCGGCTTGTTGTCGGAAAATAGGATCGTAACCGAGACAGTCACGCTTTGACTTCTTGCAGTTGTTGCAAGTTGGGTGTGTCTCGTCACACTAGAACACGTTAGAGCTGGGTGTTGAGCGGGGTGCTAGCTCCACAGGAAGTAGGCCAGAGATAGAGAGGGGTTATGCAGCTGGAAGGTGCACAGCAAAACAAGCGCGGCCAATAGCAAGCTTTGCAAAGCTTCGGGAACTTCGAGAAACTTCAGAGTCTCAGGCAGGTCATTCCGCTAGGGCGTTGAGCGAGCTTGGGCGCGGATTATCGCGGATACAGAGAGGAATTACGTGGGAGAACATGGACCACAGAGCGCTACGTGAATGTGAGTCTTGCTCGCTTCGCTGTAGCTGCCCTGCAAACAACCAAGCCTGCAAAATGTCGCAAACATGATGCACCACATCAATTTGGATGACCCGACTCTGGCTTGCTAGCCATGCCGTGTATTTGCAGCCGCCTTCTCCCCAAGTAATCCTCTCGCAACATCGCGCCCCATCCCGTGTGTTGAGACCATGAGCTGCAAAAAAGGGGAATGAGTACGAAATCGCGGCTTACCTTAATTCGGCGTTTCCTGCAAGTCAGACAGCCTGTCTTTGTCCGACGTTTGATCTCCTACAGCTACAGTCAGCCTTAAATCTTTGCCATACCTTGTGCCAACCAGGATCTATCAGGACAAGGTCCTAGCTCAAGCTTAACACACCTTTTTCGGCCCCCTGGGTCCCAGAAGTCGCGGATCATGAGGAAGAGCATAACGAGCCATTGGGTCAGAAATACCGTAGCCTGCACCCATCGGCATGCCCTGATGCCCATAGAATGGCATACTGTTTGGCACAGGCGCCATAGGCATGTTCATCTGCATGCCTTGTGGGTTTGACACCGAAGGTCCGTGTGGGTTTTCGATCGTCCTCATGCTCGGGAGCGACATGTTGCTACCAATTGGCATAGGACCAGGTCGGTATGGGTCGGGTGGCTGGCTTGTCACGGCAGGGTAAGAGCCATACTGGGCGGTTGTTGCACCGATCGAGGACGCGTAATGCGTCGAGGAGCCCGGATAGCTCACAGGCTGACCATGAGGCAGTCCTGGGTGCTGGTTGGACATTTCCGGTTTAGACACTGGTGTCGAAGCAGCCTCGGGTGCCCTGCTGTCGCCGTTCTGCTGAGAGACCACGGGCGGAGCGGCAGAGGCTGAAGCAGCAGGAGCCGAGGCTGGCGAATGAGTCGGCGCGGGTAAAGAAGGGACGGCGGATGAGTCGGATTCGGCGGGCGTAGGTGCAGAGGTGGGAGCTGCAGCGGTCGTCGAGGCGGTCGGGCGATCCGCAGCCGTGAACGGCGCCGAAGCGATCGTGGTGATGGGCGGGAGTATCGTGTCGGCGACAGCAGTAGTGTTCACGGACCCAGTGCTTGCGACGGAAGCTGGAGGAGCGGTGACAGATGCGACGATGGGAGCTAGAGAAGGAGACGTCGATGTCGGAGCAGAAACTGGAGGATTATTGGAAGAGTCGCCGTGACTCTGTCCACGGTCGTCTTGAGCCATGTTGTTTTTTAATTAGAAATTTTTATGGAGCCTCAAAGCAAAGTCAGGAAGAACCAGAACCGAGCAGGGGACGCGACCCTGGGTCACGGAGGAAGACGAGGTGCTGGCGCTGGGCAAGGAAGATCAAAGAGCAGCCAGGGCGTGGCAGGGGGAGAAAAGGCGTACAAGAGGGGCAGACTCCGGGACCAGGGGCCGCGACACGATGCGACTGCGATGCAACTTCCACTGGGAAGCAAGGCAAAGTCGCGATTGTGGACTGGGCCAAGACCAGCAGCAACAGCAACAGGTGACGCGCTGAAGGAGCAGACGTTGGAAGAAGATGGCGAAGCCCAGGGGTCCAAAGAGGCGGGATCGGAAGCGAGACTAAAGTTCGAGCTCCAAGATCGGGGACAAACGGGAAATAGTTGACCTGCTGTCGTCGTCAAGCATCCAAGCTACCTTACTGTACAATGCGATACAATACAATATAGTACAGTACGATACACCACAACCAAAATAACTGGATCACCCCCTGGCTCGTTGCCGCGTGGTGGTAGTGGTGGTGGGAGTGGTGACCGTGGTGGTGGTGTTGGTGTTGGTGTTGGCCATCAGGTCCCAGTAAATTGTAAGGTTCTAGTGGAGACGGGCCGGGCTTTGTAGGCTGATGTCCATATGATGTACGGGATGATACTCGACAAACAAGCGCGGCGCAAGCTTCGCCCAGTGAGGAGGCTGCAATAAACAGACGGGCTCGTAAACGAACTGGAGGCGAGAAATATGCTCAGAGTAGCCAGACCTAGTTGAAGGCAGAGGCCGCTGGCAGACATGAGATAGATACTGCTTGGCTATGGATAAGAGTCTCGCTTATTGAAGGGACTGTTTTGAGGAAGTACCTTACTCAAGGTACAAACAAACAAACAAAAGTCGGTCGGGTTGATGTCAAGGTTTAAATTTCTGGTGTGGTGATTTTTATTTTTTATTTTTTCTGCTCAGCATGGTAAGGTACATGTCTTTCCCTTCCAGATAACTGCAATCAATCAGCCACACGGAAGAACAGTAGCTCCAGCTAGCTGCACTTTATCAAGCTGGAAGCATGCGCACTAACGGGCACATCGTGTCTTACTTCTCTCACAAACGACAAGTGTTGACATACGAGGCCTCGAAGGATAATAGGTACTGGAGAACGACACTCTATGTATGCATGGTTCATGGCAGTTCTGAATCTTATGTGCATCTCACATGCATATGATCATCGTCCACTCCAGTCGGCTACTACCCATTAACGAGATTTCTTTTTTCCTCCCCCCATTTCTGCCTCGACTCGCCTAGCAAGATCTAGATAATTGGCAATTCTGGAAGCACTGTAGAAGCTCCCTATCCTCTCTGGAATAATTACCCAACCCTGTTCATGAGGCGTACTATGTAACCGAGCAAGGTTATAGCATGGAGGCCAGGTGGGCTTGGCGGAGCATATTCAAGTCTTAGCTGACGCTGACAGCAACGAATTACCACGTATGTATCCGTATATCCTGCAGGACGTACATGTGCATAAGGAGTAAGTATGCATCAGCAACACGAACTCGTCATTGCAACTCGATTACTTTCGATGAGTATATGTAGGTAGCACAAGCGAACATCAATGAAGACTTAGACTTATAGTATAGACTTTCATATGCACCTACTTAAGCTAGGTGCTTTATGCGACCTGGGCAACCCCGACTTGGGCTCGATACAAGGCGGCAACTGTGCTTGATTGTGTGCCACTCGAGGTCTAGCGGATGCAAGGTTCTCGTCCCGTCTTGAGCCCCAACGTTCGAGACACCCCTATCTCGCTCTGTAGGATGCCTCGACGCTCGCAATTGAAGAGCAATGTACTCTGCACCGTACCGGCTGAGATTCACGCTTAAACTAGACCTGGATTGTAGTTAGGTACTCGCTGTAGGACAATCAGGGCCCAGTGATCATCCATTTGTTCTCTCTTTCCTCCTTGCTACAAAGTACCAACATAGCCCGCTATACACAGGATTCCAACCTAAGTATCAGGGCATCCTCTGATTTGCGTATCCACATCCCTCCTCATCCAATGTCGAGCTGAATTTCTCCAAAAACTGTCATGCTTAGCCCCCGCAAGCCACGGACCCCACAGCACGCCCCTAAGAGACTTTGCTTGGCTTCTAAGGCTTCTCTGGAATGCGCTAATGTCAGGTACCAACCAGACGGCGCTCGCTCGCTCGAACCCGTTCAGCAAGTGGAAAGAACCAAAAGCCAACTACCGCGCCTGCCTCGCGTCAAGGGAGTACTATAGTAAGAGAAACTGCAGTGCTATCCACTCTATCGACTTGGAGAATTGTCGTCTTCGCTCCGCCAAACATCGAGTCCTGAAACTCATATCAACAGACAGTCCTAAGCTACTCCGTACAGAGCAAGATTATCCGAAGATTGCTCTTCATCTATTATTATCCATCGTCATATTACCTAGATGGTATCCCCTATTTCCTTCATTAGCCGGCCGTTCTCGCCAGTACCTTACTGTAGGTATCCGCCAGGCCAGGCCACGGACAATTGCAAATCTTGCCGTTGCCCACACTCCCCAATCTTAGGATATTCAATATCATTTCCCCCCTCTGCCAATTTCAGCACAATCCGATACCCCTGCCCTCTGTGCGACTCGAAAAGACTAACACCTAATAAGCAGAAGACAGAAAGCCCAAAACAGATCCTAGTCCTGCATGAACCATATCACATCAAGACGAATATATGTCTTGGTCCGCCAGTTTGCTCGGCCATTGTTACTGATACCCGTGCAAGCGAGACGAGCCTCCACAGCCTCAAGGCTCGAGCCAGGGTTCGCTGACAACCGTCTATCCACTTGGATCCCACTCTACTGCAGCGGATCCTCCTTCTGTACTGTACCTGCTGGTACAAGTGTGCAACGGCAATGGCAGTCACCCTCCTCTTTGCCAAAGTCAGTCCCGGCTGACAGACGCGACGGGAAGCAAGCGAGCGAAAGCCGTCAACGAGGGGGGGGAGCTGTCTGGCCAACCGGCTCTCCTTTGCACATCTCACTATCTCGCCTTCCTGGTAGAATGCTCCCTCTCGCCTACCATTAGCTCCCGGATCACTGGGACCTTTGCCTTTGCCTTTACCGCTGCTTGCTGGCTCAGCCCCCTAGCCCCCACGCTACCTTGCTAAGCAGTACGGTACGTGTGCAGAGATGCTATGGCAGTACGGAGTACGTATCCACGATCCAGTTTTCTCTCCACACCGATTGTGAATAGCGGTCGGCTCTCGAGTCGCTAGTTCTTGGACGCGTTCCAATAAGGCGTCTCCTTCTGCCTGACTCTCTCTGGGTGGGAACAAAAATGTGAGGCTCAAGGGGGGGGCATGCCATGATGATAGATGATATAATATGGTAAATGATATGATACATGTATTAGGCCGGAAAGAAGCCCCGAAAAAGACATCATGAGACAACTCACCAAATACTATGGGGTTTTCTTCTTCCTTTCTCTTTTCAGAACCAGTTCGAATATGTTCAGCAGAAATCATCTCAAACTTCGTCAATGACGGTAGTGCTTGCGTTCCTTGTCTCTGGCGAGGACGTCTCATTTTCTGCAGCCGTTGAGCAGTGGCTTCACCTGGGGCCAATTTACCCCCGATGCCTTTCCTGCAGCGCCGTCCGCCCCCAGTAGCAGCCAAGGACTCGTGTGGCACCTCTCAATCTCCATCTCATATGTCCATGCCAAGCAGCGGCGACCGCTTTGCTCACAGCGCTTCTGGCAAGCATTGGCACTTCTTACGTCGCCCCACGACCGGGTGTGCTCGTCCGGCTTGCCCACATGATCCGCCGTCAACTCAGTCGGCCGGCTCTCAAGCGCCGATATGGCTGACCCTCCGAAAAGCTGCCAGACGTCGCGCCATAGCACCGGCTGCTCTCGTTTTGCAAGTGTCTCACCGACTCGGCGCATCTCGCCGGGTTTTCGCAGGCCGTGGAAAGAAACCAGGGGCGAGCAGAACCGATCACCCCAGATGCGTGTGATTGACGGAGGTTCACCGTTAAAGTGGTGGTTATACGCCTCTTCGATGTAGATCCCCAGCTTTTGTAACGTTGTCGCTACCAGCCGGTCTCCCCACGTTTCGGTCATGGACTCGGCGTATGCTTCCTGTACGACGCCCGGATGTTCAAACAATCGGCGCATTGCTTCTCCAGAAATCAGAATGCCAGATCCTCCGTGTCCGAAGCGTGCCTTGTAGTCACCCACTGCGTTGCCAATATACTGGGGTTTCCGATAGTCAACATGGCTCATGAGAAGCTCCAGAGATGGTCGGATCAAGAAGGTATCATCATCCAAGATGATGTACCACTTCTTGCCAGGCAGCTCATGATATATCATCTCCATACCCATGATGAACTGTCTCTGTTAGCGATCTGGACTGCCAAGTTGCTGCATGACATACCTTGAGCGCATCAAGCTCCCACCCATAGCTTTGCCCGATTTTCAGAGCCTCTTCCTCGTCTCCCGCTTGGAGCCTTGCTTGAAGGTTTCTATATTTGACCAGCCTGGGGTAACCGTCCACCTTGCCTCTGATCTTGGTCTCCATAACTCTCTTGATAGCATCATGCACTGTCACTCCTATCAGCTCCGCATCTGTCTGATTTACTGTCGTCCAATCTCCCACAACGAGAAAACTCTCGCCTTCTTTTCCAAGGTAACCCCCCGTTGCCTCAAAGGCAGCAAGCTGCTCGGCCACTCGGTGACGCGTTCCATAGCCCGTTTTGATTAGATACCCCACGTCCTTCTTGAGATCGACGGTGTACCGTGGCGATTTCCATAGCCAAGCGTCTTTATCTGTTGCCGTGCCGCGCAGGAAGTTGAAGAAGCGTGAAGCATTGAAGACCAGGGCCAGACGTATGGCTGAATCGTGAGGGAGAATAGAATAGATTATGAAGACAGAGATGAGGAGGAGAACGATAATAGACCGTAGACGACGCTTTGTGCGTCGCGAAACAAAAGCCATTTTGGGTAAGTTACCGTATTATATGAGAGGTGGAAAAGATGGTGAGTTATGTGGTCTGTCTGATACAATCAGACCTTAACGAGAACCGCTTGGGCGATGTGTCGAAATTCCACTCTCCAGCCACAACATTCCTGAAAGGATTGGGTCATGAGATAGGATCTTCCATACAGCCCGAGGTGTTTGACAGTCAGTAGCTGCTTCGAGGTCCAGGCGGAGGATTGGGGATAGTTGCTCCCTGGTCGCGTCAGACCCGCAGTGATATCAGCCCCAGCCTGGATCAATCTGGGTTGCCACGGTCTTCTCGGAAGCTTGGAGGTTAATGATCCTCACAGATAAGAGATATACGGGCAGGCAGGCAGTGTAGCTAGCATGTAACAGCTATCAAGCTATCAACGACGTTTTGTCTAGATGTGGTATATTCTGCTGACTCATTCGCTGTAAAGCTGTGATTGGCTCCGGGATGAACGCAATCGTTCTGACTCTCAACATCCACAAAGACGCCGTCATTATCAAGAGTGTTACTTATTGTGTATGTGTACATTTGTATGCTCTTATCTCTAACCATGCCCACACGGGGATGCATATTGCTACTCTTTGTCTTCAACCCCCTTCTTTCCTATCAACTCCTCTCTACCCAACTATTGGGTGTTTTTCATCAACAGGTGCATGAAAGAGCTCATGGAATCTAAATGTATCGAAACTCCCACAACTCTTTTACTTGAAACGCCCTCCCTATGCAAATGGACAAGTGAGAATGGAAAAAAAGAGCCTCCCCCTTCATAAGCCGTGTGTAAAATGTAGCAAGAACAGCATATCACACCATCACACCATCACACCAGCACACATGATCCACCAGTTTCACTGATCGGACTAGTCTCCTAAGCATCCTTGTCAAGTTCGTAAAACAGCAGATAAACCTCTCTCTGCATGCCCAAGACTTCGCTGGTCTTTGCCTCCTTAACCTTCTCGTCGTTGACGCGCCACCACTTGTCTGTTGATGTCTTTCGCTTCTTGTATCGTTTTGAGACGTTGGATGTTACGGGCCCAGGCGGTGATGAGCTGCTGTTCGTCTGCTTGGGCGATGTGAACTTGGAGAGTGCCGACTTTGTCGACGCTGCCACGGAACGAAGGCTGCTGGTTTCTGGGTCCTTCTGCTTGCTGATGGCGGGCAGGCTCACTGCACCACGCAGATCTGCCGGAACACTCCTAGGTGGGATAGGCAGAGATTCTAAAGAGGGCGTCGATGAGTTGCCAGACGAGGCGGAGAGGAGGTCGGGTGTAGAGATTGCAGGGCTGTGCGTCGGTCTACCTGCCATCATAGGGGTTCCTATAGGTGTCGGCGTCTTGCTGAAAGCTTCCGAAGGCTGGAAGGTATTCGGGTTGGAGAAGGGCGCGGCGAGATTCTGTCGTCGGAATGCTTCGTAGTGGCCACTGTTATGCCCGCCACGGTGAGTTACTAGACCAAGCAGCTTGTACTTCTTTTGATCCATCAGACCACCTAGAGGTAGCTGTTCAGGGAAGACCACCTTGGCAGAGTTCTTTTGTGTTATTTGTCCCACATCATAGATGGAGCGGGAAAGGTGGATGGCTAAGATCTTTGGGAATATGGACATTCGGGTTGTCTTTGCGATTTTCCTCTTGGGCGCAAACCGGATATCCCCAAGCTCGACATCCTCCGGAGGGTTCTCGGGATCCGTATCAATGGCGTGCTGGAGCTTGTCAATGTTCACTTTAGCTTGCGCCTTGAAATGATCCGACGTCGACTTGACCATCTCAGCTTCCAGGTCCGCTTTTGTCTGTAGTAATCGGCACATTTCGCACTTGAAGTCGTCGATGTACTCGGTTTTGAATATGCCGTCGAAGCAGGCATTCAGCGTTGTGCCTGAGACCTGGGGCACGGCCAAGGTGATGGTGCAGAAGGTCTCCTCTCTAGGCTTGGTCTTATAGCGACATGTCTGGCACTCGAGACGCGATTCATACTTTCCCTCCATGGGGAAGCCCTCCTCGATCTCTATGGGGAGTTGGCCGTTGAGCTGGGGAATCTCGGTTTCCTCGGAAGGTTCGATAGCCGAGTCGTTGTCGCCGTTGGCCGTAGGTTGTTGCTCTGGTGAGGAGGAGTCGCTGTCCTTACCGTTGGCCTGGGAATCCAAAGTCTTATCGATGCTTGGGGTGTTGTCGGTAGGGAACACGCCGCGCCTTCGCACGTGTAGTCTTGCTCGTTGGCCGCAGTGGTATTCGTCTTTAAGTCGCTCGGCCACAATTTGGAGAAACTCTTGCGCATCTTGTTGTTGGCGGCTGATCCTTTGTTTGAAAGCCGCCTCGAGAACCTTGACGAATTGGAAAGGCGAGATAGACTTTTTATAGATGGGGCGTTCATTAAGCGCATCCAGCATCTCTTTCAGTCCTTGTGTGACGAGTCCCTCTTGTAGACCCTGGAGCTTCCATTGGGCAATCTGCTTGCCCTCTGGCTGGACAAGACTGGCGTATACGGCAGGGTCTTCGATACGGCGGCGGTGCGTCTCGCGAATCAGATATATGCGCAATTCTCCGAGGCCGGCGAGAGCCTGGAGAACTGAGTTGATGAAGCAATCATTGGCTTGGTTTCGCAAGCCCACGATAGACTTTTTCTTGGAGCTCGTAGCATCGTGGTCGATGGAGAAGTTTGGCGCAAAGACGTAGATGAGCGCAGCGGCAGCGAGAGAGGCGCCGGCAGCGTAGGACACAACTGAGGCCGATTTCTCGGGCATTTTCTCGGAAGGGTCGGGATTTGGAGTAAGAGGAACAGTGAAGAATAAGCGCGTGTCGGACGGGTCAAGGATGGTGGCTTGCGAGCATGTCTTTGCAGCGACTGGCGATAGTCTATGCGTCTCTTGTTGGCTGTAGATTAGCTCTCGATAGTAGAGGATAGGTTGTTGCAGCAGGGCGACATGGCAAAGTCAAAGGCAAAGTCACGCTGGGCATGGGTATCTGGAGCGTGGAGCCAGCGCACGGGGAACGAGAAATGGTCTGGTCTGGAGAAACATCCACATCCGCTAACTATTAACAAACGCAGCGGCCGGGGCAAACACGGGGACTTCCAATTGACGATGGAAGAAAGCGAAGCCCGGAGGGTGTTCCGCAGTAAAAATTAATATAATAAAAAAAAGCCCACCCCGTTCGGGCAGGTGAGCAGGGAATAAACCCCACTACAGACGCTCTCCGAGTCAGCCCGCCTGGCATATTCCCCGCCAGCAACAAGGATACAGGGCCTCAGGGAACAGCCTGGATGTACCCAAGAGGCGTAGAAAGCCCCGTACAACCCTTGCTGGGATTATGCGGGGTTTTCAACACGTTGGATTACCAAGTACATATATCAAGGTTGCCTTGGCTCAGAGATCTAGACTACTTCACAAGTACAACTCAGCAGGGGAACTGAAATATAGTAAAACGTCCATGTCGTAATAACAAAGCTTCATGGGTATCAGTACCATCCGTTAAACAGCGTCACCCTCCGTTTCCTTAACCACGTCACCCTCCCAATCCCATAAACTCCCATCCAAAGCACCTCGTCTCACCCACGCTGTCACAAGCTCCCGGGGCGTCTCATCACCATAAAACGATGTCGGCACATCATACAGCTCGACAGTCATTCGCTCCTCGGTATCAAACTCCTTCCATCGCGACGTCTTGACCCCTCGCCACACAAAGGCCGCGTCCAGAAGGGTAATCTTGATATTCCGATCAAGCCGCACGTCATCCCGGGGCAGTTTCTGAAAATACTCCTCCTTGATGTTGGTCGCGTCTACACTCAGTGGCCGAGCGAGAACAACGTGCTCAAGCTTGGGCTGAGTCGCAATGTACCACCACAGCCAATGATTGTCGACCGGCGCTCCAAATACCGTAAGACGCTTGAGATCTGGCCATAGACCCCAAACATCCGTAGGGGCATCGTGGAGGCTCAATGCCGGGTAATCGCCGAGACAAACAAACTCCTCTATTTTATCAAGCCTCTCGAAACCTTCACGCAGGGTCCTTCTGACGTTCAAGTGATCGTCGAGGGGATCCAGACTCTGAAACGGCATGTCGACAACCAGTCTCCGCAGCGTACTACAAGTCTCACATAAGAGCTCCCTCGTCCATGCTGCTGTAGGCTGGTCATCGAGTTTGTCTCCAAAAGGGGCCAGATAGAGCGACGTAATATTTCGTAGCGATATGACGGGTGGGAGACTTGGTACGAATCGAGGAACACAGAGAAGCAGCTGCGCAAGACGTCGACTGGTGTCAATGTAAAGACATCGCTCTCGTAGTAACCGGCTAGCCAGACTATACGTGTCACGCGAGACTTGAGTCAAAGATAGCAATGTTTTCGTCGAAATGTGCGACGGCGGGATCAATGCGCGAGGGTTCCAAGGCAGAACGGATTCGATGACATGATAGATCAGTTCGGGAGGCAGAGCACGTTGCGAATCTGTTTGTGTCTTTAGAGACATCGTCACCAGTCGGTATTCGCAGTTCGGCTTACATGGTTGGATGGTAAAAGAGTGCTTAGTAGCGTGTTAGTTGAATTCGCGCCTTGTCTTTCAACATCACTCGGTTGCGATATGCTGACGTCACCGACAACTTCACTTATACACTGCTCGCTCAAAGACAAAAGCGGTTGACTTTTTTGAATATTTGTACTTTCTTCTTTCTTTCTATTCCATTGACTGCGCTCAGATACATACCCTAAGCAGCCTCCCAAATATACTCCCTGATAATTACCAATAACATTCGACTTAGTAAGGTGTAACATATGTAACCCCAGTGTTGTGAATTGAAAGTTGTTTTATAAACTGAAGTCTCGACATGATGCTCCACGTCTTAACCTGTAATCCCTATACTTCTTACCATTTCCCGTCCGTTTAGTCAACCCGAGTACTCCTAGAATCTAGTTCCCCCTTTCTTGACACATACCATTGATACGCCATATACAGAGAACACCCATCGCTTCCCATAATAAAGACCCCCAAGAAGAAAGAAAAGTTTTGCTCGTATCAAAAGCAGATACACAATCAACCACCTCTAACTACTTCCTGCCTCCACTCTCATAGTTATAGTCAACACTCCATAATGAATCCCACACAATCGACTTCTTTGTCGAGCTCTCGGTGGAATCCTCCCGTTGCACAATATTCCGAGGCTGCTAACTACCAGTCAGCAACCTATCTCATGGTCCAAGAAGGGTATCGACATTTCGTACCTCGTCCGTTCTGGTACCATTTTCTTGAGCTGGTGACTCGTCAGAAGGTGATTTGCTCGAGCTCTCCGCTTGCTCGTTCTTTGGTCCTTCTACAGGAGCTTTCTGTGGGAGGCTGGCATTGGCAGCCACCGTGAGAAGTCCTCCCTGCGTGGGACTGGTGCCGGAGGGTGTGTCCGTAGGGTGTGCTCGGAGTGAATTGGTCTCGCTGGCCAAAGCACTGTTCTTTAACAAAGCCGTGCCTCCGAGCTGAAATGGTAGGGCCTTCTTGGAGTTCGTACTACTACGCCTGCTCTCAAGACTCTTGGATAACGTCTTGTTAATACCTTCAATACTAGTAACGCTATCCCGACTCTTACCCTTTCCACCCGTACCATGAGTGTGAATATTGGCTGTTGCTTCCACGGTATTAGCCGCCACAGTCGACTTGCCCATTCCCGGCGTTGAGGGGGCGCCAGGTTTGTCTTCGAAGGCATCGATCAAATACCACCGTAAACCGTCTGACAGCTGGAACGGGTTGTCATTCTCCTCGTCGTTGATCGACTCCGTCTCACTGCTTGGTTGAAGGCTCTTGGAAAGGTCCACCACCCGCTCTTGAATTCGTGAGATACGGGCAACAAGCCACTCTCGGTGACGCAAGCGATGAGCGTCTTGTTCGCGAAGGAAATAGTGCGGGAAGCCCACATTGAAGGCAGCCCACGCACCGGCTTGCTGGTTGCGGGTGGGGAGGAACAAAGCTAGATCTCCCTCCTTGAAGTGCTTGAACGCAATCTTCTCGTGTGAATCCTTCTGCAAAATATGTGCCTTCTCTCTGTAAGACCGCGATTCTCTTTGCCATTTGCGAGCCATATGTTCAACCTCTTTAATCCTGCGGTAGATAGTTTCGGAAAATAGCTCAACGTCGAAACTGCCAAGCTTATTCATGAAAGTTTCGTACTTTTCATCCTCAGCCTGCATGTCGGAGTTGTTAAGCCAGTAGAGCAGGTCCAGGTCAGCACCATCGCCCAAGACACGGCTGAGGGTACCAGACTTGCGGAGTGACGAGCCTGGGTCGGACGAGTCGTTAGGGTTTTGGGCATTTCTCTCAGATCGTGGTATCTTCACCACAGTCATATCCCCATCTTTTCTGGAAATGGCAAAGCCAACGCGCTCCAGCAGACGGCACATGCGGTCGTTCTGAGAGTAGAGGCGTTGTGTCAGGTCTTTGGTCTTCTCATCTCGATGCTCGTACTGGCTGTTCAGGCTAGACATCTTGCCCTGAAGAGTTTCAACCTTCTGCTGGAACATGCGAAGTTCTTCCTCTAGGCTGCCGACTTGAGACTGCTTGGATGCTACCTCCTCCGTCAAGGTCATCACCTTCTTCTCCTCTTCCTTTAACCTTGTCTGCAGGGCTTCAGGACCAGTTTCGCCATCGCTGAGCCTAGCACGCAACTCGGTGAGTTGCTGTCTTCCATCAGCGAGCTCTTGTTCGAGAGCAGACACCTTTGCTTTCTCCTCGACCAGGTTTTCTCGCAGATGAACTGTTGCCATTTCGTTCTGAGTAAGCTTAGTGTCTTTCTCCGCAACTTGCTCACGAAGTTCTGTAATGGTTGCCGTGAAGTGATCGATTTGTGATTTCAGCAAATCGATATCTGCTTCAGAGTTTCGAACTTTCTCGACAAGCGTTCCGGTTCTCGCAAGTAGTAGGTCTGAAATATCTACCAGGTTGTCTGGGACGGCGACATCGAGGGAAAGCTCGGTAAAAAGCCTTCTCAGGGCTTGCCAATGCTCATCCAAACTCTCCTCAGCAACACTCAGCTTTCTTGAGACATTTTGGGTTTCTTCCTGCGCAGACTGCATTTGTTGCTCGAGGACCTCTTGTTGTTCTCTTTGGATTCTGGTTTCTTTGCGGAGGAACTCAACCTGGCCTTGCGCTTTGAGGGCGTCGTCCTGTCGCTGCTTGTTGATTTGCTCAAGCTCGGCCTCCAATTCCTCTACCCTTACGACGTATCCGGCTTTCTCGTGCTGTCTAGATTCATCGAACTGCTCGATCTCGTCTTCGGTGTCCTCCAAACGTGCTCGGAGAGTCTTGATCTCACTCTCTAGGTTCTTGCGCTCTTCAACGAACTCGCGCTCGAGCGCCTCCATGTTTTCGAGTAGATCTTGTTTGGTAGTGTTAACTTCCGCAATCTGACCTTTCAGGTTTTCATGTTGGCCCTTCAAGTCTTCATGCTGACCTTTGATATTCTCATGATGATCTGATTGAGACGTGAGCTCCTGCTGGAGACGGCTGGACCGCTGTTTCTCTTCTCGCAGTTCGTTCTCCAGTTGAGTGATACGTCGCATCAGGGGGTCGATTCCATCCGAAGATCTTCTGCGGTCATCGAAGCGGCTTGATCTGATAGAAGATCCAGAGTTACCTCTCTCGCGTTGCTGAGGGCCCTGCGGCTGGAAAATATTTCCAGGGCGGCTGGCTTGGCTCTGTCGATGAAGTAAATCCTCCAAACGACGTACTCGACTTTCGGCAGTCTTGAGTTTGTTTTCTAACTTGCCCTTGTCCTCTTGCAGCGACTGCAATAGATCATCGTCTCCTCGGATCATAAGCCCGCTCCTGCCAAGTGCCGCCTCGTGTATGCTCCCGTTCTTGAATGCCTTGAGTCGTTTGGATTGCTGCTTTGTTGGGTTGTCGAGCTCCTGTACAAGCTTCACGACATCATCCAAGACATCTTGATCGACAGGCTGCTCTTTCAGTACCTGGACAAAATCTGCCAGGTCCTCTTTGGTTACGGCTGGCCAAGGTGTGTCTTCCCCGAGCAAGTTGACTTCGAGGCCCATGACATTCGTGTCCAAATCGGGTCCATACGTACTGCCAATCATTTTTTGCCACTTGCGCCGCCGCTTGGACTCTTCGTCCTGGAACAGCGCCATCTCGTTTGCTAGTGTAGAAGAATCCGTCTTGACTTTCTCAACCCATTCACGGCGTCGAACTGCTTCTGCGACAAAAGCTGCATACATGTAAGGAAGCTGGTGAATGAGCCGAAGGTAATCGAAAGTTGTCATGTCGTCTTCGGACTGGTTCAATAAGTTGATTTGGCTCTTGACGTTGTTATGTAGAGATGTTATCTCTGTAACGTAACGCATGAATTTTGCTGACTCCGAGGCAATCGAGTTTCGCGCATCTGTTGCATAATGAAGTAGCTCATCCATCTCTTTAACTCGCTTTTTGAGTGTCGGCACCAGATGCTCGGTATGCACAGAAGCCGTCTTAGACGCTTGCGCCACATCTCGCTGCGTGTTACTGTATCCGAGTGCTGCCCTGTAGTCAGAATCCATCTGCTTCACCACTGCCTCAATATCTTCAAGGAGCTGTGCAGAATCTGCGCTATGGCTGAGAGCAGAGCGGCTCATAAGTTTCTCAAAATCAGCAATCAGTGATTCCAAGCTCTTATACATCTGGGATGCCGCATTGCTGAGTTGATCAGCTTTGTCGCTAAACCTCCGATGTGCAGTGGGAGCTAATTTCCCTGCCTTCTTCGCAGTATCAAGTTCGATGAGATCATCCAATGTTGGATTTGACTTCTTTGTCTCTCGTTGAGTCATAAACTTGACCATAGATGGTGAAATCGATGTGTTCTTGGCTAGATCAAGATACTGCTCCCATCTTTCAACAAGGCTTCCATGGTCTTCCAGTGCCGGTGTTACCCATTTCTTCAGATCGTTGTATTTGGGCTCGATTTGCTTTATGCTGATTTCGAGGTTCGCAACAGCAGCGTCCAAGCACTTGATAATAACATCTATTTCGCTGTACCTCGCCAGGGTGGTCGTATTCATTTGTCCGCAGTCCTCTGCGAGGTTCATAGCCCAGTTCCGACGCTCCTTGTACAGCTCTTGCCATGATGATATTGACTGTACATCGTTGATCGTATTCGGCGCATTCGGAGTGACGTATCGTTTCGGAGATGTGACTGGGGTGATGAGATTCGCATTTCCTGGAGAGCTTATTCGGATATCATAGATGAATATCTCTTTCTGGATCGCGGTCAGAAACGTCTTATCTCTGTATGAATGACAAACCTCTGTATGTAGGCTGGTAAACTTGACGCTACGACCATGAGGGGTCAAGGCGACAATATGCTGTGGCGGTATTGATGTTTTCCTTGAAACCCAAGCCTTGAGATCATCGAGGCTGCGCTCGAGTTAGTCCATGGTATCTCAGCAGCTTGTTCGTGGGTCTTACATGGAGAACTGTGTAGTGTCGACTTCCAGCCGCAGGCCCGTATGGGCTATCAACACCTGGAGAGCCATCCCGAGACATCTCCTGTTGAAAATACTGCCGCGATGTGCGACCGGAAAGGGAGAGGGGGGGGGACTTCAGTAGAAATACAACACAATCACCAGAGCTAAAATGGCGAACTGGTGTTGGGTGACCAAATGATAGGAATATCTTCGCGTGACGAAAGATCCACCGATGTTCATGGGCCATGAGAGCCTGGCGTTAGCGTGACCGGTGCCTTGTGACAGGCAGTGTTCTATTGGTGGATGCGCCACACTGCAGCGGCCACACAGCACGGCCACAACCCCGTCAGTAACACAGTCGTCGCGGAAGTCGTAACGCGTCTGTGAGGGTCAAGGCATGGCATAGGGGAATTTACTGGTTGAAGAGCTACGTTAAGCCCAAGATCACAATGGCAGAGCCGAATGATGTTCCTATGGTTGACGGGTACAGCGAAGCGTCCTATCTGCCTATCTCAGAAGACGAGGAGAAGATCCTCGCGCTCTTTGATCAGATACAAGAGCTTCGACTGGAGATCGCCATTATAAACGCTCAGAAATCCCATCAGTCAGGTTGGTTCCTTTTCTGGATGATTGGCGACATATTCTCACAGCTCTTAGATGAAACCGCGTCATTCACCGATGAAGAAACACAAAGGGCCCAAACAGACCTCCAGGAAACAAGGGCAAAATATGTTCTCATAAACGACGTGACTGAGGCTGTTTTGACAGCCAATCCTATTCTCAAAGCCGTTCACAGTGGGACAGAAGCAGCTTCCATCGAGCGGTTTGTTCTTCAACCTTGCGTATCTGACCATTGGCTAATACTCAACAGAGAGCTTTTGCCTTACATTGAGCGTAGAGACCATGCCTCCATCGCAGTTGCTAAACAGGCCGCTGAGACTAACAAGAAATGGAAGGCTTTGACGACTGCGCAAAGCGATACACTGCGCAAGTCTCGACAAAACGTCTCTTCGGCTGCCGAGCTCTTTGAGCTAGCAGAACAAGCAAAGTTGAAGAAGAGGGTTCCTCCAAGCAACTCAAAGATGGTGCAGGAGCAGGAGAAGCTCGAAGCCGGCGTCAACGCGAGCAAGCAGAGATGGAGAGTGATGAAGGGTGTGGCTGCCGGTATAATCGTTGGTAGTGGCATTGACTGGGTACGCAACGATGAGCTACGGGATGTTGTACTAGACCCTGAGACTGAAGAATGATACCACACCATGATTGACATCTTATCTCAAACTCTACGAGTCCTCGCTGTCTTCCCTACGCTTCGATTTGATTTGACTAATTCTTTACTCGATGACCCGTACGCGCGGTACGAAAGGCGACTCCCGTCCCGTCCCGCCTAAAGAGATACGTACTATTGTGGTGACGGCGCTCGTGAGATCTCCCGTCCTGGAGACGACGCGTGATCCTCTGCCGGGAAGAAAGCAAGGACAATTTTGAACAAGGCAGGCAGGGTCATGTTTTCCTACTAGTGATGCACGTTTACAGCTATTCCTGGAGCAGCATGCAGGTCCCAGGTTTCAGGTTTTTTTCTCAGCCTTCATCCTCACCTCGAGCTTGAACAATTCGACAGTCCTAATAACACGGGGTTTTCATGACTTCACTATGGATTCCTGATGGAGTCGCAGGGAGCTATGGCCATCCGACAGTTGTTGCACGTGATATGTCTTGGAGGACGAGGAAGATAATACTGCAAGACGAACAAAAGAGGGAGGTGTGGTTGAGGAGGGCAGCATAACCCAGAAAACCTACCTTAGAAATCACTATCATGCTCTCCTTGATTATGCCTTATTCTGGATCTGATCGACACGCCTAACAAAGTCGGATTTTATTATTAGCGCCTCGTGTTGGGCAGCGATTGAGAAGTGGTGTTAGCATTGTCTATCAGTGCCCATGGGCCAAAGAGAACAATTAGACAACCAGCAATAGATAAACTTACGTGTAAGTAATTCAGAATAATCAAGAGTTTGACATTATTTACGTATGATCGCAAGAGAGGTTCCAGATAATTGATGCTACTTTGGTATGATAACATGGCTTGGTCCATGAGCTACCCTAAAGTGCTTTGATGCATGGCAAATGCTTATTGTGGCTTCCTTGCCTTCCCCATCCAAGAAGGAAACAAACTGAAACGCACCGCATAAAAATCGAGTGGCGGGAAACCAAAAGGGGCGAGCAGAAAAAGCAGTCAAGAAGAGCGAGTGGAGAGGGACACAGAGAACAGGTTTGGGTGGGGGAACGCTGAGCTCCCCGTCCTGAGCTTTGAGATGAGCCCAGAGTCGGCTCGGCGCCTAGGTAGAGCACAGTATCAGCTGCCAGGAGGACTACATGACCACCCAAAGACAGGTGTGTCGCGTACCCGCTGCAAGTCTCTGCTGGTACCTCTCCCATGGGCCACTTACGGCGTGCATTTGCACCTTGTTTTGGTCCGGCGCGACCAGGCACGCTCGGCAAAGCCGTAATCGCCGGGGCGCTTTTGCTTGCTTGCCTGCCTGCCTGGTAGCCTGGGCTGTCCTTCTGCTCTGCTGCTACTGTCACCCACGCCCCATTTACACCAAGCCTACTCCGTAGGTAAGTAGGCTTTTCGCGCAACTCGTGGTACCCGCCATGTCTACAGATGGAGTATGCGTCATGAAGTATCCGCGTCATTTCGACCGCTTGCTTGCCTTGGCCTGTCTTCTTTTTATCAATGCAATTTGAGCGTAGGCACTGATAGTCGTAGCATATCGTTTCAGCACTGATCTCAAATGATGCAGATCACCAATGATGCACATATGAGCGAAGTCTGTTGTCCGCAGATTTTGCTTGAACAAGAATTCCAGTTGGCCGTGGTGATACACTGACTGGCACACAACACCATCCTTTCAATTGAGGAAGCTATGACCGTATTGTGTCCTTGCACATTATTGAGTAAGAAGTATCGTAGTATGGGAGGCGACAGCAACTTTGCCCAGACCTTGACCAAAAGACCAACATGTAGTCAGCCTTCAACTAGGCGCGTGGCGATCGCATACTGGGATAGGATAAGTAATCAGTGAGAAGCAGGTTAGGAAGGCGAACAGTCGGAATATC
Source organism: Fusarium nurragi (assembly GCA_012977755.1). Lineage (NCBI taxonomy): Eukaryota > Fungi > Ascomycota > Sordariomycetes > Hypocreales > Nectriaceae > Fusarium > Fusarium nurragi. Next base: position 256,941 of record JAALXI010000046.1, read on the forward strand.
CTCTCCCTAGTAGAAGTTCACCTTGCTTTCGAGTAATAAGCAGAGGGATAGCAATGGCCATATGCAAGGAGGCAAGCATCCAGCCATGACAGGGTACGCATGTCCAAGTACCGGTACATGAAAATTTCGTATGACAGTACATGCTGATCACGCACGGCTAAAGTACCGCACCCTGCCGCACATTGTTGCTCCATTTAGGTTGTGAATGAAGGTGGTCTAGAACTGACGAGAGACTACCCACAGCCCTCGGGTTGACTGAGAGTCACCTGGTGACCGGAACATGAGAAGTAAAAAGACAAATGGGGCATGGAGATCATTGAGTAAGCAGCCAGAGAAGAAAGCAAATGAGGGTCGTGCAGTAACCATTGTAAATCAAGCGGTTTCGCTTGTCGTATCGACATGGTTCATTGTTCTTGGCTATCAGAGTCGCGCAAGTGATACCATTGTCTCAAGGTAGCGCCAAACCAGGTACGATGTACACATGGATGATGCATTGTTGATTGTACATGCGTAGTATGGTATGTATGCGTGAAGCAGTGGTCTCGGGGTCTGGCAGGGGTAAAGGATATGTAGTGAAGTAAAACATACGCATAGCCCGAGATTGTCTTAGAGGCACAGAGACTAGTTAGCGCTGGGGTTCCGGTTCCAGAGGACAATCCCTCACGCCTCGCAAGCCGGACAACGAACGAGCTGGGAATAGAGACGAACCGGAAACGGGGCATTGCAATCCGTTGCCCGGTTGCTGGCACTCAGTCAATCCTCGCAGAGCGATGACTGGATCCGCTCCCACCAATACAGGTGTGCACAATGTCAGAGTGCGACAGTGATATTCCCCATTTTAGAGTGAGGTGAGGTTGGCTCCGCCAGAACAGCGCCAAACTTTGAATTAGCAACACATTCGTGATGAACATTGACCAGCCTCCCCGTCCAGACATCGCTCATTTAGTGCAGTGCTTGGAGAGAGCCACTTTTCTGGCGACATTCTGCCAGAAGACAAGTTGTGCGCGGTAGTGAAGAAGCGGCCAGCCGCGTTTCAAGTCGATTCCTCCCTGTAGAAGGCTCAAGGCCAAAGCCCAAAGGACTACTATGTCAGGTCCTCGAAGACCAGATTGGAAAAGAAAGAGACGAATAGTAGGTGTGGCATGTTAGTGAAGAAGCGACTGCACGCCATAGAGGTACAGTTAGCTAGGCGTGTAAGTAGCTTCTGCTCTTCCTACCAGAGCAGTCCGCCGCACGTAGTAAAGCACGGAGTAGGAAGCCATGGTGTTTGTACGCGGTGGGTAATGAATGGTGTGGCACAAGTAGATACAGTACGGATAGAGCATAATAGAAACCAAACCAAATGGCGTGAACAGGAGCAGGGAGGAGGGTGTCAGTAGTGCAAGGTAGTGGTGAGCGCAACTTGAAGTCCGATGGAGATTGATTGATGAAGCATAGCGGCCTCAGAGAGGTGGAGGTGGAGGCGACTGGGAAGGGAAGGGAAGGGAAGTGAAGGGAAGGGGAAGTGAAGCCAAAAGAAACAACGACTCGACAGAGAGGAAAGGCAATGGAAGTTACGGTATTATTATGGCATCACCCAGAGAACGTGAACCCGCTGAATTGAGCCCGTTGACTGGCGACTGGCGACTGGCGACTGGGCATAGAGAGATCAAAGGGTCTCAAGCAAAGAGTCAAGCGTGTCTGGTGTGATTGTTATTAGGAGTGATTGGAGTAAGAGGTACCATAATCAAAAGGCAGAGGGGCTTGCGAATGCTCCCGCCGTCTCCAGCTCCTAGAGGCACAAGTATACTGTGTGAATTGTGACGGTCGGTCTGCGGTACAAGAACTTTGTACTGTACCTCGGCGCGGCGGGCTGCGTGAGGCTTGTACCCGTACAGTACCATACAACAATAGCAGCAGGACCACGCAGGACCACCGGTTTGGAGGCTGGTGAGTGGTCAGAGGCAGGTGCTTTTGGGGAGCTTGGATGAGGGGGCTTGGACGGTGTCCTGGTCGTCCTGGCCGTCTCCCCCCCAGCAGCAGGCCCAGAGGCAGAGAATAGCCCAAGGCAGGAGCGGTACAGGTACAGGCCCGTACTATGTACAGTCTGCTGCGACAGTACTAGTGCACATCCGCGGGCAAGCTCCAAGAACCCAAGCACCCAAGCACCGCAGAGAGCAATGCGCACTCGGCACTGCACCCAATTTTTTTCCTAAGGGGAAGGGGGGCACCGAAGGCTCTCACCCAAGCCCAGCCCACTGCATAACAGTCCAAGTGTGGTAGCTGGGCAGGCCGCGCTCCCTCCCCACGCACAATCACTCAATCACTCCCCCATAGTAAAAAGGCTGCCTTGGCCCTCCCCATACCTTACACACTCTCTCTCTTTTCTCCCATACAATTCTCCCACCCAAATTCGTCTCTACACTCAACACGCCTCGACTCGTCTTTGTGGTGAGTGCTGTCCTGTCTATCTATCCTGTGCATCACACACCAAGCACCAAGCACCAAACACAACCACACATTATATCTTTTTCTGTGTGCTCGACTGTTGCACCTGCCTTGCATCAACCACTCTTGATCTGATTTTGAATCTTTATCAGCTTCAAAGGTTGTTCAAGTGCAAGCTGCATCACGTCTGGTCTTGCGCATCACCTTCACCTTATAGCGCAACAGCTTGACAATAGCTAACAGAAGCGCATTGCAGACTACAACACAACCACATACCCCTTCTTTTGAAATAAATCTTCAAGGTATGCACAACCCTCCCAGACACCTTTTCACTGTCAACCTACGCGGTTTTTCACGCGTTGGCAGGCGCAATTGCGTTTGCGCCTCGACACTGCCTTCATCATTCATTGCCCCAAGCTCAGCTCCAAGCTTCCCTCGAGCTAGCTACCCCTCCATCACAGGCATCGCGATTGCTCTTGCGACCTCGCTCTCAACGCTCTTAAAATTTCCCTTCCGCGCATCACTCGCCGCCCAACTCAATCACATTAGTTACTCACCATCAAGCATAGAACACATTCAAAATGCCCAAGGCTGCTGCCGGTAAGCGCGCCAAGAGCGAGAAGACCAAGCGCGCCAAGAAGGGTAAGTTCCGATCCATCGCAGAACATCCTTGTGTCTGTATGCTTTCGTGTGGTGAATCTACCGCATGAAGTGCACTGCTGCACAAGCTGCGACCTCGAATAACCGTGACGAGCACAGCTAACTGGCCTAGACCCCAACGCCCCCAAGCGCGGTCTCTCCGCGTACATGTTCTTCGCCAACGAGCAGCGCGAGAACGTCCGTGAGGAGAACCCCGGTATCTCTTTCGGTCAAGTCGGCAAGCTCCTCGGTGAGCGATGGAAGGCTCTCAACGAGAAGCAACGTGCTCCTTATGAGTCCAAGGCTGCCGCCGACAAGAAGCGATACGAGGATGAGAAGCAGGCTTACAACGTAAGTTTATACTAATAACCATTTGAGAACGACGAACTAACATGTTGAAGGCCGAGCAGGAGGAGGAGGAGTCTTCCTAGAAAGGAGATTCTGATGTCAAACCCAAGCGTCGCTCGCAGAAGAAGAAATCCGAATCGGACTAGTCTCGGCACTCGAGCGCCGTGTTGCAGATTCTCCTGCTCGAGATGTCTTTTATGTATTTCGGTCTAGGTGGTGTTCTATGATGGCACAGGAAGAAGTGCCTTGTTTTCATTAGGGATATTTCAATGGTACAGGTCGTTCCACATGCTGTTATGATCCAGAGTGCGGCCGGTCAAGCTGCGATCCAACATTTCGGACATCGTTGAACATAAGAATCCGATGACAAACTCTGAGGATCATGGGATGAAGAAACGAGATGCTATCTATAAGATAGGGAGCTTCGGCATAAATAATCGAACGTATAAAACATGGTCAGTTGCGTGTTTATGTATTCCGTGACAGCCATGGTAAGGCTAGTCTGGGGCCTATTGGCTTGCAAGAAGCTTCAAGCTGTGAATGACGTTGTGGCTTGAAGCTATTGGGGCTTGTCATCATCTTCGAGTGGCTGGCGGTGGCTAGTGGTGGCGACTGGCGACATCTGGAAGAGGAGGATGAGGATTCGGGATTATTGTACTCGATTCAAGCCAATACCGATCAGCAGACAGGGAGTAACTGTGATAATCCTCATAGGCTGATATGAAGAATTGATGGAAACAGAATTTGTCTCTTTTTGGTTTACAAAGCATCCGTATATTTACCCCAGAATGATCCTCAATTCCGAGGCCAACGAGCTCGACAGCCTCATCATTCACCATCCAACCCCCATCGTGCTCGGCATCATTCAGAGGAACCACGTTGCCAGTAGCATCAAGAGCGGCCACTCGCAGCGTGCAGACCAGTAAAGAAAGGAGTTGCAATGCCTACAGTAACGAGGGGAATGATGTTCCTTTTCAACGGCTTTCATATACAAAGAGCTCGCAAACATCAACGCAACACAACACGCGCGACCTCTCATGTCCGCCGAGCCTCATCACGGGAGATCCCCCACGGCTGCTGAGGTGGAGCAGCAAATGTTGGATGAGCACGAGGTCATACTAGGCCATTTCTGGAACCCCAGCATAACGTTAAACGGTCCCCTTCTTCTTCTTCTTCGTCTTGTTCGATCCCCAGCATCATCGGATTTCTCCACACAAAGTCCACATCCCGGCGGATGCACGTCTAGGGTCGCCGTCGCAGCAACACGTCGTGTTTTGCTTGCTTCTACTCTGGGAATGGTCATCTTTGGGCTGCCCACCCCCATCCCCAAGTCTCCTCATGCATTGGCCTGGCGTCATGTCGAGGCACGCTTGCTATCGTGGCAGCGCCTGAGAAGTTGGGTTTTCCAGAGCGGCACGCACACCCAATACCTCATTCGCTCAACAGCAATGGGCTTGGTGTATCTGTCTTGATGAAACCTCAAGTTTGATAGACTATCTATGTAGCAGACGTCGGAAATTACGGGCGGCATCTGACCGTCAGGTGGTCCAAGACTGCAGGTGTATGGCCTTACTTTGCCTTTACTGTAGCTGATCGACGATAACCCCAAGAGCCTCCTCGTTACGTGCATCGACCTGATGGGCTCGTGAGAACCGTGCACCAACCACTTCAGGGAAGACCATGCGGGTGCACCTCTTTTATGGTGTTGAACGAGTTCGAATTCCCCGGATCGGATCACACGTTATTCATGGCCTGCATATCGCCCGTCCCCTCATCCTCCTATTATTAACCCGATGCCCTCGCTCGATTCTTGAGTCTGATCTTGTTCTCGGTTTCCTATCTCAAATCAGAATATCACAATTGATCATCGTCGTCGGTTATCTACACCATCTATCAACTCGTAACACCCCACCACTGCCCATCATCGTCGATTCCATTACCGCACGCGATAGTCTCGATCGATCGCTTCAATTCACACGACGACTGCCAGAGTGTTCCAAAGACGAGACCAGGAAAGAGAGGATAACCAGATCAATCGTGGTCCCTCTCGTTATGTGAGGAAATAGACATACCCCTTTCTATACGCCTTCTACCTCTCGTCATGGAGATGGTTCTGGGTGGACAACTTGAGTTACACCTGCTCCAAGGATGCTGCTTGGAGGCAGAGAGGGCAGACTGTGTTGCAATTCAACTTGTAGGACTTCGCAATGCCTTGACCGAGGGTACCCATACCCATCTATTGATTCTCATGGAGGAGATCAGGATCTCAGGTCAACTGCTCCGCGAATTGGCCGAGTACTCCAACGTACACTTCTCCCGCGTCCCTGTCGTGCTTGACTATCTCGAGATCCTTCTCCCCTGTCTGTCGAGGTCTTTGCGGGATATCACATCATACTACGAAGACAGGACCCTCACCAAAGAAAACCGATGGCGGAAGATGTACCACTCCATGACCCAAGAGGCAGAAGGTCTCTCACTGCCTCAGCGATTCATTCTCTATAATCGCTTTCTGTCAATGTTGCGAGAGTTACTACTACGGTTGGTCCCCCCATCCATCAATACTCTATGAGAATCCACAACTCACCGTTGCCAAGATCGCCAAACTTCGACTTCAACATTATGGAAAGCACCAGAATTCAGTTAATGAAGCTCAGGGAGGCCAGGGGTATCCGTAAGTATACTTGTGTTTATGTCATATTGATACTGATCGAAAGCAGCTCCTCCTCCCATCCGCATGAACTCTACGATTCGACCCGAGTCTGTAATTGATGATGATTCGGGCATTGTGTCTGTCAGTATAAGATCGAAGTATCGTCTCTACAATTAACTCTAATCGTGAAAATAGAACATCCATTGGGCAGAAAAGATCTTCTCTTTACCCCTTCCCTCTCGAACCGCACTTAAGCATCAGCAGTCGTGAGTCCCCCATCCACAAATCAACATTCTTCCAATGCTAACGGAAGAACTAGGTCCAAGGTATGGGGTCCGCATGTTCCTTGGGACCAGATCCGAATGCCCAGCGATGCGAGAGTTCTCTTCATACGGTAAGGCCGAGTCTCCGTTTGAAGACGTTAGCATCAACTGATAAAGCCAGTTCGTTCAACGAGCGACAGATAACTCTGGTAGTATACCAGAGTGGACGAGACAGATACCCCTACTTTCTCTTGCGAACACTACACATGGGCACTCACTGGTACTCCCTTCGCGGTGCACATGAGCTCTGCGTTGAACGCAATGGGAGTAGTCTTCAGTTCTGGCGATGGAGTGCCAGTGAGCAATGCGCCAAGAGATGGGCCAACCTTTGCTTCTTGACATGGGAAGGTGAGTTGTTGCTCCTCGTGACATGGCATGGACGAGATTGCTCATATCTTCAGAATTGGTTCTCTTGTACTGTTGCTTTCTGTCATTCAAAGCTCGCAACAGCCTCACGATTCAGGTTGCAACAGAAGACCTGACTCTTTGGGGTGAACGCAAGCTGTTCCAAGCGTAAGTGACTCCGTCAATGTCTCGCTGGCCTGCCCTAACCACAGCAGTCGCATCTTGGATGATGGATTCATGCACTCGCTTATTGTCTATGAGGACTACATGACAAAGGGACTTCGCCTTCACGCTGCGGTCTGGGACGGCGATCTTCGTCAGTGTCCCGTCTGGACAGCATTCAGTACGTCATAACATCATATCATATCTATTGTTGAGGCGGGAATACACTAACCAGTGTCCCAGTCACACATCAGTCTGCCTCACCGAAATGGATCAAGAGAGTCAGCAAGACCAGAGTTCGTCTTGCCGATATCCAGCTCTATGTCTTCTGCCAGGAATACCGGCAGCAGAACCAGCGAATTAACCGTGCAGGCGCCTTCGAAATCCGCTTTATTAGTGAAGAAGGTCAGTTACTTATCCCAGTGACCACTGCATGTGCCAACCATCTTACACCTACACAGCGGCCAAACGCTTTAAAGAGCTATTTGCTCCCGCGCTCATGGACGAAAGTACGATAACAGAGTCGACAGCATAAGGTCGATGCAGCATTAATCTCGCTTTCTCACATCAAACTGAGATCTAGAACCTATCTAGCGAACTATCTCACCCCCTTGTTCCATTACATATGGGTTGATACAGCCTTTTACTTTTATCCAACTTCTTCTAGCGACGGCGTCTAACAAGAGAAATAACGGTTTAATGATTGACGAATAACGATTTACCTTTTTTTTAATAATCAAGTTCAAGTCGCGGGAGACAGATTGTACGATATCTATCACAGCATACTTGCTTTTATGGTCAGTTCGCGGGCTCAATTCGTGTTCACAAATGATGATATCGAGGATGCATTCTTGTTTTGGCATTAACTCAAGGTTGTGCGTGCGCCTCTTTCACAGAACACTTCCTCTGTTTTCTAGTTTGTTTGTTGGTAGTTTCAAGAACGCTCAGTTTGTCAATATTGTTGTATGCGATAACAATTTCAGAATCTCAAAATTATCTCAAGCTTGCATCCGTCTCTTTTGCTTCTCAGTCCAGACCACAAATCATTACGCGTCTCATTTAGGTCTTGACATCGGGCTCGTCACGGCCGACGTGCTCCTTGAACTTGAGGAGCTCAGTAGCAAACTTGACCTCGTCCTTAAGGAAGTCCTGGGCATCTAGCTCATATTTGGAGGGATCGCTGGTGTGCTGCTCGATATACAGGCGGATGGTGGCGCCAGACGAGCCAGTGCCGGAGAGGCGAACAACGATTCGGCTACCGGATGAGAAGCCAGCGTACAGACCCTGCTTGGAGGCGACAGAGCCGTCGAGATCGGTGTAGGAGAAGTTACCAGCCTTGGTAACCTTGCGACCTGAGAGGAGTTAGCTTGTATTGTTACGCAGAGTCAAGGAGTCACTTACCCTCAATAGTGCTGCCCACAAAGTTGGAGTCGGCAACGAGCTTCTCGAGCTCACCGACGACCTTGTTGGCACCTTCTGAGTCGACGTCCTCGTAGTCGTAGCGGGTGAAGAAAGTACGTCCGTACTTGGTCCAGAACTCCTTCTGGATCTCCTTGATCGAAGGAGTCACATTAGGGTTCTGGACACCGACACCAGCAATAATGTTGAGCCAAGCGATCACAGCCCAAAGACCATCCTTCTCACGGATGTGGTCACTGCCAGTGCCGAAACTTTCTTCACCGCAAATGGAGAGCTTCTTGGCATCGAAGAGAGCACAGAAGAACTTCCAGCCGGTGGGCACCTCGTAGCAGTCGAGACCCTGGGCCTTGGCGACGAGGTCGACGGCACCGCTGGTGGGCATAGATCGGGCGAGACCGTTGACACCGTTCTTCTTGAAGTAAGGAATCAGGTTGGCGTGGTGAGCGATGATAGCCAGGGAGTCACCAGGAGAGACAAAGGCGTTGGCGCCGTAGATCATGTTTCGGTCGCCGTCACCATCGGAAGCGGCACCAAAGGGAATGTTGTTTTTGTCAACAACTTCGACCAGAGAGTGCGCATAGGTAAGGTTAGGGTCGGGATGACCGCCGTTGAAATCGGGGCTAGGCACGCAGTTCTGGATGGAATTGCTGAGACCAAGCTCCTCCTCAAAGATGGCCTTTCCATAGGGACCAGTGACACCGTGGAGACCGTCGAACAGGACCTTGAAGTCGGGGTGGGTGGAGAAGAACTTCTTGATCAGGTCAAAGTCGAAGATATCCTTAAGCATAGCAACGTAGTCGGTGGTGCTGTCGATAACCTCGACCTCAAGGTCGCCATACGTCTGAGTACCGACGGTGGAGATATCGACATCGGGAATATCGGCGATCTTGTATGAAGTCAAAGTCTTGGAGAACTCGAAGATCTTATTGGTAACGGACTCGGGAGCAGGGCCACCGTTGGCAAGGTTGTACTTGATACCGAAGTCGTTCTTGGGGCCTGTCTGTAGTTAGAGACTGATACTCCAGGGAGAAGCAGGATGAGCGCAATAAACTCACCACCAGGGTTGTGGCTAGCAGTCAGGAGGATACCTCCAGTGGCCTTGCGCAAACGAATGACATGGCTGGCAGCAGGAGTGGAAAGGATACCGTTCTGGCCGATGAGGAGCTTCTTGACGCCGTAGGCGGCACCAATCTTGGCAATGAGCTGGATTACCTCAGGGTTGTAGTAGCGGCCATCACCACCGATGACGAGAAAGGAGCCTATCAATGAATCAGACCACAGCTCGTGTTGTAGAAAGGGTTGTCTGCATACCCTCAACTCCCTCGGGGATGGACAGCAGAATGCTGGTGACAAAGGCCTCGCTGTAATGCGGCTGCTGGAAGACAGTGACCTTTTTGCGAAGACCGGAGCTATTAAGCTAGGTCAGTAGAGTTTCCAACGGGCTGGATAACCTCAAACTTTGACGTTGAAGTAGAGGTAAGTTCCTCGGCAGCTCCCGGGCGGTGGGGAATGGAGGATCGTCAATGGCGAGACTTACGTTCCGGGCTTCTGGTCCTGGAAGGGCTTGAACTCGACGGTTTGAACGCCCATGATTGCCTGATGTGAAGAAGAACCAAGCTTTAGGGAAGAGGGAAATGATAAGAGGTCCTAAAGTTAGGGAAGATTTGTTGTTGAGGAGGAGAAGAGGAGAAGGATTCAGAAGGTACCGGTAGTGGGTGTCAACTGAGACAAAAAGAGGGGAGCTTGAGGTAGCTCTGTAGTGGGGTTGGAGGAATGATATCACTCGAGCTGGTGGAGGGGTAGCACAATTGGTACTGTGCATACATGGTAATTAAACTATGTCTACACAGTCCATCACAGTGCATGTACTGTTTCGTTGAGAGACAACATTCTCACGTAAATATGATAGAATAGAAGCTCTCATGATGGAAGCTGATATGGAAGCCGGTGGGTACGATGGCTTCTGGGAATGACAGGGGCACATCATGCCAGCTATGCCGTAGCTGTCCACCAATTACTTAGGTTCTACAACATGCTGTTTATGACAGCATGTGAAAATTTGCTGTTCTCGCCACTTCAGAGAGAGCTACACGGGCAGCTTCAGTTACACTTGAAGACACAACCTTAACAAGAGGAAAGCACTGGCCAATCAAGTCTTTCGTACAGTATAGAACCCACCTTTCTCATGATAGAATACTCATTAAGCCGTTATTTCCCCTTGCTGGGCTTGTTCTTAACAGGCACAATATCAAACGTCGGCCTGAAGATAACCTCCCTGTAATACCTCGCCTCCTCAATGCTCTCCAAGATGTCATCCCTCGCCTTGTGCAGCCCTTTCTTGTTGGGGACCTTGTTTACAATCCTCTTTGCCGCCCAGCGTCTCGCAGCTTCTTTGATGGAGCTCACGTCAAGAATCCGATGATGCAGATGTCTCATGACACGCTTGTAGGGCTCCCGTCGCAGAAACGCCCTGTCACAATGCACGCTGTTGCCCGCTAGAAGACCACGCTTGCGCTCCGGGATGAAACGTGTGATGTACTCGTAGAGAGCATCTGCGGCTTGCTCCGGTGTGGTCGTAGACTCGAGAACAGCGGCGGTGAGGCCAGAATCCGCGTGCGTCTTTGTGCACCAGTCGTCCATCTGGTCGAGGCGAGACTGAGGGAAGTGAACGATAGCGTGGAAGCCGTCCTCATCGAGAATCTCGAGGTTTCCTGTGGTGATGATGCAGTATATTTCGATGATTTCATCGTTATCCTGGTCGAGACCTGTCATCTATTGGCGATATGAGTTTGAGATGTTTTGCAACGTAACATCACAACGTACCTCGCAGTCAATCCAGACAAGAGGATCATCGCTGGCACTCTTGGGCTGGTTATCAGCCTGTGCTTCTACGGTCGACATTGTTGTGAGTTTAAGACGGTTGAAATGCAACGTTTCTCATAAGAGGTCAAAGAAGACATCTGCACTTTGATAGTGGGGTTCAAGATCGAAGCCCGCTAATCACAGCTTCCATAAAGTCCTACAGTGAATTAATGCGCTGGAACGTTGCGTGTATTAATGGGCTCTACCTCATTGGCCACTAAACATATCACCAGTTTCAACTATGTATAGTAGGGACAGCTTTCAGCCTCAATCCGGATATACGTATAGTAGTATCATATCTCTTACTACCTAGTTGATGATCGGTCCTGTATTCTCTGTAAGCCAATCGTCCCTCTTATGAATTGTACAGGAAGCATCTATCAAGCATCGATTGTTTTGCTCCTCAACTTCCCCTCAAGACAGATATTTAACCAATCTCCCTTAAGTCGTACAATAGTATCGATCATACTCATATTGGCTCAATTACACTATTCAACCTCAAGATAACCATCTTCTCATCATGGACTCACTACGGAGTCTCCTCCCAAAGCGTACAGCGCCTCAAGATGAGGTCACTAATTCAAAACAACAAATTGTTATCCCCAAACCCCCTCCCAAGCCCGAGATGTCAGAGACACCGCCTCGCTTTCTCATCATCGGCGCGGGATCTCGAGGCCAAAACTACGCTGGAGCAATTGACAGTGTCTCCAATGGCGTGGTCGCCGCTGTTGCGGAACCCCTTAAGTTCAAGCGCGAGTCTCTCGGCCGGGCTCACATCTGGGGTGATGGTTCTCCTGGAGAAGGCCAATCGTTCCATGACTGGAAGGACTTTCTTGAGTATGAGCAGCATCGCCGAAGAAGGGAAGCCGCAGGCGAAGAGAACGTGCCTGATGGCGTCGACGGAGTTTTTGTGTGTGTTCTCGATGAGATGCATCGCGAGGTTATCGTCGGCCTTGCACCACTTGGATTGCACATTATGTGCGAGAAACCTCTGGCATGCTCCCTCCAAGACTGTATCGACATGTACAAGGCCATGAGTCCCTCGCAATCGTCCAAGATCTTCTCCATTGGCCACGTGTTGCGTTACAGCCCACACAATATCATGCTTCGAAAACTCCTTGTTGAGGAGCGTGTCATCGGCGACATCTCGAGCTGTATACATACTGAGCCAGTTGGTTGGTGGCATTTCTCGCATTCTTACGTCAGGGGAAATTGGCGCAACGAGAACACCACGGCTCCTTCGTTGTTGACAAAGAGCTGTCACGATGTCGACTTGTTGCTGTGGTTGCTCTGCTCCCCCGAGAAGGCTGGTCAGGGCGAGCCACATCTTCCTTCGACGGTTTCATCTACTGGAAACATCCATCTCTTCAAGAAGAGTCGCAAGCCCAAGGCAGCAGGATCAGCAACAAACTGTACAAAATGTCCCCTTGGAGACGAAGGCTGCAAGTTCTCTGCAAAGAACATCTACCTTGGCCCCAAACTCAAAGGCCTTCAGTCTGGAAACACAAACTGGCCCGTCAGCATCGTTGTCCACGACATTGAGGACTATCCTTCCCAGGAAGAAAAAGAAGAACTGGTTATGAAGGCGATCGAGGAAGACTATGACGAGTCCACGCCCAAGTCTGAGATCCAGTCTCGCAACTGGTTCGGCCGCTGCGTCTTTGAAGCCGACAACAACGTCTGCGACGACCAGTTCGTTACAATTACCTGGCCCGAGTCCAGCAAACCTGCAAAGACAGCTACTCTGCATATGGTGGCCCAAACGGCCAAGATCTGCCAGCGCTACTCCCACTTCTACGGCGAGCATGGCGAGGTCTACGCCGACTCGCAACACATCGTGGTGGAGGACTTTAGCACAGGTGAGACAAAGACACACTATCCTCGTGTAGAAGATCTTGGTCATGGAGGCGGAGACTTGGGCCTCACACGCCAATTTGTCATGGCGTGTGATCGTGTCAAGAATCACGGCTGGGGGGCTCCTCGTGCGCAGGATGAGTTTATCGGCTGTACTCTCGACGAAGTCCTGCGAAGCCATGCCATGGTCTTCGCAGCTGAGGAAGCGAGACTCGGCCGAAAGGTGATTGATTGGGAAGAATGGTGGAACGAGGCCCTTGAGAAGCAATTGCGAACTGACGGGCATGTATAAGATGTCAGCTGAGTAATGATGACTTTACGATATAAGATTCATGTATGAATGGAATGGCAGGTAATGATGATAGGCAATACATGCACCTGGCAACAGCTGTTCCATGGTTTAAGGCATTATCATATTTAAGCGTCGTCAACGAAGTAACCCATATTAGGTCTGTACTGAAAAGAGGTATAATACAATTCATGCAATTGAATAACCATGCAATCCATTGAATTCTCTTGCCATTGAAGTTCCACCGGTCTTTGCAAAAACCTTCTGCCACCTTTATAAATCCCCCCCTCTCGCAGAAAAGAAACGCCCTTTACTCCCGAAATACCATTAATGAGGTCCCTAGCTAAGCTCCGCACGGTTACCCTCGTTTCCAAGAGGGTTGACGGTGGGCAGCTCCTGAGCATGATGCTGCTGGCCCCCATGTGGAATCTCGTGGCCGTCCTTGACACCCGGGCTGGGTGTGAATTGAGGAGGAGGTGAGGTGGATGGAGCTCCGTAGCCGCCGGCGCCGTATTGAGAGGGATACTGGCCCTGCTGGCCGAATCCTTGTTGAGGTGGGTAATGTCCCTGGAATTGCTGAGGTTGGGGAGAGTAACCGCTGTGACCGGGCTGTGTATATCCTTGAGGCTGGCCGTAAGGGGCAGCCAATGAAGGGTCGTATCCTTGTTGGTAGCCACCTTGGAAGTTCGAGGGCACTCCTGAAGGGTAACCGGTGTTGGATGGCGACGAGGGAACAAAGCTGTTGTTTCCTGGACTCTGGGGGTTCTGAGGGTGCTGGGCCATGGGGGGCTGGTTTTGTGCGGCATCGCCAGCGAGGGGAGTAGCAGCAGGAGTAGTCTTCTTGCGACGGCGGAAGAGGAGGAAAGCGGCAAGACCAATGAGGGCCAGAGCGGCGACACCGCCAACAGCACCACCAGCAATAGCACCAACGTTGGTACTACTGCCGCCACTGTCGTCGTTGTGAGAAGCCTCCGAGGAAGTCGCAGCAGCGCTGCTCGTTGTGGAAGAGGCATCATCGGTGGTCGATGACTCGCTGCTGCTGGTGGTGGTCGTCTCGGCCAAGGGATCGTAAAACAAAAGCTTAGAGGAGCCCTTGGAAGCAGAGCAGGCGAACAGTGTGTAATCTGTGCCATCCGAAGTACCGGCCCAGGTGTAGCATGCAGGGGTACTTGAGTCACTGCTATCAAGTTAGCCAGGTATATACTCAGCAGGTGAGAAAGCACGTACCAGCACAGAGTATGAAAGTCGTCGAGGAAGTTGCAAATAGATGCGGACGAGGCGTAGTCGACGCAAGTTGTCTTGATTGAGTTGCAAGATCTTCCAGTATCACAGCAACCGACATAACCCTGAGAATTACTGCAAACGGCGGATCGGGAGTTGATACACGTGAATGAGTCTGTTGAGAATCATGTTAGCGGCCCGAGGCTTTTGAATATAGCTAATTGCATCGTCTAATGCGTGAACATATCTATGGTCTCACGCAAGGAACGCCATCGAGGGGTGTTGACTCACTTCCTGCTTGTCCGAAACCACAGACGGTTGGCTCCAGAGCTCGCTTGCCCAAAGCAAAATCCAAGTCCATGGCACCCTCGAGTTGGGGGCCATCGGTTGGTTTGGGCGACCATCCCAAGGCGAACTGATTGTCCTCTCCAGCTTCCGGGCCGTAAATGCCCGTCTGTTGAGGAGGCCCCCATGATGATTCTTGGTTTGACTTGAACCAAGCAGCGGTGGCAGGTGAGCTGAATGCTCCCAGAGTAAGGAGGACAGCAGAGCGATACATGGTGGTTGTGATATAGAGATGCTTCGAATCGGTGCTGGGTCGAGAGTGTTTCCAGGTGGTTTTCGAAGCTCCGATTCTCTGTGTGTATTTCTGCGGGTTCGGAAGCGACAGGAGAGGTTCGGTTCGTAAGGATATCTCGTCGTGTAAGTGAGTTCGGGCCCCGTGACAGGATGAAGCTATTCAACCAGAATTCAAGCAAGCAGCACGAACCAACTCAAGCAGCACAACGGTAAGATGTGTTGGACGGAGAGGGAAGCTGCGTCAAGCAGGGGTTGACGGGGGTTTATGAGGGTTTTGTCTCTCCTTCGTTTGCCCTTCACCTTAGTCTGCACTCTCGACTCTGGATGGCATACACCACACACCCGCAGGTACATCGAGAGGTACCTACCTGGCTGCAGGGTCCCCATGCCACACTAAAAGAGCTCAATGGCCACAAGGAGCGCTTCAATCACCTCAGCCCCTGCTCGCCCGACTGAGATCCCTGGGCTAGTGACTGCGTCGCTGGATACTCATTGGCGCGAAGCATCTCTAGCGCGTCGAGCTGAACTGACCCCTGTTGTAAGTGGGAATTTGGTGGCGGAATGGGCTGCTAGCTCTCAGCCTTTTGGAGAGGAAGAAAGACTCAGCCCCCCAAATAAAAAGAAGCTCAGTCTGCCCAACCGTCTGTCAGTCCAGTCTAGCCCAGGCGTTATCTGGTTGGTTGTCAGTCAGTGGGGACTTGTGTGACCAAACGTCTTGTTGCTATGTAAATCCGTGCCTAGTGATACGAAAAGCACCACGATACTCCGTGCTGAGGTTGGTGAGAAGTCTGGTGTAGGCCAGTCTACCTTTCCCACCTCAACAACCACATCCGCAGTCATTATCATGGTGACACGTGACCCAGCCTCCCCGTTGATGATACAAGACAGACAGCTTGAAAACAGCCGTGTTCCGAGGTGCAAGAGTATTCGAAGAATTCAGAGTCCAGTAAAAAATGCTTGTTCGTAGAATTACTTTGACAGCCACCTCCACTGGCATGTTCAGGGTCTACTGCGTATCTTGGCGAGGCTGTCCCATGTTTAGGACGGCTAGACGGCTCCGTCCCAGAAGGCTTCTCCGCCGTTGCGTTGCAGTAGGCCTCACCTCTTTAGGGAGGCTGCATGAGGCTGCGTTCTCGAACCGGCTGCACAGCGAAGAGAGACGAGCCGTGGTGCCCAGGGGTCCATTTCGGGCTGCGATCAACCGACGTCGTTTTCATCTGGATCGTCAGGTTCATGAATGTTTGGGTTCTCCAAGCGCAAGCCACCTGGCATTTCGTCCACTTCTCCACGATTACTCCGCAATGCAGGAACGTGGTGGTTTTATGTCGATGCCGTGCTCTTAATTCGACTTTCAGGAACAATGGATCATAGATAGAAGCCGTAGGTACTTAACCACGACCGGGCAATGACTTAGACTGCAGTGCAGTCTGCACTATCAACCACCCACTCCCCTGCACGGTGACACCCCCTCAAGTGGCCCAACTAATAAACTTGATTTCCCATGGGCTACCGAGGTTTGATGCAGTTTGCTGGACACGCTTCTGGTTCTCGCACAGGTGGCCCAGAATGGGAGCTTGTTCCCGTCGGTGCAGTACGATACGATACTCTAGGCGTCTGCTTAAACTCGATAGTCGGGGCCAAGTGCTGGCAGTGCCGAGCTTGACTATGCACGTGCTCGATGGCATGGCGGGCATGGTTTGCAAGCAGTCCAGTACCTGTAGGACCGTCCTGATTCACCGCTGAGAAGTGCGGGCTTCTGAGACTCTGTCGCACCAGTCAAGCATGACGGGCCTTGTCTTGCACCGGTACCGTTTAAGTTATCGGTGAGCGGCTGGGCCCAGTTTCGCATAGTACACAGAGGCGAGTGGTCGCCAAAGTCTGACACTGGGAGCCATTGTTAAACGGTGAACCTCATTTCAGCGGCTGCTGCCGCTGCCGTTCTTCAACTCTCTCAGATGAGGTGATCTTTGCTGCCCATGGACCTTTAGGCGCACAACTAGCCCTATGGGGTGTGTCATATCGTCTCACTAAACGTGCACGGTCTAGCGCAGTCTCTGGAAAACGGCGCTGCTGCTAGGGCTCGCTAATTTGATGGAAAACGAGGTACGTAGTGCATGCAGACACGCCGTGCTATAGAGGTGAGGTCGGGTACGGATATATCTGGAGATCTCTGAACCTGGCAAGTACGTACCTCGACGGAAAAAAGGCCGTTGGTGCGGAATGGGTAGTTGAAACTGATCAACCATACCCTGTACTGTACTGTACTCAGTGATCAACTATCGAAATTCTTATGCGCTGCAAATAGAGCACGGTAGTTCAATCCTCGGTATTCAGCTGCTGGGCTTTTAGTTGGCCGTTGCCGTTCAGCCCTGGAATCTTGGCTCGTCACAAAACACAAGCCACGAGCAGATACGAGGCTAATTTTCAGTCTAAGTGGGCAAATCGGATGTACCTGGCGACCAAAAACGCCTTGTCAAGAGTCGCAAGCGGTGAACTCTCAGCTACGCCCAGAAGAAGAAGAAGAAAAAGTCCTTTGAATGCTGACTAACACGTAATATGGTAGTGAAATTCTTTTACTAAACACTTTCTCATGCGAATTATACGTCGTTATCGTCAAAATGTCCACGGACTCTTGGATGGGGCTGAAGTGAACAAGAAGACCCTTGACGACCCAGTTTTGCCCAGCGGAAACGGGGAATTCGTCTAGTTAACGAGACCCCTGTCCAAAGTCAATGGGCGCTTACCAATGCCATCCAACACCAACACTTGGCCAAAACTCCACGGAACAGCGAGATTTCAAAGCTTCACGGTGGAATGCAAAATCGCGGCCTTGGCCCGCAAAATGAATCAAGCATCGATGGCGAGAACAGTACCACTGACGTGTAAGCAGGTTGCTTACATACGACCTCCTAGTACCCAACCATGCGATACAATGCCATGTCGTTTGCTCAGAAATACCCTCTTTCCCATGAAGCCATGGAAAGTATAAAAGAAACAAGTGTTTCTCTTATTTTCGTATTATCGCAAAGCCACCAAACAAGCAAGCAACAACAAGCAAAACTCCCAAGAACCACTCAAATCGACAGAACAGACAACTCAGTCACAACTCATCAACACACTCGTCAGCAAGATGTCTTCCGAGCCCAAGCCCCTCTCCCCCATCAGGCGATTCATCACCACCCACGATGACAGCGGAAATGCCATCTGGGATGACACCGTCCCCATCCAGGTCCAAGAGAACCGCAGCGGTGGCTTCGCCACCCACGTCTCATGGGTGAACGAGGACAGCTCCAACACCCTGACTGGCGATGTCGACCTCAAGTCCTACAGGGAGAACCCAACCGAAAAGGACATTGCTCCAGCCTCAGGCTCGTCCCTCAGAGTTGTCGACTTCTGGCCCGGCTTCCCGGCCATCATGCATCGGACTGCAAGCGTCGACTACGGCATTGTTATGGAGGGCGAGATCGACTGCGTCCTTGACAACGGAGCTACGAAGACTTTTCGCAGGGGTGATATCATCATCCAGAGAGGAACAAACCACGCCTGGAAGAACACGGGAACCGAAGTCGCTCGTATTTGCTTCACCCTTCTGCCCTCGCCTCCGGTGAAGATCCAAGGCAAAGAGCTCGAGGTACATGGCTTTGCTGATTTCGGACGACTCGCAGAGGAATCGACCGTCTGAAAAGTACCAGATCATAGGAGGAGAAGCAGTGAATATGGTAGCCAAATTGATCCTATTTTACTGCCGGATCGTAAACTAGCTCGTCCATAGTTATTATACAAGAGGAACCTTTCCACGATTTTGCCCTTACCCTCTTAATCCTTAGCAGTTCATGCCATCCCGCCAACACTCGCGCCAGTGACACTACCATCCTTTGATAATGTTCTTGTACTCCGTTGTAAATGGAAATGGAAGTGGTCGACGCAGGTCTCTCTTGATGTCATTAAAACGGTTGTCGTTCGCTTTGGTGACAAGCCCGTGGCGCACCATAAAGTCCAGCATCACCAACCCGCAATTTGGCTTCCATCGATCAGCCTTTAGACTTTCTCTTACCTGAGGCACATCCATGGCCTCAAACCTCTCGATGCCAGGTTCCTTTCCTTGTGGATGGAAGCTTGGTACAATGATCTTGAGGTCGTAGACGATTCGTAGGCCAGGCTCCAGGTGATTCTTGTTAAGATCGCCCGCGCTGCTGTCCTTGCAGTCGTAGAAGGTAATGTCCGAAACCCTCTCCACGATTCCGACCAGCACGGGGTTTCCAGCCTGGTCGCTGCAAAACACCTGTCGGCTCTCCAATTTGATGCTAAACCCTGCCTCCTCTCGAGCTTCACGTATTAGCGTCTTGCAAGGAGCTAGACGCCCGTCGATTTCGTCTCTGCAATCCACGCCGCCAGCAACAATTTGATCCAGCATACCAGGATAGCTAAAGTCAGGGCCTGTGGCACGATGCGAGACCCAGATACAATCGATGACTTCTTTGCCACCTTCCTGCTTGACTTTGTAGACGTTGAGGTGAACACCTACCGTGACGACTCCTAATAGTCCCCGCACCGGCAAAGGAATAGATAATCCTTTTCCGGGATCTGATAGGTGTATCGGAGCAGACTCCCGTACTGAACCATCCTTGTTGAGCCACCTGTCCATGCAGGGAAATCGTTTGCGGTTGTCAGAGAAGAGCTGCATGAAGGCGTTTTGGCAAGCTTCCGTAGGAGGATATTTGCCTCCTTCAAAACGGGGAATGCTGGTCATAAGAGTAATCTCCCGCATATCATACTCGCCCAAGTCGTCTTTATCCTGAATGTGAAAGAATCTCGGTCCCCAATCCATCTGTTTTTGGATATCATCTCGGACGAAACCCACAACTTCGTTGACGTCTTCAATGTAGAACTTCCACATGTCCTTGTGGACGGTACGAAGGTTGATCTTGTTGCCTCTTTCGATAACCCCATACAATGTGTCCATGGCAGGTGCTGCAGTAGGTGGGTGCTTCTGGTAGATGAGTTCAGAATGTAGGCATGGTCTTTGTCGCGGCGAAGCTGTGGCCGGAAAGGATGGTTGTGCTGTCAATGTCGAAGCCATGGTGAAAGATATTATAGAGGGGATTTCGATGACGACAGGAAAAGAAGGAATGGTTATGTGACGCAAACAGCCGCTTCCTGAGGTCAGGGCAGGATCGTTTCGTTGTTCGTTCGTTGTTGGGAAGCCAGAGCCTGCGGTTGAAAAATCCGTTTGCGCTTGCATGGATGAACATTAATACCCATGAAAGGAAGCAGCCTGCAATTGGGCTGGGCCTCTGGCCCGTGAACCTCAGCCTCGGGTGGCCACTGCTTGTTTACCAGCAAGTGAATCACTCAAATCCCGACATCGTGATGCAGATGCGGAGTATCTCGGTGCCAAGGCATATACAAGCAGCAACAATTGTTTCTTCTGAGGTGTAGACACGTATTATTTAGGTACTGGTTCTTGGTATTGCGATGAAACCCAGGTAACACTCCCCGTTGAGACCCAGCATCCTTGCCCGAGTCATGAGGGCGTTTGTACTTGTACTGCTGGTGCAACAGGACGCTTGTGTTGGATATTCTTTCTGAGCGAGGGGTGTCAGCGTGTCTCGCGCAAAGCGCTGTTGTTCGAGCAAGTTGAGTGTCTCAATAGATGCTCAGGACACACACAATGCATCTTTTGCACGAATTGGGAGTCAAACGGGCTGTCTTTGTCCCCGGGTAAATTGAAGGTTAGGTATGGAGAGGTTCCAGTTAAGACATGCTAGTCTCACAATTGCTCCCCGTACCTTACCTTATGTCTTCTGTCTAAGGTGAGGTAATGTGCTCTAACGTTAGTAGCGGGAGCGGAACAGAAGCCGGACACCCGCCCGCTCGCCCGTAGACCGGGGGGGCTGCACGGGCGTTTGAACACACAGATACCATATCTGAATTCACGATATGAGTGGATTATCGACACTTTTTATTTGCTTCTTCATCCTTTGATGTTTTTTATTGCCTTTTCTCTTTCTTGGATGTTATGTTCAAATTCTCTGCTATCAACGATCGTAAATTTCGTATACACCCGTACCCCGGTTCTCGGTACCATAGACCAGGCCTGTGGTTCTCTCTGTACCAGTAGAGTGGTCCTCACCGGGGTTTCGTGTCTATGTGACACTACATATGAAACTAAGCATGATAAAATGAAGTGCAGTGAAGTGAAATAAGCAAAATAAAGCATTGATGAATGCTGTCCTGATGCGCCTTTGATCCCGTGCCGGTTGCCCGCGCCATACTCATGTCCGTTCCTTAATACAATGACTGTTTTTGTCGGATTTCGTTTCGTCGTTTCAATTTCCCTATTGTAGATCTTACATAAATTAACGCCCTAAATTTCGATGTGATATCGTAGTAGCCATCATCGTCGTCGTCCTTCGTACGTCCTAGTGAGCCGCAGTGTGACGGGCTACTCCATGTCCTGGATAGGTGGCTGCTTTTGCAATTGAATGACCGTAGAATCTCGAGCCAGCCGATGCGGCAACGGCTGCGGTGGTCGCGTCCTCGAGAGCATGCTGTGCGAGTACCGGTGAAGATAGTGTCGCTGTCGCGGCGCAAAGGTTACATAGCTCCATCTGAGGCTCAGGGGTAAGGCAGTAGAAAGGGCTCGAGCATTTACGAGCGCAGCGTGTGAAGTCGATAACCGTCTCGCCTAGGCTATGGCGGCAATCCTTGCACATCCGCTGAGCGATTACGGTATGGCACATGTTGACGGTCTTGTGGATGTACGATGAATATGTGTGCAGGGTGTAGCGTGTAGTATGTACGGATAGTAGGTGGTATGTATGCAGCAGTATGTAAGATAGGACGGTGGGGATGGTGGTATATAAGGGCGTTGGGGTGTGGAGGTGCAGGCGTGATGCAGCAAGGAGGATAGTCAATAGCTTAAAAGCTTCAAAGAATAATGCTAAGACGTTGGAAAGCCTGGTTATTTAGCTTCGTAACACAGCAATGGCGAGACCTCGCTGTATATTGACAACGTAAGCACGCCGGGGCGCAGCCGCAATTGATGTTGATGATGTCGAGGGAGGCTTGGACGTATCTCAGGCATAGGAAAGCTGTGAGTTGAAGAATGTTTTTATCCAACTAAACAGACAGAGAGGCAAAGCAAGCTTCTCAAGGGGAGTATCGGTCCCTTTTATCCTTTGGTAGATCTCCCGTAGGCTTTATCAGAAGCCTCGGAGGGAAAAGACAACGGGTGACAGTTGCATGACGTGGGCAGGGAAGGCAGTAGTCGTTGGGATGATAAAGTTAAGTTTTGCTTCTGTTTTTGTTTTTGTTTTTTTCAAAAAAAGGGAGAAAGGGGGCGAGTGAGAGTCTGAACCGGGAACTAGAGGGTGAGGAGAGACAATTTTGAGGTAGGTAGCATGTGTGTGTGTCAGTGTGTGTGACCGCAGAAGTCCATCAGATGACTGTTTCGTCTCCTTATAGGGAATACTCGGAGCAGAATTAGGGGAATACAAGACAAACAACCCAATATTGTTATCGAACAAGGAAGGCCGTTGGAGGATGAGAGGGTGTGGTGAAGAGTCAGAGAGCCAGAAAGCCAGCGCCAGCTCAGCAAAGTAACATGTAGATTGGTTAGAGTCTGGCCTCAACTCACTGTTGTCAGCCCGGTGATTCTGGATTGGTAGGCTAATAGGCCTCATCCAGAGCCGAGACTCTTGTCTTTCTGAAAACATGTGTCGTCCTCTGCCAATACAGAACCAATCACCAGGGAACGATGCATCCGTGACCTGCAAAGATAGGTAGCTTTCCCCGCATTGCCGGCTGCGAACGTCCAAAGGTAAAATACTATGGTACTAATTAAACAGGAACTTGACTAATGGATCCGGAGGTAACCTTGGCAAGGACATGCAGTCGCAATGAGGCACTTTGCGGGTATTTCTCCTATTTTCTGGAAACAAGGAGAGGCAAAAGAAGAAGAAAAACCATCGCACATTGGACTGGGCAACACGCGTCCCGGGCCGGTCGTCTTGTCTTTTCCCTGGGGTTTCCCTATCGCGGGGAAGCTCTTAAGCTTGGCGCGCACCCCGAGCTTGGCTTTTTTGCCTCTGGTACGCGTAGCCATGTACCTTTTCACATTTCACATGGCATTTTCATGTTCTCTTATCAAGAACTACCTGACCAAGAAAACCACATCGTCTTTTTTCCTCCCACGTCATGGCTCATCATGATAACATCAATAATGCTGCGCAGCTGGTCGTCAACTGATTTACCATCGATAGCTGTATCTTGCTGCGGGATGTTTGCCCCTTGCTACCTGTCAAACGCTCGGGATGATGTAGAGTCGACGTGAGACAGGGGAAAGTCCTTCGCCTGCATATACAGTTACAGTGCTGCCCCTGTTCGTAAAGATTCCACAAACGACGATCGCACTTCCATTGCTCCAGCCTCCCATGCTTTCAGCCTTTTACTCCAACGCTGATCACCGGCGCAATATCTCCGTTTATCATGGCCATCTCGATCATGCTTCACAAAAGAACGTGGCCCTCAGCTGATACTTTCTACGTATACCTGATACCCACTTATCGTACCTAATCTGATCCTGTTTACGGATAGTACCCGGCAGTCAGGACTCCGTCATCAACTAGCAAAGTTCCAACTTCATTCAGTTTCGACGTTATTTTAGTACTCGCCGATATTCTCATGCTTTGAACCTGCATAACGCCAAAGCACTGGAGTGTCATCTTGGTCAAGGTGTTCCGTCATCTTTTCAGGCCAAACATCCACACTGACTTCTACCCGAATTGGTCTCTTGGATGCCGTTACACGAACATATGAGCTGAACAAGGGACTGTCGCCGGTCGCCCTCCATTTCGACACAAGGGATTCTGCGAATGTCCACAACCGCTTCGTTGGCTCCGTACAGTCCGGTGAGTGACAAACCCACAATGACTCCAGTTTATGATTCGTGAGTGAGACTCTGCAATCGGTACTGTACTCTCTCGTTGGCGGTTAGGTGTGGCATAAACTCTTTTCTCATCTTTGGTCTTCTGCCATCGTCAGCGTTGAACTTTCTATTCCCACATAGCGGACCGCGGCAGCAGCAGTACCATGCCGAAAGCTTTAACTTCCAAAACGCCATACTAGGCGCATTGGCTGATTGGCTAGCCACGTCGATCTTCCTAAACCTTGTGGCAGCTCCAGCCACTTCTGCCCAGAAGGTTCCAGGTTTTCTTCAGATTGCTTCGATTCTCGCTCGTGTGCAAGTTGCTTGATTGTATGAAAGAAAGTGTATCCAGCTGCTGTTGCCTTTCTACAATAGTGGGAGGAAGCCGTCAGGCGAAACGCGTCATATCATCAATGCAACAAAACAAGTCAGTATGATGTTGGTTCCGAACTGTGTATGGAGAAGAACCAGTTTGTTGAGACTTGTTTCACGATTGCTTATAAGTTCTTGGGACGGTTTGGTGACGTAAAGTGTTGTAACCAAAGTCAAGTCAAAGACTTCCAGTCAGTCAAGTTCGCAGCTCACGTGAGCTATTACTTCTGCGAAGACGGAAGCCACGCCAAAATATAGTACGGATAAATGATGTCCCAAGTCATTCATACAAACTACAATTGAGTCAGGCCGTAAAGAGTCCGCAAAATCAAGGAAGCACCAGCTCTCCCGGGTAAGTAACGGCCGATATGAGGTTCCGCGGCTCAAGTAAGCCAAGACCCAGTTACGCTCCTTCATACGATGAGCAATGATGAACAGTTGAATCGTTAGTGTCATTAAATAAGGATTAGAAAAACTAGCCTCGATGGTTCCTTAACCATAGTGCTGCGTTGATGCTATCTCTGTCGTTGTGTTATGTGTAGACAGTATCGATGTTGAATCTGGACGAGTCAATTGCAGCATAGTTGCGATGCTAAAAGAAAGTGAGAGCGAGTTTCGAAACATGAGGGAGCACATAGGTACTTGTTCCCACAGGGCAATATATGCTCGCAATAGAAAAGCAGGCTGATGCTGGAGCTTGATCAAATAGCTGTGGGGAAGAGAATGGTAAACATCTGTCATTTAATTGGCCAACAGCCTTACGTAAACACCCGCGGACCGGCGACAACCTCACTTGGTTGATTTAGGTGCGGCTTCTTCCCACGAGACCTTCACGATCAATCGCTCAATTGAACGCTGCCCATACCGCCCAACATGTTCGTCGCACGACAGAGGGCAGCCTGCGTGGCCCGACAGCTACAGAGGACAGCGCGAACCTACGCCTCCGACGCCCACGCCCACCACAAGGCACCCGAAGTTAACGAGTCGTTCAGCGTACGTCGAGTCTCAACAGCCCGCATCGTGGCCACCACGCCATTCGCCAAGGGCTCTGGAAGGCTCAGTTAAAGAAAGCGAACTAACTCTAGTCTCTAGACCGGATCCCTCCTCGCTGTCGGCGCTTTCTTCGGCTCCGTTCTCATCTACCAATTCGTCCCCAAGGAGGGCGAGCAATCCTCAATCCTCAGCCTCATCGACAGGTACACTTCGCGCGGCAAGGACTGGGAGGAAATCAACGCTCTTCACACCAAGGCCATGGAGCAGGCTGGATACGATCGAAATCTTTTCGAGAACGCCAGCAACAAGCACCGATTTGTTGATGTTGCATTCCCCGAGTTCGTCCACCCCCGTACCACCTGCAATTGTTCCACGGAGGCTGCATGTTTTCCCAGAATACGGCAGGAAAGTCCTTTGCAAGACCGATCGCTAACTAGACAATCAGGGCCATGACCTCATACGCTCCCCGAAACAACATCGCAGGTCACCTCGCCAACATGGACTACGTTGTCGAGCACTACCGGCAACAGCACCTCAAGGAGGAGGAGAGGAAAGCGACCAAGCTTGCTCAGAAGCAGGAATAAGGGGCTGTATACTAGACGTGAATCGGATACATGAATTCATTTTTTATTGAGTTGTTGACTGCAGTTTCCTTTTCCAAGGACGTGCTTCCCCAACCGGGCTCTTACTGTGTTCCGATTCGACATTTCTCTCTCGCTTTTCGTGTCTGCAGATCACAGTAGTTGAAAGCACCTGGAACTTCTCAGCTCTTGCCAATCGTTTAGCCAAGAAAGCAGGTGCTTGGCCATAGCATGCCCATTCCAGGAGCAAATGGCAATTACGATGAACGAGCTGCCAGGCAACAGATATATCCACCTGTGTCTGATGCCATGCCGTCTTACTTCCTTCATCATCTTCCATCAGTCCCATCACAGTACCCAGTATCATCAGTAACATTCGTCAGAACTGTTCATTTTGGAACCAAACAGTCTTTTGCAATCCACCATTCTTTTATGATTACTTACTTCTCTACTCCGGTTCGCTTCAACAACCCGTCTACACCTCCGCCCTATACCGACAACATGACGACCAACAAGGGGAAATTCTTCCAACGGTTGAGCGGTAAGATCTTGCCACCTCTCGCTGATCTTGTACTGATAGTGAAGTCAGAGCGTATGTGGTAGGGACCGTACACAAAGCTTCGAAAGCCATCCGCAACTCAGCTGCAGGCTCCCCAAGAGCCTCTGGTTCTCCTAGAACCTCAGCCTTGGGAGCATTGGGAGCCCCCAACATCAATTCAACAGGAAGGCTCATCCGCTGGGCAATGTCCAGGTATGTATTGCGTCCATTCATTCTCATCGGTTTAGTCCCCCTTATTTGTAATCTCACCTCGGCCAGAACTTTCCCGCGTTCTGTGTGGTGTTGAAGTTCGCGATACACACACCGACCGCGGCCTCGGCCTCTTTGCCAATCGAAAGCTTCGCCGTCGTCAAAAGATTATCGATGGGGAACCACCATTCCTATCATCCTGCTACCTTGCCTTGCGACCACAATGGAACTTGACCCCGCGGGCAAGGCGCAAAGAGGCCGCAAAGCTATTTACTAGATTGAGCCATATCACAACCGACAGAGCCTTGACTGAGACAGAACGCTCCGCGAGTGATCTCGAAGAATTCAGAAGAGATTACGCCTTTCAAGACCCAGAGGGCCGAAGAGCTCTGATCTACCGCAACGCTTCACACATCAACCATGCTTGTATGTCATGCGCCAACGCACAATGGGTGGTTGATGCAGAAAACCCCCACAGAATCACAGTTAGCCTCAACAAGCCCGTGAAAGCAGACACAGAGATCTTTATCCACTACGGCAAGGCCAAACTCCCCTTTGGCTGTTCAGAATGTGTCCGAAAAAGGTCAACACTGAGATCAAAGTGGAGACGACGATTCGGCCCAGTCAAGCACTTTTGTCGATACATGTTGGACATGGGCAGCCCCAGTGATGTCATAGACTGAACCCTTCGAATTATTCACACAATTTGGTGAGTCGAGAGCAAGGTGTTTGCTAGACAGGATATCCAATAGGATGGGAAGCGTCATCACAATGCGTCAGAGCATAAGCGAGAGTTGAGGGTAGTCATCAAGCGGACAATGCTCCTTTATTGTACTTTATGGTACCCATTGTCATAAGTAATTTTGATAGATGCTTTGTCCATCTACCAGAACCAGTCCTTTTCGCCCAAAATGTCCGTGAATGCAGAAACCACCCAAGACCGCAACCTTCTTACTTGAGGGGAATGAAACGAGAAGAGTGCGTGGCACCGATACCGGGCCTACCGTGCTTGACAGGCTTGCTGGGAGAGGGTTAGTGATCGTTATGACAGAGTCGGGAACCACGTACTATGAGATAGAGAACTCAGCCAGGTAATGACCAACCATCTCAGGCTTGATCTCGACCTGGTTGAACTCCTTTCCGGAGTAGATGCCGATAACGCT
Source organism: Fusarium nurragi (assembly GCA_012977755.1). NCBI lineage: Eukaryota > Fungi > Ascomycota > Sordariomycetes > Hypocreales > Nectriaceae > Fusarium > Fusarium nurragi. Next base: position 284,845 of record JAALXI010000046.1, read on the forward strand.
ACCAATCATCTCGGGGACGACAATCATGTCTCGGAGATGGGTCTTGACGAGGTCGGGCTTCTCGTTGGGCTGGGCCTCCTGCTTGGCCTTGCGAAGCTTCTTGATGAGACCCATGGGGCGGCGCTTCAGGCCACGGTTGATCCTGCGGCGGGCACGAGCGTGGACAACATCGCGGAGCTGGTCGGAGGAGAGGTCGAGGAGCCTGTGGTAGAGGAAAATCATATCAGCATTGGTTCTGGCTCGCTAGGGTTGCATCCTCGCAATTTCATCTTCCATTATCGAGGCGCATATTCGTGTGGTAGCAACATACTGGTCCAGGTCGATTCCTCGGTAGGAGAACTTTCGGAACGCTCTCTTTCTCTTGAGCTCGGCGGCCTGCTCGGCGTCCTATTAACCAAGCACAAAGGTCAGTAAAGTTCTTTGGTATTGTCTCCTGATCGTTTCATCATCGCGAGTGGGTGGCGGGCGGGAGTCGAGGGAGCCACGTTCGGCGGCGGGTGTATTTTTCTGTTTCCAGAGGGTAGGGACGTCTCGAGGACACACGTACGTATTCGTCAGCCATGATCGCGGTGTTGTGTTGATTGAATTCGCTGGTCGGAGAGCGAATATGGATGGGCCGGGATGGAGTCGACTTTGAAGGCGGTGGTTGAATCGCTTAGGAAGGCACGACTTGAAATTCCCAGGTAGGGTTTTCTTGCCCTTCACCCCTCATCATGTGACCTGCGAAGGAGAAAGTGTGTGTGCGTGACCAGATCCGAGGATGGAAGAACTAGCGCCGTGGTTCCGAGATATTGTGGGGAGGCATTGCGCTGAGGGCGCTATTACGGGTATGTGTATTAATAAAAAGTCGTTACTTTGACGATGCAATTCGCGACTGGATTTAGCGGTGAAATCAACGCAAACAATAGCACATTCTATGGGTGTTCAGGAGAGAAGGCTTTGATCAATCAATACATGCAACACATCGCTTTGAAAGAAAATGTCCAAGGACGACAAAACATCGTCTCTCGAGCATATGCGCACCATTGACACGATGAACTATAGTTAGAATCGTCGTATGTCTGCTCAATCGTCAAATGCCGGTGATGATCTATCAAATAATGTTGGCGTACTCGATCTTCAAGCGTCTAACCAGAAGTGTTTGCCCTGGCATGTGCTACTGTAACCTTATCGGCAGGCTCCAGAAGGTTTGCCCATCACCAGCCATTACCTTACAGCAGCCAACCGTGTCTCTGAGCAACTCTCTGCCCTTTGTCTCTGCATCTCCTGAAAATGGATGATAATTGGGACGAAGAAGCGAGCAAGCCCAGCCAAGACTCACGGCTCGCTTCTCTCCTGCGCATCTTCTGATTGTTGATTCTTCCATATGGTTTCGTCCTACATTGGCAGTGCAACGCCAAGAGTCTCATGTTCGCTGGGCGTTGTGCTTTGACTTTGGCTTTGACTCGAAGAATCAATCCCTATTTCGCTCTTCGCCCTTGACAACGTGCAAGTGAGTGAAGGAGCCGGAACGGTGAAGAGGTCCGATGACTGATAGTTTGCGGCCAAGACGGAATTCGCTTGTCTTTTATTTGGGGAATTGGTCTGGGCTCTCTTGGTCGTGACTTGGTGTGCATGTTCCAAGACTTCCAAGACGGCGTACTCGGCACAAACCAAGGCGGTCTTCATTTCCCGCGTCAGAGACTCAGAACCCCGATACTCATCAGCCAAGACCGTGGCACTGGGGCTGGACGCGCCCACTATGATGAGCTTTGGCCAGCGCCGTCTGGGCAGATTGGGTCATAGTCATGGGACCCCCCGAATTTCCAGATGAGCACGCTTCCATGTTGACATTGACATTGACATTGACGACGATGGCTTATGACTGTTTATGGTGGACGGCCAGAATCGAATTACACCCTACTTTGAACGACTGACTACAGCTGCGGTGAAGCTCACAGAGACACGGCAAGATGGAGGAGAACAATGCGGCAAATGCCCAGACTCTCAGCGGTCAACGTGGACAGTGTTTCGGTGCAATTCAGGTCTTGGCGTTTCTCGGCATCCACCCGTGATAAGATTTCGCCAAGCCTTCAAAGGCCTCAGAAGGGGGAACACCAACGCTACCGTACCCGTCGTCTCGCGGCTGGCATGGTATAGACCTATCCTGCTGTCTGCTTGGCCGGCTCTTGTCGTTTCTTGGGTATGAGCTTTTCCTCTCTTTTCAATCATTAGTCACTTTTTCTTGCTTTCCTGCTATATATCCCCATCGGCTCGTTGTCCTTCATGACCTCGGGACCGGACGGTCTTCCACATCGCCAGAGACTGTCCACGATCTTGATTTCGCGTTTGTCTTGTCTGCAGCTGAACTATAGCCAAATTTTCTTTCCTGCGCATTGTTCGTTCAGCCCTGCGAGTACCTCTGCGCCGCATCATCCAACGAGAACACGAACCGTTGGCCGCATGTTCGGATGGACAATAGTGAGGGTCGTTATTGAATCGCCGAGCTGACTGCAAGCGAAGCACTTGCAGTGCGGCTTGTAGTCAAGTCGGCCTGGCATTTAAACTACCTGCAATCATTCGAACCTATCGTAACCGCCCGACAACATGTCTTCGTCAATCGAGGACGACCAGTCCACGCTATCTGGATCATCGTCAATAGCACCCGCCGCGCCGTCTTCAACCATCTCTCTGTCCGACCCAACACCTCCTCCGACAACTCTTCTCATCGCACCATCACCTACCGATGACGATTTCGAAAGCGACCGGTTGTTCCCACCCATGACCACGCACTGGACTGGCCCGGTTGATTGCACATGGACTTATGATGCGAACAAGGTGTCAAAGTCTGGCTCGGATGGTCTCGCCGCAATGCTTGACCTACAGCCAATTCCTGGGGCAAAGTCTTTGTCATGCTATCCCGATGCCATGTTCGACGACGGCCTGACAGGGGTTTATAGCCCAGGAACATGCCCTCATGGATGGACTACTGTATCACTGCGTGTGGACACCAGTGAGAACCGGGATGACGAGACAACGACAGCTATCTGCTGCTCATCGTAAGTCATGAACAAACCCCCACTATGATTTATCCGCCCTAACCGTGGTAGGCAATATACGCTGGACGGTAATCTGTGCAGACGCACAGTGTCTTCGGTGATAGCTGTTCCGTACACATACAACAGCACAGCACAGACTTATGACGCCGTATCAGACTCCACAACAACTCTGTATAGCGCAACAATTGCCGTTTATACTATTCGAGCTCTGTTCAAGGATAGTGACAAGGATGCACTTGGGCTAAAGGATGAGGATGATATCCCAGGTATTGAGTCTCACGGCGAGGCCCTATCTCTGGGTGCACGCATCGGTATCGGTGTCGGTGTTGCAGTCTTTGTACTGCTAGCCATAGGAGCACTAGCCTTTTGGCTTATACGCAGAGAAAAGGCAAGGACGGAAAAGCGACGCCCACACGAACTCAACGCGGTGGGCAGCATGCGCCATAACTCAGCAGGGCCAGGAGATAACTTCTACGCTGCGGCAGACGCCAATCACCGACGAGCTAGAAGCCGTCAAACTACGGAACCTCCACCCGCTTACGAGGCCGCGACGGACTCAAACAGCATGACTGAGAATGATAGTCGTCTGAGCGAGGACACTGCAACACGGGATGAGGAGATCAGAGCGTTACAGGTCCAGAAAGAGGCGATTCAGCGCCGCATAGAAGAGCTGGAGCGGACTGAAACACAGTCGCAGGAAGACAACCGGCAAAATTGAACTACTACACCCAAGTGCGGAAACGTCAGTCAATCTGGAAAAGAAGAAGGAAGCTAGAGATCATGACTTGGACGGGAAACGGCCTACTACACATATGATACCACTTTGCGCGGCCGTAGCATGCTGCTACGAGCCTTTTGTTTTTGCATACAATTTTTTATTTACAGGAGGAAACATCCAGAGGGGTTTTTGGAGTAAGGTGGGTGTGTTGGGAAAATACCCTTGCAGTAAGTTTTAATATTGAGATGCCGTAGATTTAACTCGTTCTCCGGTGGTTCTAAGTTGGTACTAGGCGATCAATGAAGCATTCAATATTACAAGAAAGCCACTCGGGCTACCTCTGCTCTGTTACACTCTCAACAAAGTCCACTTGTTGGACATCTTTAGCTATGTTTTCTACGAGCCAGGTCCGAATCGGGACTGCTCTTCACCCACGTCATGCCGGCCCCAATCTTACTGGCGATCTCGTGGACCTTGTTGGTATTTTCCGTGAGGAGAGCGCTGTCAAGGCCATAATATATGGAGTCTTTCGCCAGCATGACTGCTTCATTATCGTCTTTGAATCGTATAATGACTGCTCAAGGAACGGATGTCTCTTCTCTATCAGAACATTGACGATGGGCCTTGTGATACTTTTGTATTGTTTGGAGGACATGGAGGAGGCGGCCGTAGACGCTAACTTGTGTGAATATAGACGACTTTGTAATAATAATGTGGCCAAAACATAACGCCAGGGCGAGCTTGGTTATGGCCATACTGAGGGGCGAGTTCCAGGGGGCAGTCAACCCGCAGACACCGGCAGGTCACCTGAACGTGTGGGTAGATAAGCTCATCGACAGCTGCGTCGATGACTTGTCTGTGAAGAACTTGTTCACATAACCAACATCTTGGACATCCTCCTCCGGTGCAATACTGATTGCTTTTGCGGCATTGATCAACTCAACAGTGGCGAGAGACTCGGCCTTCTCTTCCATCAGGTCAGCCTAGCAGAGCATGATCTTGCCTGTATCGTCACCTATCAAGCTACTCTTGGTATCTGTTATCAAACTGTACTTTCAGAGCCGCACATTGTCCGTATATATTTGGCATGGGAGTGAATACTAACCAGCATAATGCACTGGAGGTTAATGTTCCACTGATTGAATACTCCGTACGTAGATAAATACTAGGCTAGTTTATATAGCAAGGTTCCTCACAGGGCAAACCTCATATGCGAGTGTTAGACTTCCGCCAGCCAACTTCATGATAATATAGAGCAACAGCTTCAGAAAACGACCCCTGCCGCTGCGAAGCTATGGCTATTTCTTCTTGACCTATAGTACTGACACACTGCCTTGCTATATCTGACAAACGGTCCCTGGACTACCTGTACTGTACGTTCTGTAATCTAGCAATTGATAGGTAGCCGCATGACATCAGGTCACGTGGATGTAATCAGTCTTCTTTCCCTTCCTGTGCGAACAAGTGGGTGAGTATATGCTCATTGCCTTGAGTATCTACCCTATACGGCGGATGCGCTGAATATCATATTGAGAAAGATAAGAGACGAACATGTTGTCTAAGCCTGTAAATTACCACTTCGTGGGAAGTTCTTCACCCACGCCGAGACTGGTACGTGAGTCAAGAGCAATACAGGCAGGGTACAAGGTGGCAGGCACGGGTCACGGCAAGACAGACTTGACAGGGTTACCCCGCGAGATCCCCCATCCTTCCTCTCCATGTCGGCGGGAACCACTCACTCTACCACGGTTTCGGGGCACGGATGTTATGACGACATAAGCTCTGCCTACCTATCCACGGCCTCTATCGTCCCTTGGACCGAAACCGAAACAGCCCTGGCTGTTGCCCGTCACTCTACCCTCGGGAATGCCAAGAGAGACCCATTTGTCTTTCAGCGCAATCCCGGTCTTGTCTGTCGGGCTGCCTATGGCATGTGCTCTGTCCCGGCTGCACACCAGCCAAAGAGCATCACAACCTCTTCTAGGCATCTATTTGTCTTACACGTTTTCGAGTGCATGCTTTCCTGGGCGTCTGGGAAGGAATATTTCTGACCCTGAACAGCTCCAACTCTGTTTATTCACTTGCACATTAGGAAGCGCGGCCCATACTCAACTGCTCAAGCAAAGATGGTGCAAGCCCTTCTTATGGTTGACCATCGTTATGAGTGTGGCACATGATGCTGGGGTTCGCTCCCTCCCCGGGTCGCCCACTTTAGCTCACCCATGATTATGAGCCATGGTACCCTCAGTTTTAAACGGCACATGAAATACATCAGACCGTTAGACTGCACACTCGAATCCTCTTTTTGTCACTCCCTGAGAGCGTGCACATGCAAAAAGAGAGACAGACAGCCACCGAACAGGGGATTTCGCCACGTGAAGAGCTCCCAGCTGGACTATTTCCCCTCATCATAATCGCAGAGTGAAACCGGGGGTTTTGGGGTTCACGTCCAGGGCCTCTTCGCCTTTCCTTGCGTATGGGGTACTCTCCCCAACGACGTCTGGAAGCACTGGAGAGTTACAGTATTGAACCAGTCAAAAGCAGTCCAACTACCGTCAAGAGTGGATCCTCTTCGGTCGAGGCTTAGGTAGATCTATCGACTCTACTCGTCGTCACAGCTGAGCTGTGCCTGGCACCTGTCCTTAACATCCCGTCGTCCGAGTTTCCTGCCTTATCACTTTGTTGTTCGGAAAACATCCGTAACGGCAGAGGACTCGCTTGAGCCGGCTAATAAGTCGTCGTGGCGAACCGTTCGTGCCTCTAGCCTACTACGTAACCAAGCACTGCACCTTCTTCGCTTCGGCATGCCACCCGGTCGTCCTTTAAAGATACGTTACTGGGTAGCCTCGTTCTCTTCACCTCAGTCTTATCCTCTCACAACCACTGCAATACGGGCTCCAAAGCCGGCTTCGATTTGACATTGTTCGGGGATTTCTCGCTTTCCTGTGTTAGACTACGTATCATATTCTCGGTAAGTTCCTGTGCCTTCACCAGTTCCCCGTTGTTCCCTGAGCCCACGGTTCGGCACTGAGCGCTCCTTGCTATCGGGTCTGCGGAGGAGTTTCATTACAGCCAACTCCTGTCCTAAGCCCTTCTGCCCTACCATAGCCGTCAGCTTTTCCCACACCCCAGAAGCTTTCACTTATGTTCGGCTGCCCCAGTCAACTACCGGTACGCAGTGTGCATGTGGTGCGTGGAGGGTCCACTTGACTTTTGTCTAAGTCAGCGAGGTCACAATGCTCTGCTTATATCAGAGCCATATGCCCTCTCAAGTTCGAAGGTCTTGGCTTTTATTATCACTCACTCATCCCTTGCTATTCAAAAAGCACTTCGTGTAATGTCAGACTATTTTCTTGAACAAGATTGTCATTACTTCTACCGAACCGCTCTTCGCGGACTCAACGTTGGCACAAGCGTATCACCCATCTACGCCTAAACTTCGTTTTCATCATTTCCTACTAACACCATGACACAAGTCCGCACCTTTACTCCTCCTCAATCTCTTGGAGAGAGGCTCTCTGACCCGTCTTCTGCACCAAAGCCTGTCGGAAGTACCGTTCCTCGGTTTCTTCCCGAGATTCCTGAGCTTGCCAAGCCGCGACGTAACTCTCCTCCCAGACTAAGCGGCGACTACACTCGTGTTCCAATGGCTACTTACAACGACTCAAGAAGCAACGGTGGCATCACCTTTTCTGGCCAGGACAAACTACCGAAGCTCCCGATTCCTGAGTTGGAGGCCAGCTGCAAGCGATATCTTGAGGCCCTTAAGCCGCTCCAGACAGCCCGGGAGCACGCAGAAACAGAGCATGCCGTGAACGAATTTCTTGAGAGCGATGGTCCTGAGCTGCAGGAGAAGCTGAAGGCGTACGCCCAGGGAAAGACAAGCTATATCGAACAGTTCTGTACGCAACAACACCACTCCTGATTCCCACAGCAATGTGCTAACTTCAATAGGGTACGACTCTTATCTTAACTTTGATAATCCTGTTGTACTCAACTTGAACCCTTTCTTCCTTCTTGAGGATGACCCGACTCCCGCTCGAAATGATCAAGTCACCCGTGCCGCTTCTCTGGTTGCCTCTTCACTGGAGTTTGTACGTGCTGTACGAAAGGAGGAGCTTGCCCCGGATAAGGTGAAGGGAACCCCCCTTTGCATGTACCAGTTCTCGAGACTCTTCGGCACTGCTCGAGTTCCCACAGAAGAAGGTTGCCAAATCGAACAGGACCCTGAATCGAAGCACATTGTTGTTATGTGCCATGGCCAATTCTACTGGTTCGATGTGTTGGATGATAACTCGGACGTTATCATGAGCGAGAAGGACATCACCATCAACCTACAAACCATTGTCGATGATGCGACTCAAATCCCTATTCAGGATGCCGCGAAGGGTGCTCTGGGGGTCCTGAGTACTGAGAATCGTAAGGTCTGGTCGGGCCTCAGAGATGTCCTGACCAGCGAACCAGGCTCCAACAATGCGGATTCTCTTGGCATTGTAGACTCTGCTCTTTTCGTCCTTTGCTTGGACTATGCGGAGCCCGCAGACGCTGCAGCCCTCTGCCAAAACATGCTTTGCGGTACTAGCGAAATCGAGAAGGGTGTTCAAATCGGCACATGTACCAATCGATGGTATGACAAGCTTCAGATCATCGTCTGCAAGAACGGAAGTGCTGGAATCAACTTTGAACACACCGGCGTCGATGGCCACACAGTTTTGCGGTTTGCCAGTGACGTTTATACTGATACCATTCTTCGATTCGCTCGCACAATCAACGGTCTGGCCCCTTCGCTCTGGGCCTCTACCAGTCCCGACCCCTCTAAGCGCGACCCCGAGAGCTTCGGCGATGTCAGTGTCACACCTAGAAAACTGGAGTGGGATATGATCCCTGAGCTCAGTGTCGCCGTTCGCTTTGCCGAGACCCGGTTGGCCGACCTGATTGAGCAGAATGAGTTCCAGACATTGGACTTTAGCCACTATGGTAAGAACTTCATCACTTCTATGGGCTTCTCTCCTGATGCCTTTGTCCAAATGGCTTTCCAGGCCGCCTACTACGGCCTCTATGGTCGTGTTGAGTGCACCTATGAGCCCGCCATGACGAAGATGTTCTTGCACGGTCGAACCGAAGCAATCAGGACCGTCTCACCCGAAGTGGTTGATTTTGTCCAGACATTCTGGGCTGAAAACCCTGCTGAAGCCAAGATTGAAGCCCTCAGGAAAGCCTGCCAGAAGCATACCGCAAACACTCGACAATGTGCCAAGGCCGAGGGCTGCGACCGACACCTTTACGCTTTGTTTTCTGTCTGGCAAAGGAGCCTAGATGATGACCTGGATAGCGGGTTCAATAGCAATGGCTACTCTAGTCCTGAGGATGGATACTCGGATCATAGGGGATCACCTGTTGGCAGCCCTGCCAGCGATGGGGTCGAGGTGAGGCCCACGCGAGACCGTGGCTACAGTATTAATTCTCGATCACGGGATCAGAAACCCATGCCTCATATATTCGCAGATGGTGGATGGGACAAGCTCAACAATACTATCCTCTCGACGTCCAACTGTGGTAACCCTGCTCTTCGCCAGTTCGGATTTGGTCCTACTTCAGGAGATGGATTCGGCATCGGATACATCATCAAGGACGATGGACTCGCTATTTGCGTTTCCAGTAAGCACCGCCAAACAAAGCGCTTCGTCGACACTTTCGAGAGTTATCTCCTTGAGATCCGCCGTATTCTGCGCGTTGGCAACCGCAAGATGTCTACTGACAAGGCAAGCCGCGCTCGCGAGGTAGAGATTGACCGACCCAAGCTCGCTAGTCGAATCAAGTCTCGGGGACGTCCCATCACTGCTGCTGAGAGTATGCGGTCCCTCACAGGTACAACGTCGCCTACCAACGCGAGCAGCACCTTTAGTGAAGATGATGAGATGGGTGGATGTAGGTTTATCCCTTTTGCAGTGTTTGGACTAATTTACTAACCTGAATTCCAGATGGATTCTTCGATGCTGGTATGTTGTTGCAAGCTCTCAAGGCTCGCGGCGAACAGTTCGAGTCGACCGAGACACGCGCCTCAGATAGAGCTGCCGCCGCACAAGCTCGTCGTCGTGACATCGGAAAGAAGTTGAGACTGAGTGATTATTGAGTATTCTTTCAAACATATCTCATTGCATAGCGTGGTCAGGGATTTTGCATGGAGTTAATGGAGCTCATGTTATATATCAAGATAGCTGTAAGCTTTGAAAGTGGTGAATTTACAATTGTCTCGGTGTTTGGATCACACTTGCATGCGTTTCTTAAGTGTAAACCAGTCCATGTATATCACATATTAGAGGCAAGACAAGTAAAAGTGAACCCTGAATTCAAAGACGTAGTCTAGATACAGGCAGAGGTGTCTTCCTATCCTACGCCAGGAGACTGGCACATCAACAAGGATCTTCTCCCATACCCCAAGCAGAAAGCAATAAATCAGCCTTTCCTTGAAATCATACAACCCAAATATGAATCGTCCCTAGGTCGAAATCGCAAAGAGCTAATAGGATAAGAATTCTTTTTTTTTTTATAATAAAAAAAAGCCGGAAAGAATCGAGTCGTCTATGCCGATGTCTGATGATTTGATCGTAGCCATCCAAATACATGTACACGCCCTAATCGTGATACCCATACCTTCGTATGCGTTGCCTCAAGCACGCGAAGAGCAGAGGCCCCAGGATGAGCGGCTGTAATCCTGTAGCGCCCTTTTGATAATGTACACACGACAGCTGCCGTGTCAATCGATTGCAATGGGCCTGCGCCCTTTTCTGGCTGTGGTTCTGAGACGTAGTGAGACAGATCAAAGGAAAATCGTGAATCATGGCGGTGCCGACACTGCAGTACCACCGAAATGCCATAATGAACGTCAATGTAAAAAAGGTGGTTTAAAAGACTTGTGAAGACACAAGTCTAAACCCACTGAGTCTCCCCAGCCTTGCCAACATTGGCGTTGTTATTTCCATTAGCTGGGCTGCCACCGACAGGACCAGTAGGGTTGCTGTTGGCAAAACTACCATTGGGGGCACCGTTGGAGGTACCACTGGGGGAAGGGTTATGAGCAAAGTTGCCAGGAGTCATCTGCCCATACTGAGGTTGCTGCACAGGGCCACCAGTAGCAGAGCCTTGTCCGTTCATGACCGGGTTAGAAGGGTAGACAGGCATGTTATTCTGACGCATGGCCGGTATAGGTCCATTGTGAGGGACTCCGTTGCCCTGCATCAGAGGTCCACTTCCAGATAGAGCTCGAGCGTGAGCAGCGCGTAGAGGAATCTGCCCCTGGGTGTTGTCGGCTGGTGTCACTTGTCCGCTAGAAGCAGCGCTGCCACGGTTGTCGAAGGCCGAGATCTTAGCTTGAATGCGACGACCATAAGGAGTAGTTCTGATCTGGGGTAGGATCGGGCGGATGGCTTCCACGAGACGGTACTTGTGATGAGGGGTAGCATACTCCAGGGCAGTCTGAATGACATAGTTGGCAAAGGAGTCGCGAAGCAGACGCTCCATTTCTTGGTTGCGCAGCAGTTCATCAACGATCAGATCCTTAGATGGAGGCTGGGCGCAGCGTAGACACTTCTCGATGACATTGGAACTGAACTTGTGACGGGATAATGAGGTGATGCAGTCCTTGAAGGTGAGGACAATGGGCTCGGTAAAGAGAGGTTCGTTCAAGTCAATGATGTACTGGACAACATAGTTGCCGAAGGGGTCCTGGACAAGTATCCGAGCATGCTCCGTGATCCGCTGAATAAGCCACAGCTTCTGGTCACCAGATGCATGGTCGATGCAGCGTTGAAGAACACAGCAGCCGTGTCGGTGAGTGCCAACCTCAACACAGTTGTTGCCAACGGCGTCAAAGATGAACTGAGCATCGGGCGAAGTAAGCTTGTTCAGGCACTTCTGAATGACATGGTTGCCATTGAGATCCTGGATCAGCTCAACAACCCGGAAACGAAGCGCCTCGATGATGATGTGAACTTGCTGAGGGGTGCTCACGTACTCGATCATCTTCTGGAGTGCGCGTGTGCCGTGCTGGTTAAGCGCAATGCGAACCATGTCCTGGGAAGCGTTTTGAATCAAAATAGTTCTCTCGTCGTCATTGCAAAACTCAAGGAGCTTTTGGCACAAATAATTACCAAACGGGTCCGTCATGAGCTCAATGACGTGCTGGTTGGTTTCGATCCAAATCATGTGAACCTGATCGGCGTTGCGCTCTTCAAGCTTCTTCTGCAGGTAACGGCAGCCGTGCTGGTCCTTGCACAGGTCGTAGATGGTGCCCACGAAGGATTCAAGGGGCATGTTCTGGTAGCGGGACATGGCTGTGGAGTCAAGTTAGTCTTTGTCCATATACCACTGCTCTAGAGAACGAACTCACCTTCGTTGTCAAGCTGTCGGCGATGCTGCATGACGCGCGCCTGACTGTCGCGAGGCTGGTTGCCCTGGCTGTAAGAACCAGTGTTGTATCCGTTATAGTTCTGAGGCTGCTGATACATATTGCCACCGTTCATGCCATTCATGTTCATCTGCTGCATGCTGTTTGCAAGCATATTAACGTTGTAGCCACCGGGCTGATGGGTAGCACCCTGGGGGGCGCCCTGAGGAACACTGTGAGGAGCACTATAACCATTGACAGGGTAGAACCCGTTGTTGTTGAAGTTGTTGCCCGTGGCAGAGGCGCCAGGTGGAGTGTTGGTCATAGAGGAAGGTGGCGCAGGAGCAGTGCTGCTCGGCCCGAAGGGAGCAGCACTGGCCTGCAGAGCAGACTGAATGGAGGGATAGTTGGGCTGCTCTCGACTCACAGCAGCATTGTCTGAGGAAAGCTCACGGCTATGACCACGATGGATTGCACCAGCGGGGATGCGGCCAAGGCTAGCATTGTGGTTGTGGAAATGCTGCTGGGCGTGGCTGTTGGCCTTAGAAGATGAACCTCCTGGGCTCTTGACAGTGGGAATGTCGTTGGATGAAAACGAGCTCTGCAACTTAGGGGGACTCGCCATGCTGGGGTTGCCGTTGGTGGACATGATGTGACTGTTCTCAATGGCGTTCTCGGAGATGTACTTGAGGTCGATGGAATGACGAAGGGAAGCAGGTCGAGAGGCAAGGCCCACAAGATCGCTTACGATGTTCGAGGTTCCGTTGATCGAAGACAGGCTCTGCTGAGGGCGGTGACGGTTAACAATACGGCTCCAACCTCTTGAAGATGATGTCGTCTCGGGATTGGGGGACGGGGAAAGGGCAAGATCTAGGGCGGCCGAGGACGCTGAGAGCTGAGCGTAACGTTGGGTCAGAAAATGAAGCAACAATAGTGCTACGTGCAACAATAGAGGTTTTGAGGCGGGGCGCTCGAATAAACGACCAAAAGCTCAAGATCTGACTGGCCAAAAGGCGAACAATGGAGGTGTATAGAAGAGAATACGGCCCATGCACGTAAGTGGAGGAGAAGTGTGTGCAAAAGAGTGAAAGGTGCGAGGCAGTAGGTACGTGAATGAGGGAGAGGTCGAGGTGAAGCTGCACCTCTGGGGAAAATGTGGAGCCCAGTTGCGAGTCTCGATGTTAGAGAGGAGCTGTATATTGCCAAAAGATGGTCTCACCATGGAGCATTCACGGCAACGGGTGAAAATTGAGTGAGATAACAGGTAGACAAGATGAAAAGTTAACTTACAATCTGATCGTCACGGCGAACAAGAGTCGGGAAGTTTTCATCAGGAATACCATGGCCCAAGGCGCTGGACTCTTCATCGCCAAAGAGGAAACGAGTGGTGTTGGTCTGGTCGAGACCCACGTCGTACATCCCGGTACGCGAACGGGTCACTGGCATAGAGTAGCGGTTGATGCTGCCGTTGGAAGTCATGATTAGCTTTGCTTGAAGGTTTCTGGAAGACCACTTGGTAATTGGTTTCTTTGAAGTTGTTGAGAGCGTTCAACACTGTAGTACAGCAATCAAGATAAGAACTGGGTTCAAGAACGAATTCTTCTCAGTCTGATGATACAGCTTCAGAAGTCTGTAAAGAGCAATGTGTGACAAGGAAAGAGTAGTGAATCGAAGGATTGTAAGGTGATTTCCTGTGTGGTGATGTGTTGTGAAAGCAGAGTTGGTTGCAAGATCAAGCGAGGGCTCAACTCGAAGGTTTTATATCTTAGCAACTAATGATTCGAAGTGAATCACTGCCTTTGTGATGCCTCCCTACAGCTTCCCCACTGGAGGAAGCCTGTGCGATTTGGCTGTATTCTGCCCAAGCTGATCTCGAAGCCATAATTTATTCAATACAACGATGTCCCATCCATCGTAGGTGGCGGCAGCTTGAACCAAACACCCAGAGCCTCGTCTCCAATCGAGTTGCCCTTTCATGCTGGGCTTCGTGACAAGGCTCTTTCGGGTACATTGGACCTTCAAGAGCTCCAACAGCAACTCCCACTTGGGAAAATGCAGGTTTACAAAATATGCATACGTGCGGCCAGGGCTCTTTACTTACGCATTGCCTGAACGATGGCTGCTAGGATCCTGTCGAACAGCCTCTTCCTTCTCATCGTCGCTATTTCGGCGCGTAGTCGGGACAGAGCGAGAAGGCATCTGAGTTGTGGTGTCCTCGAAGCCGAAACGTGCTTGCCTAATGCCAGATTGAGGAGAAGCGAGTTGAGAGCCGGATCGAACTGGGCGGTTGAATAGACCTGGAGGGGAGGTCAAGCTGGACATCGAATATCGACTCGGCCTCGATAAAAACGTAGGGAACCCAGAGTTGTCTCGGTATTCGGGAGGTGTGGTGGGCTCGGATTGGTGACCAGCAATTCGACCAGCTTCCTCCTCCATTTGAGCAAGTTCTAAAGCCTCCCGCCTTTGTTGCTGGTCCAACTTTTGCATCTCAAGCTCAAAACGCCGCCTTTGTTCCCGAATTCGCTCGTATTCCATCTTCTTCTTCTCGATCTGAGTCTACCATCAGTTAACACATGGGTCTTATGTCCGTGTGAATCGCGTCGCCTAAGAGTTGAGTGCTCTGGCCCATGTTATATGATCGGGGGGTTCTAGGGCGAAGCTGGCGGAAAACGTTTTTCGGGAACGTACCAATTGCACTTTATGCATCGCCTATGTCACATGCGTTAGCATCTGTTGTTATTGCGAAGTTGGCACGATGGATATCTTGACACAAAGCCAGGTTCCTTATAGCCTTGTGGGCGCAAGACAAACAGTAGGGCCGCAACATGTTGATTACTCACATTATAATCCTGAGGAGCCTCTGGTCCTCGTTGAGCACCCAGTGAGTTTAACGTCGGGACTCGGCCAGAATCAGTAGTAAATCGGCGAGGAAGACCAGATCGATGGTCTTGAGCACCGGCGTGAGGGTTGACCTGCGGGCCAGGCATTCTGGAGGCATTGCGAGGGGGTGAGACAAACGAATGCATGGCCGGGTCGTTGCCCCGCGGGGACTGCTGGGAGCGAAAGTCCATGGCGGGCTAATAGGTACAAGATAATACACGCCGAATTGGCAAGAGGTCTCAGTCTATAACACTAAAGACATGAGAAGAGCAGTCGAGTATCAGCAAATGCGCTTGTATCAGATGTAAGATGAGGTAGAGGGAGAACAAAAAGAGACGACGGCGATGGATGGATGGAACGTTGTTGAGAGGCGGGGTGGACGTGGTCAGTGTGGGTATGGGCCGGGGGGTGTCCTTTGGACTGGGCTACTTCAGGTAACCCAGAGGGGGTTCGTGGGTGCTGGGCTTTGATACCTCAGACTAGAACTGAAGTAGTCGTCCTGTCAACTCGAGTTGAGACGGGTAATCATGAGCAGCGGGCGCTTGTATCCAAACTGTATACTGAGCATACGATGATATTCAGGATGGAGAGAGGATGAAGGAGAGAATATGGTTTTGCAGGTATGACGAAGCTTCAAGCCACGAATAGAGCTTCAGAGTTGAAGGGCTGAGATTGGGAAGGCGCAACTAGGAATAGGCCCTATAGTAGTGGTAGGTTTATAAAAAAGGAAGAGAAAGGGGAATGGCAGTAAGCATCGTCCTCATACTATGTCTCTTTTGTCTGTCTTTCTGACTGTCTTCTATCTCTTGAACCAGCAAATATATTCATTGTAAGGGCAGCGGGCGAGTTCGTTTGTTCGGTCATCCTGTCGGAATTAACGTAACATGAGCGTGCGATATACCCAGCAAGCGTGCCGTGCCGCGATGTGAATGGATGTCGGGCTGCCATGTATGGTCGGATACTGCACTATCGCCGCCGGTGGTGGGTGGTTTGTGGTGTGGGATGTCGGGGTCGGGTGCGTATTTTGTGTTCGCCGCGCTATGCTACCCTTGGCTGAAGACAAGACGACAGACCCGACAAGGCAGAGCAGGACAAGACAGAGACATAGGATTGATAGTATGTAGAGACAATGCTCACAGGCGACTCGAGGCGCATAAAGGTGCCTTTGTCTTTGGAAGAGAGTATGGGAGAGTGTGGAGAGGGAGGTACAGCTGTTTCCTTTCCTCGATGTCTTGACAGACCAGAGTTGAGGTAGGTAGGTACCTGTAGGTAAAGGTGAAAGCTCTGGACAAAAAAGATGAACCAACCTGGATGTGAAATCACACTTTGATGCGCAAGAGTAGGCAATTGTACAATAAGGTACACTAGACACTTAGCACGTGTCTTGATGATGATACAATGGTTTACACGCTTTCTCTTTCACAGCGCGCCCTGGATAGCCAGGAGCGACAAGCTGGTCTGGAGGAACAGTGAGAACGATTGATAGTAGAGGTGAGGTAAGGGTAGGAGAGAAGAAGAAGAAACGTCACGTCCAGTCGATGATGGGACCTAAAAGAATGGGAACCTGACCTAACGCGGGTGTTTGGCGCTCGGCTTTGGAGGTCGGCGTCAGACGTGGGGAACTGCGCGTGTGTTTGTGGACACAAGACAGGGCCTAACAGACAGCAATGGCAAGTCCTTGAAGCCCCGAGATGCAGGGTTCGGTTACAGGTCAAGGATGAGGCATGGACAAGAATGCGCCCCAGGAACGGCAGAGGACAGAACCGCAAGCTTCAAGGGATGGATAAGTAATGGATCTTTTACTTTAAAACTCACACTCAGAACACATGATGGATATCGCAGGAGCTCTTTTTTTCAGGCTTACCATCAGCAAGTAGCTTAGATATACACAGGGCACATGTGACTCTTGAAGAGTTGCGTGTGGTGCATCAGCGCCCAATAAAACCGCTAACAAGAACCATCAGTGGAACCCAAGTCAGGCACCATGAAAAGCAACTTCAGGGGATGGGATAGAAGGATGGATACGATGCCCACTTCGCTCAACGGCTAGGCACATCAACTAACGATCACGAAGTGTAATTGGTCTTTCTTATTTGTTCCAGAAACAAACTGAATGAAGGGTTTTGCTCCGTCATAAGGTTGTAGACTCTTCATACGAAAATCTCGGTAATTGTTTGGTTTGATCCTCCTCGGGGTCTTCTCATCCACTCTTCGAGATTGGTTACGTATGGCATCAGCAGGATTTGGTACCAAGCTACGGAGTAGAATATGTGCTGAAGGATCTGTCGTATGTTGAGAATTGTCGGTTCTTGACATAACCAGGTTGCGTTGATTTCTACACGATGAACATCCAGACTGGGCTATGACGGCCGTGGATCGAATCGTGCATTGAAGCGCAGCTAGGAAAGAGCATGGAGGGCTGCAAGGATTGTGCATCATGGCTTGTCAAGGTCCCTGTTAGTAGCCTGGCAGCGGCACAGTAGCTTAGTGCTATTGCAGCACAAAGTCCACTTCGTGGCTTGTGATGTCTTCCTTCAACCCGTGAGCATTCACCGGGACTGGGCTGGCTGCGCCGGAGTTTTTATCCCTCCTGATCTATACAGATGTTGCATTAGATGATAACTCGCCAACCTTCCGAGCTAAAAACGAGTTGCACGCTGTGAGACATGGATGAATATGTGAGATAGTTGCCTACCAAGACCTGAAATGTTTCGTAATTGGTCTGATAACTTCTACTCCCTTTGTAAACGTACTTGCGTCTCTCAGCATCTCCTAGGGACGTGGTAGCGATTGATATCTCGAACCCCCGGTCTTCCAGAGGCACGCAAGACGTGGACCAAGCGCACATCCTCGTCTATCCGATATGCGCCGCAGATTGGTTGGTGTTGCTATTCTTCCTGCACGTCACCCCGAAACCCATATTGAACTGCAGAAGAAACTAATATGTCCCCAGCTTGCCCTTGATGCATTGATCAGGAACGCTCTCAGCCCAGATGTGGAAGCTTACTCAATCTGACAGGTCCGCATTTCGTCATGAATAAGTTGGGCCTCATGTCGATATTACCACTCCGTTTTCTACAACAATTATGCCTATGTTACCGCCAGCGTCCGCCACAAACAGTTGACACATGACGATCCATAGCCTAATTTTGTTCACCGCTTCCACAGATTCCTCCACGCGGCGCTTCGCGGGCTCAAGCTCGCTCGCACCTCTGAGTGATGTTGCTGGGAAGCCAATTACACAGAACTTGCGGTGGCTGACCATGAGATACAAATCTGATGGACCATGGCACTTTTGATGGAGCCTGACCAGGAACCGATCTTTGAACGGCCGTAACCTTGGTCCGTGTTGCGCCTGGCGTCATTCTTCCCTTCCAACTCTTGCAGACTCGCAGTAGCGCCTTTGGGCTATTACTGGCCTGCCAGCCAATTAGCCTCTGGGAGTCTGGATACAAGCTGCAACACGACGGGAGGGTTGGTTTGAAATCTGCTGTCGGGAGGCTACAGAAACCCTCGGCTTGGTCGGTACGAAATCCACCTTGCGCTGTTGCACATGGGGGACCTGCTAGTTTAGCCACTGCCGATGTGGTCGTGATGTGCTGGTCTTTATCAGGAACCATTCCCACGTAACTACGATAGTTTGTGATATTACAACCGCAGGTTAAAGGTGTCACTGTCAATAACTCGAATCATCCCTTGAGCTTTATAGGTAACAAGCCTAAACCTAATGCCGAAGTCATCCTCTGTAGTCTGATTACTGGATCATTTCTAAACAAGCCTCATACATCGCTGGCTCGAATCATCACGGCAGTACATATCCTTTGCTAATAAACGAGGCATGTCAAGATCCACCACTTGCTTCCTCTGGCTGGTGCCCGCTCGACTTCCCCCTCACTCTCAAGAAGACTCAGTCCCTTCACCGACTTTTACAATCTGCCGCTACAGGTGGCCCATCAAGCTAGTCAGGTTGACGTTCCCACCTTGCTACGTCGCAACTCAGAAATCAGGGTCCGATCGGACTCACGCTAATTACCAGCGCCAAGAACGAAGCCGTTGATGCATCCCGCTATGCCTCATGACTCCGTTCGCGAGCGATCCATCCACGTGAATAACATTAATACTTCCTGCAATGCACGTCAGTGATGACCAAACAGAAATGGGCGGTATTATATGCTTATTTACTGCTTGTATATGCGGGGGTTTGATGTAGTCGTACATATATAGTCGATCGGCTTTGTCTCATAGTTAGATGAGATGGATGGGTAGACAACGCCTGAATCTCAGCAGTAAACATCTTGTCTATAGAAACTCAATGCTTGGCATGGCATATGCAGCTACCTTGAGTTTCAAGAGCTTCTTGTTTTCTTGTCTGTGTCTGCGACTGATTCGTATTAACTAGTATGTTTGTCACCGGTTGGTTTCGAGGCATATTCGCTATGTCTTGTCATTGTTGTATCTGAGCAAAAGGCCAGAGGGTTCTCAAATCTGGTTTCGCTGTCATAGAGTTATTGCCGAGAGTTACGTATCGATTATTTACCTTCGATTTGCAGTAAAGCAAGTTTTGCAAATATAGCAGGTTGGCCGATGTTTTTATGACATGTTCCTTGCAGAACGGCTGCAGACTCGAGAAAGCAACTACACAAGAGCAGAATTCGGCACTATGTCCAGTTCGACTGCGTACCAGTGTGCTAGTCGGCCTTCGGTACAACGTGACTGACATTGTATAGATTTATGAAGTTGGCCACTAACGGGTTTATGAGTGTAGAGTTGTTGGTAAACTTTTATGAAGACCCTGACTCTTCTTAGTCATATGTCACTAACTTTGAACCAGCGTACTCATACAGTTCAACAGGGCCGATGGGATAATACAATATGTTATTCCCGCAACTTAGATAATCTTGTTCGCCATGTTGTGCAGCATAGGGTAGGCTGCTGTAATAGAAATTATCACTATTGACACAATAATCCTCCGTACTGGTAAAGAAATACAATGGTTTTTGTTTTTATTCTTATACATAGCTTTAACCTAAAAGATACCTAAGTTCTCCAAACATGTTCTATAATATTGATAATGACCTTTCTAGATAGGTCTAAACTCGATAAATCATTTACATCCGTGCGCACAGCAACTGACTGAACTCTAACATTGCTGACTGCAATCGCAGCAGCCGAACCCGATGTCTGTCGATAGAAACATTTAAAGATTCAGCGTATACCAACTGCTTAAACCTGGGACCAGTGATAAGAAGGTAGTAAAAGCCTGTTGCTAGGTGTCGGCCTCATTGTAGTTGAGATGTTTCACGTGACCATCCATAATGCGCTCGTCCCCCACCGTGGCGCAACCGACCGGACCGAGCTCCACCTATGACCGCGGGGCAAGAACTTTTTGCGAAGCTATCGCAAGCTGCCGCAGAAAAAAAGTCATCACCTAGCGCAATACGCAACCCGAACATTCCACTGTAGATGTGCGCTCTTAGGTGACCTTCAAGATGCCTACGGTCGACGATGGCTTTGAGGCTCTACTAGAGCCTTTCTACAATGGAAAGAAGCTCACTGATCCTATTTCCACAAAGGAAGACAAGTTCCAGCTTCTGCCAGCCTTCCTCAAAGTCAAGGGTAAGGATGTCGATCAGCCCTGCAAGGCCTTGTTGCTAACTCGATTACAGGTCTTGTCAAGCAGTATGTTTTTGAACAAAATGCGCCAAACTTTGCTGCCGCGCCCTGCCATCTCTAACTCTGTTTCTAGGCACATTGACTCATACAACTTCTTCGTCGAGCAGGAGATCAAGGATATCGTACGCGCCAACCGAACCATTCGAAGCGAAGTAGACAGCAATTTCTGGCTCGAGTAGGTGTTTGAAGGGTTCTTCAACCTGACCATGCTGACAATCCTATCCAGATTTACCGATATCCGAGTAGACCGTCCCAGACGCCAGGATTGGCAAGATGCCAAGTCGCATACCGAAGTCACTCCCATGGAGTGCCGTCTCCGAGATATGACATACGCCGCGCCCATTCTCGTCGATATTCAATACATCAGAGATAAGCAAAGGATCGTACGAAAGAACGTGCCTTTAGGACGCATGCCGGTCATGCTCAAGAGCTCCAAGTGTCGCCTTGCCGGAGCGAACAACACAGAAATGGAGGAGATGAACGAATGTCCGCTTGATCCTGGTGGTTACTTCATTATCGGTGGCACGGAGAAGGTCATCCTGATCCAGGAGCAACTGAGCAAGAACCGTATCATTGTCGAAGCAGACGAAAAGAACAACATTATTTCAGCCTCGGTCACCAGTTCTACACACGAAAGAAAGTCGAAGACCTATGTCACGCTCAAGAAGGACAGGATTCTCCTCACACATAACGTCCTGGTCGAGGGAATCCCTATTGTGATTATTCTCAAAGCTTTGGGTGGTTTGTCAGATATGGAAATCATGCAGCTTGTTGCAGGATCCGATGGGCGATACCAAGATGAATTTCTGGTAAACTTCGACGAGGCAACCAAGGTTGGTGTTTTCACTCAGCACCAGGCATTGGAATACATTGGAACCAGGGTCAAGATGGGTTCTCGCAGAGGTACATTCGGTCCTCAAGTGCGCCGAAACCATGTCGAGGAAGGCCTCGATGCCCTTGCCAATCTGGTGATTGCTCACGTACCCATTGAGGGTCTCGATTTCTACCCGAAGGCTATCTACGTGGCTATGATGACCCGAAGAGTTCTCATCGCCTCCCACAATCCCAAGCTGGTCGACGACAGAGATTTCGTGGGAAACAAACGACTCGAGCTTGCTGGTCAACTCCTCTCACTTCTTTTTGAAGATTTGTTCAAGCAGTTCACATCCGGAGTCAAGATGTCAATCGATAAGTTTCTCAAGAAAAACAACCGCGCGGTTCCTCTCGACGCGGTCCATATGATCAGCAATCACGCCAATAACATTGGATACGGAATCAACCGTGCCATTCAGACGGGAAACTGGACTGTCAAGCGTTTCAACATGAACCGTGCTGGAGTTACTCATGTTCTCAGTCGACTCAGCTATATTGCTGCTCTTGGTATGATGACCAGAATCAGCAGTCAGTTTGAAAAGACCCGAAAGGTTTCCGGTCCCCGTGCGCTTCAGCCATCGCAGTGGGGTATGTTGTGTACATCCGATACACCTGAAGGTGAAGCCTGTGGTCTGGTAAAGAACTTGGCGTTGATGACCCATATCACTACCAACGTCGATGAAGAGCCTGTCAAGCGATGGATCTTTACGCTAGATGCTGGTGTTGAACCTATCCGTAACTTCTCAGGCGCTGAGATGCATCGAGAAGGGAGCTACATTATCCACATAAACGGAACACCGTTCGCTTTAACACGGTATCCGAAACGGTTTGCCCAAAAGTTCAGAACCATGCGTCGACGAGGCTGGATCTCTCCCTTTGTTGGCATAAACATCAACACCCATTTCAACGCTGTCCATATTGCTACCGATGAAGGTCGAATTTGCCGACCGTATATCATTGTCAAGAATGGTAAGCAGAAGCTTAAGCCGGAGCATCTCCGACTGCTTCAGATGGGCAAAGCCACATTCGACGACTTCCTGAACCGTGGTATCGTGGAGTACCTCGATGTGAACGAGGAGAACGATGCGCTCATCACTATTTACGAGCACCAAGTGACACAGAGTACCACTCATCTGGAAATTGAGCCATTCACTATCCTGGGAGCTGTCGCAGGATTAATTCCCTTCCCTCACCACAACCAATCTCCCCGTAACACTTACCAATGCGCTATGGGTAAACAAGCCATCGGCGCAATCGCATATAACCAGTTTAACCGTATCGATACCCTTCTGTACACCCTTGTCTACCCTCAAAAACCCATGGTCATCTCCAAGACCATTCAACTGATCGGTTACGACAAACTCCCGGCAGGCCAAAACGCCACTGTTGTTGTCATGTCGTTTTCAGGCTACGATATTGAAGATGCTCTGGTTCTGAACAAAGCATCGGTCGACAGAGGATTTGGTCGATGTCAGGTCTTCAGAAAGTACACAACAGAACTGCAAAAGTACCCCAACGGACGCAGGGAGCGTATTGGAGATCCTGAGAACGAAGGCGAAGGCAAGGTCAAGCATCGCATTGCGAAACACGAGGCTCTGGACGATGATGGTCTTGCAATCGTTGGGTATAAAGTCAACAACGGCGAGGCTATGGTCAAGAAGGAGACCCCACTCGATCAGACCAGCACTGGCATTGGACTGGACCGTGGCCCTGGTGAATTCCGTGACTCATCAGTTTCCTACCGAATTGCTGATCCGGCATATATCGACAAGGTGATGATTTCCCAGACAGAGAAGGATACAACAGTCATCAAGGTCCAGACCAGACAGACTCGACGACCTGAGCTGGGTGACAAGTTCTCGTCTCGTCACGGCCAGAAGGGCGTGGTTGGCATTATTGTCGAACAAGAGGACTTGCCCTTCTCTGACAGTGGACTGACCCCCGATATTATCATGAACCCCCATGGTTTCCCCTCTCGAATGACTGTCGGCAAGCTTCTCGAGTGCCTGACAGGCAAGGCTTCTATTGTGCACGGCCGCCCTGATTACGGTTTTGGCGATGCTTTCCGCTCTCACCCAGTGGAGGAGATGAGTCAAGTGCTTGTGGACCATGGATTCTCATGGGAGGGCAAGGACTACTTCACCTCTGGTATTACTGGAGAGCCTCTGGAAGCTTACGTCTTCAACGGACCCATCTACTACCAACGACTTAAGCACATGGTGCAAGACAAGATGCACTCACGATCTCGAGGTCCCCGAGCAATTCTGACTCGTCAACCCACCGAAGGTCGTTCCAGAGATGGTGGTCTTCGTCTGGGAGAAATGGAACGTGATTGTCTGATCGCGTACGGTGCTTCTCAGCTTCTGCTGGAACGTTTGATGATCAGCTCAGACGGTACCGAGATTGACATTTGCCAGCAGTGTGGTCTGTTCGGATACAAGGGTTACTGTCACACATGCAAGAGTACCAGGGAGGTTACCAAGATGACGATGCCGTATGCAGCAAAGCTGCTTGTGCAGGAACTTATCAGTATGAACGTTGGAGTACGACTCCAGATGGATGATGAATTTCCCCATCCCAGGTAATGGGGTTGCACGGTGTAGATATGCATAAGAATGGAGTTTCGGGTCTTGTACACCTTACACACAGCATGTTTATTTTATGAGGTAGTTGGGTAGTTTAGAGGTATCAAATTTTTCTTTTTTGGCTTTAAATATATGCATCTATGTGCGTCTACAGTAAGAGTCTCCACTTGCAACGACTGGTAGTATAATGATGTTAACAATAGACTTCGCTGTTGCATATATCCCCCTCCCAACATCATTATAGGCCTTTCGCCTTCTGAACCTTTACAGACTTCAACCCTCCCATCGTGACCTCAAACTCAACTGCTCCGTTGAGGCCTTGACCCGTTGAGGCTACATGAGGCGCAAAGACAACCTTCATCCATCTTCGCCACCCTCTCAGTGTGGGAGCCGCTAAGTCAGAGTCATCCTCCGCAGTCAAAGGCGCAGCTTGTCTTATACGGCCATAAACAGGTCGCTTGAATAATGCAACTCGACAAGCAATCTGCGTTGACCATACGAGACCCAGGCTAGGCGTCTTGAGCGAGTAAGAGGCGTGAGGATCGTCGCCCCAGCCTGTGAACCAGCGCTGCTGGTGATCAAGCATTAAAGCAGGCAGCGGCGGAGGGCCATCGGGGTCCTGTAAAGAAAAAGGCAGTGATGACGAAGGCGTGCAGGGGAAATTTGTAGATGAAGGAGGAGGCATGCTCCGTGAAGCAAGGGGACTCTCGTAGACGACGCCGCTGCTTCTAGGAGGCGCATGTCGCGGTGTAGAGCTGGATGAGAAACGATCGGCGACTTGGTTGGCTACGACAACAGCGAGATCATGCCTGCGAGCCAGATCACGGAGGAGAGCGCCGAGACGGACGAGTTCAGCGCTTCGAGCGGCCATGTTAGAGCCATGAGAGCCTTGTCGCTCAAACTCGGCGCGGTAGTTGGCGGCCACAGAGTCGAGAATGATGAGGCCGATTTTATGACGGGATAGAAGCACAGGGACCTGGAAGTCCAGGATGTGGTCCTGAGTTTCTAGATCTGGTGTGACGGCGCTGTGAATAGCATCGAGTGAAGGTCGAGTGTCAGGGTCGTCGTATTGTTGTAGGATAGGGTTGGAATTTAGCATCTGGGCAAGACGGCTTGTGGCGAGAGCAGCTTCAGTTGAGATGTAGACTGCTTCGCGGCCGAGACCATGAGGAGGAGGGAGTTGAACGGCGAGACAAAGGGACAAAAGGGCCTGAGTCTTTCCAGCGCCGCTTTCACCCGTGATTTCTGTCACTACACCCACGGGCACGCCGCCTCCCAACGCAGCATCGAGGCCTTCGTCAAGGGTGCTGATAACCCTCGGCTCGGGCTCGGGCTCCAGCTGCAGAAGCGGCTGCTGGGGGGTGAGATCATCCGAGAGAGAAGCCTGTATCGCGGCTATCAGACGCTTGAGATCCAGGATAGGGAGGCGCGTCTGCTTGGCGATATCGGCGGGATGAAGGGTGAGGAGGTCTGTTGTCGTGAGGGCATTTTGCTCAATGGTTGGGATAAGAGCGGCGAAGGGGCGCAGGGGAAAAGAGGGGAGGATTTGGAGGAGGTCTGTCATGAGGACGACGGTTGATGAGACATGGGTATTTGCATGGGCGAGTGAGAGGGAGGGTGTAAGTGAGAGGTGAGGATGTGAACAGGGGAGTTGATACCTTAAGTCTACCTCTCTCTTTTCGATATTAGTATGAGACTAGAGTGTCGTTCAGTCTCTCACACTCTCACAAACACCCTTATTCTCCTGATTCTCTGATTTAGAGGTCTAATGATGATGTTGGTTCAGTGACTGCAGTAGACGCGGTTGGATACATGACGCGCTTAATTGGACTGGATGGCTAAGCCACACTGATCCACACAAGCGCCACACCAACAGCTGCAACTGGGATCTGAGAGTTGTAGCTTTGTAAGCCCTTAACATTGACTTTATGAGTATCATTAGTTTTGAGATTAAGTCGGCCTTATACCTAACAGCTCTACAACCAAGACAAAGGCATTTATATCCCGACCTCTAGGTCATTGCCGATTCCATGTCTTCCCAGTTGAAAGACTTTGCCATGTGGATCTTCAATAACCCCACAGCACAGGTAAAGGCACAATCTTCACCCCCAATGAGCAGCAGAGATGTCAATTTCACCTGGCTAAAACGGCCAAACTCGAAGTTCATCTAAGCCGATGGGCACAGCCTGTTGTTTTGCAGGCCAGAGGCTTCCTCTTACAGCCATTCACAGCGAGTCACACGTATTCACTTTTCAGAGAGCAAAAGTTCAGCCGGGAAACCATATTCTTAATCTTGATCATGAAATTGGAATTACTTTTGATTCCACTTTTTGTGCTACCAAACAAGGTTCCCGACTCCCCAGAGTCCGAGCATGCAGTGCCAAAACCAGACCCTCCCAAATCGCATGTACAACCAGACAGCCGCGTAGCGAGAACGAGAATGAGCATAAACGTCCCAGCCAGAGCCAGCTCTCCCACAGTATGGGGGCGAGCCGCTTATCGGTATCGCCAGAGAGACAGGGTGTTGTGGCGCTTCCAGGTCTTTCTGCGACCGGCCTGGGTCTTGTTGTAGCGATGGCCCTTGTTGAGACCACGGGACTTCTTGCCGGTGGCGGTGAGACCGCGAGCCTCACGGTGCTTGTGCACGGGGTTGACGATCCAGTTGATGCGGGGGTCGATGCGGATGGCCTTGTGCTGAGGGTCGACGAGGATGACCTCGTAGTACTTGTAGGTAGAGTCCTGGTTGATCCAGTAGGAGTTGAGGACTCGGAGGTTAGCGCAGCGGCGGCCGACACGCTCCTCGGCGGTGGCCTTGAGGGATCGCTGGTACTTCAGCTGGTTGATACCCTGGTTGGTGGGCTTGCCTATTTGGCATGTGTTAGATACTGGCATCTCGCTGTTCTCGACAAGCAAAACCTACCATAGGTGGCACCCTTGGGGGCAGGGCGCTTGCGGCCACCACGGCGGACACGGACACGGTAGATGACATAGCCCTGCTTGGCCTTGTATCCGAGACGGCGAGCCTTGTCCAGACGGGATGGGCGAGAGGCGCGGTGGATGACGTTCAATTGACGGAGCTATATTGATGCACTCTCAGCAAATGTTCAACGAGTGTATAGCAGAGACGGGGTTAAAAAAGCAGCCCGCTTCGTCTCGAGTTCTCCTCAATCATGTCCAAGCGTACACATTGCGTGACAATGCGCTGATTCGTCGTTTTGAGAATTTTCTTCTCAGTGCGGAGTATGAAAAAACGCACAAAAATCGACGGCTTCGGAAATGCGAGGAGAACAAGAGATCGAAAGCAAGAGCAGATTGCCCGCCGTCCACATGGAAAAGAATATTGGTTGTTTAACGTACTTCCCAGCAGCGAACTCGGAGGAGGAAGGCAACGACATCCGACTGCTTCTTCTTCTGAAGCTCTTCGACGTACTTGAGGGCACCCATCTTGGCTGTTTGTCGGGAAAGACGGGAGAGGTTAGCGAAAGGGAAGAGAAAAGAATTGAAGACAGGCTTGCAGGAAGGAGGAAGGTTATGATCTGAAGAGGGAAGGGGGACTTCACATACCGGCTTGGTCGAGGTCCTGGTGGTTAGTAGGATGTCGAAGATTTTCAAAAGGAAAGAACCACCGAATACAAACTTTCCGTGCAAAATTGTGGCCTGTGGGTTAAGCGATCCGCTAGCCCTCGCACTTTTCTCGGCTGACTCAGCCAGGGCTCCCCTCCAAACCTGGTCTGTGCTCGGCCACGTGATCTCGGTCAGACAACGACGCCAAGCATTGGTAGTGGAGTCAAGCAGTGAGATGTGTCTATGAAAATACCCATTGAATACCTACTTGGACAGATATCTCCATAATCCCTTAATGTTCCTTGACTTGACTTGTACTAGATGACCGAACCGTCAGCTTAATCTCCATCAAAAAGCCCTTGAAATTGTTTACTCCCAGGTCTCATCACAGTTGACACCCACCAACTACTCGTCAGTTGGGAGCAGCCTCAAGATCTCAGTAAAGGCCTTCAAATGTCCCTGTGCAATCTTTCCCCATGTATCATCAGACACATCTGGTATAGCTTCCTCAACCAGATCCCATGCTACGTCCTCGACACCCGTGGCACTGGGAGGCTTTATCGGAAGCCGATGTAGGTCAGGCATAATAACATGGTTGACGATTTCTGAAGCCATCTTCAAACCAAGCGTGTTCATCTCTTCCAAATCTTTGGCATCTTGTCCCCACCGCATCCAGTTTGGTGCCCTGATGCTAAAGTCCTGTTTTACCATTGCATCGTAGGCTTCAACGTGTCCTTGTAGCTCGTCGAGAGCTTTTGACATCAACTGCGGGTAGTTTTGGGTGTTCTTCTGCAGAACGGGCGAGGAACTCATCCAAGGTAAGATGCTGGCGAGATCGGAAGAAAGCTCTTCTGTCAATACATGGCCATCGACTCGAGGGCTACTAGTGTTAGTAGATGAGTTGGTTGAGTAGCAGGAAACCACATACAGTTGTGTCTTGATCTCGCTGTCAATTGACTTGATAAGTTCGCTCCCCTGCTTTTGGATCTGCTTCTTCGCATCAAGGACAAGCATCCTTCGCTTCTTCTTCGGACTGTCGCTGCGCTCGCTCGTAGCATGCTTCCCTCTTCGTTGGTTTGTTGCGTTCGCAGCCGTCTTTCTTGGGGCGCGAGTAGTTTTCTTGGGGGCAGCATCTTCCTCACCATTGCTCTCTACTTCATAGTTAGCTTAGGAGAGTAGAGATGCGTATCTAGGACAGCACACCAGTGGCAGATGCCTTTCTCTTGCGTGTTCGTGGGGGCATGGTGAGACAATGAATTATTTCTTTTGAAGGTTGAATGAGTGTGTCAGAATGGCTGAGTGTCTTTGAAAAACGAGTGGCCTTTATGTCCTAAGCCTGAGGTGAGGGTGAGGTTATCGTTGGGAAATGAACGGAGGGCGACCTCGCTCTTTCTGCCTGGGGACGGCAAAAACCTTAACCTGAAGTCACCCGCACCTTCCACTTGAGTAATGCAGTACGGGGACATTTACTCGCCTCTTTGGTGGCATACCTATATACACGAGCAATGCATATCTTAATTCTACTCTCACATATTCTCCGTGCTAATAAAGTACAAGCAATATCTGAGCCTCAATTTAATCTATCACATAACGAGTCTCATTTTGGTGCCCCGACCCGGGCATTCCTCTCGAAGCAAACCCAACTAATTGCACGAATAAGCAAAGCAAATGAATAAAGGAAGTCTTTGTCATACATGATTCCGGCTATATCCCCCAAACATGTCCCTTTTTTGATCGCATATTAGTTACAGCGTTAAATGCGAAGCCCTCGGGTCTTTCTGTCTATAGTCTCAGCCTGTAAAAGCAAAATCCATGCCGTCGGATGTCATCTTGTCTTCCCCTACTCCCTGTCATGAAATCGGCCGTTGGATCATGGATCCTGAGCAAAGTGTTGGCGAAATGGAAAAGCAGCTATTGAACAATCTCATATTATTCGAATGTTGAATGAGAGTTGCCTGTAAACGCCAGGAAAGATAAAAATGAGGCGGCGAAATCCTCATACGAACCCAAAAATACACAGGCACGTAACCACACCACAGGCCCTACGAGGGCCAGTTCTGAACCCGATAGTTTGGACCATCAACTCAGACCTTAGACATCAGCTGTTTTTCTTTCATCGAATAGAATCTGCTGTAATCTGTCTTGTCGTAAAGGAGTGTATTGAGAAAGAAGTTTCTCATGGTCACCAAACGTATGCGATAACACACATTAATGAGTGTTGAGTGACAAGCCCTGGAATGAGCCCACCCAGTCATTCTGAGGAGCCAGAGGTGACGCGGCTTGAGAGTGAGGTGCAGGGCTTGGTCCCGACTGCGGGTTGGGGAACCGCTGGCGCATCGACTGGTATTCTCCAAGCTGGGGAACTGGTCCTCCGGGATAGCCCTCAAGCGCTGGCATAGTACCACCGCCGTAGCCAACATTGCTTCGGGGGTTACTGAAGGGGCTACTAAACTGCCCATAAGGGTAGTTGGAGGGAGGGTAACCAGATGGCTGAGGCTGCGCAAGGCGGTTCTCGTTGCCAAAAGGCTGACTGAAAGCTGGGCGGTATCCGCGGCCATCTCTGGCTCCAGTAGTGAAAGCGGACGCCTGATGAGGCTCTTGACCCTGTTGGTTCTGGCGCCGGTCATTACCACCAGCATTGCGGTTTGCGTTCACTGCTCCAGGGCCGATGCCGCTAGGGGCCTGAATGCCAAGAGTTGGGCTAGCGAATGAGGCTGGGTTGATAGCAGACATCCAGATTCGCGTCTTGTAGATCTTGAACAAATCGGTAACAAGAGAGTTAAAGTTGATGTACGAGTCAGCGAAGTAGTAGAAGGTCAACTTCTTCCAGTCCCTATTGAAAAGATTAGATTAGTCCAGTTTAGTAAGAGGCGACAGTGACACTCACATTTGGAATTCAGCGTCGAGAATCTCCATGTTGAGGCCATGCTCCTTGACCTTTTGCATACACACGCGCTTCGCCTTGGCCTCCTGGCCTTCCTTGTCCCGCAAAGCATGCACCTCATGGCTCTGCGCAAGACGTTTGATAAGCTTGGGTCGGAGTTCGCCGGTGTTAGGCTCTTGAGCATGGTGCTGGCTTGGAGGGCCCATGCCTCCAACCGCACTCCCCTGAAGACCGGTAGAGGAGGCGAGAAGACCTGCACTGCTTCCCTCCTGTGCAGCAGCAGCACCTTGGGAGTACATCATCAGCCACTTGTACTGCTCTTCAGCATAGTGCTCTTTGAGATCCTTGGCAGCCTGCCAATCGACGTTATCCTTTGCAACAGTGCCCAGATCGGTGCCGCGATCGGCCTCGACAATGACCAAATCTCCAGGCTTGACGGTGAGACCAGTGCCCTCTTGAATGTAGAACACGTCAGCTCGCGCACACTTGAACAGCACAATGTGAAGGAGCTGGTTGTGGCGGGGCTGGGCAATGCTGTAAACATTGCGATGAGGGGATGGTGCGCGATTCCCGTATGGGTTGGGCAAACCGTAAGGAGATGCGTATTGATTGGCAAACCCGGTCTGGTACGCATTTCCGATGTTGGCACCTCCTCCAAAGTATTGGCCTGCTATCGAATGCGTTAGCAAATAATCAGCGTAGAATCCCGCATCTTGTGATCCAGCTTACCATGAGAAGCCGCTCCGAAGGCGGCAGGGTCAGGATACCCTGGGGGGTACTCTTGAGATTGCTGCATGTCGAGTGCGGAAGGTTCGAGTACGGAATCAGGAATAGAGCTGATAGATCCTTGACGAGTTGGCATGTTGGCAAAGGAATGTCGTCTACTCTGAGAAATATCTGAGGGAGAAAATGCGACTGAGCTTGACCAGAGCGCTTTCTTGAGGTTGGCGTTTTCAGCTTTGCGATTGTCGGCAAACTGAGAGCGCATGGGTCCCGGTCCATATTCACTCATTCGCCTGTTCATCGCGCGTTTGGCCAGCATATCTCCAGATTCGTTTGCTTCGTCAAGCTCATCAATAGCGTAATCAGATTCCTCAGGAACAGTCTCTCGCATCGAATATCCGTTTGCAGCGTAGGAGGATCCAGTGACTGCGCGGGGTCGAATGCGCGCATTGTACTGCGTTTGCTGCTGACGAAGCATGGCATTTTCGCGCGCCAACATCTCAATCGTCTTCGCGTCGGACTGGTGAAAGGAGCTTTGCATTGATTCACTTGGGCTTTCATCGTCGTCATCCTCAACTTCCTTAACCTTCCCAAGCATTGTGCCGTCATTCGCCATCTCACTCAGCATGCTCGGACGTGAAGGCCGATGTTGAAGCGCGGGGTGACGAGCACGGCCCATCATAGCCGAAGAGCTCATGGAGGGGGGAGCGGCTGTTGATTCAGGATCCAGCTGTCCAACAGAGTATGACTGCGACCTATATGTTTTAGGGGTAGGATGAAGCGGGATGGCAAAAGGAATCTGAGAATTAGGGCCAGGATCGCGCGAGACCGGAGATGTCTGTATCTCGGAGTTAAAGAAAGAGTTGCCACCACCCGGGGGCATGGTTGATGTCGGAGAGGGTAGGACTTCACTGAGCCTCGAAGGAGGGTCTTTGCGATCCTGATTCCAAATTGCAGTACCCCATGGGAAAGCAGGTGGTCCACCTGATCCGCGACCCATCACAGATGAGGCCGAGTGGGATCCCCACGTCGCGGCACCAGTCTCGCCAGAGGGCGTACTGGGGTGGGAAGCAGTTGGAGACATTGAGTTACTAGCAATAGATCCTCTGCGAGGGCGACCTAGAGTTTGGGAGGTTTCGTTCAGCCACGAAGGTCGCCGAACGGGTTTTGGTGGTTGAGATGCGGACTGTGCAGCTGCTTGCGCGGACTCGTATCGGTGATCGCCCTCGTCGTCTGAGCTAGCAAGTGCCTCCGAATCTGGTGTAGAAGTCCTTGCATGCAACTTGTCGAGTAGGAGTGACTGGTTGTTGCCTGGAGCCGTGTGATGAAACCCCGGGCCGAGTCTGGAAGACGGGCCTGTTTTGAGCGGACCTGAGCTCATTGTCCGGATCACACACTACCTGGGTTCTTTCAATCTAAAATCGCGAATGCAGCTGACTGACAGTGCCTCGTTGATAAAAAGGGTTGAGCTTATAAACGCAGCGCGGCGAGTTGGCTGGCACAAGCTTGTCGGACGACTAGAATAAATGGAGCCGATGGTGAAATAAAGGTGTAGGCTGTAAAGAATTCTTTGAGAATGAATGGAAACGAAACTGCATCCCGTTAGTTGACTGTTTCACAACGAACAGTGAATAATATTTAAGAAACGGCGTAGTGGTTCCATAACACACTGGACAAATAGAGGGGGAAATGAAATACAGACAGTCGCGACAAGCGCCCAACTACATGAACAACGACCTGAGAAATGAGGCAGAATCTTTGTCAAAGCATGACCAAGATTGGCTGCAGACGCAACATTTTGACTTACCAGAGATGTAGATCTCAAGTATATCTAAAGACTATGTCGTCACGCGTGCCAAATTCTAAATCGTAAAAAAACAGATAAAGCGTAAGAAAAGGAACACAGGTGCTGCAGGTACTGATACGGAGAGGTGGCCTTGTGGAGTGATAAGTCTGGTGCTGTCGCAAATGTGTAATTGCGATATACCAGAGGTTCGTGCGGCGTGAGCCAAGGCGATTGATTAGTGTGGTTGAAGGCGACAGAATATCTAAACACCAGCGCGTCTAACCCAAGGCGCAAATAGAAGATTCAGGTTGTCGAATAATTTAAGGACACAGATAGGTTCCCATTCGTGAATAAGAGCCGTGTAGAGGAGTGGTCTTAATCGTGGCCCATTGTCAGCGAGAAGCTCGAAAGCAGGCACACGAAGTCCGACACCAAGAGAATGACGCGGGGTTGGTGCTGCACTGGGGAGCGACAACGAGGCAAGCGACGCGGCGATGGTGGCGAACAGTTAGTGATCACACGGTCTATCTCCCGACTCTCAAATCTCAACCTGCGCAGACCACTGCAGCGTCAAAGACAATTTGGTCAACAGGTAGGCGAAATGCGGTTGATCGCGAATGGTGACGGCGGGCACACGGTGTGCAAGTCGAATGAGGGAATGAGGAGAGCCGGAGAGAGTTTGCGGATTGCAGTCGGAAGGCGGGGGAGACAGCGGCGCGCTGTAAAGAGATGGCAGTGGATGAGAAAGACGGATGAGCGTGATAGGAAGAGGATGAAGTATGTCGCGTGTCGCGGAGCAGCGTTGCAGTGTGTCGTGGACTGGTTGCTCCTTGTCGTGGCTGTTACTACTGTTAGGCTTTGCGATGCAATGCGCCGAGTGCTCAGGTTGTGTCGAGATGCGATTACCACACGAGACCAGGTTCTAAGTGGTGCTGAAGAGAGTCGCGGGCGGTATGAACCCCCAGCTAATACTGCCGTTGCTGTGCGGGTACTGGGGTGACGCGGGAGCTTTCAATGGAGAAAGCTGGTAGGCGGCGCAGCAGGGTAGGGGGGGCCAAGCTGTAAGCGCACCGTCGCGAAAGGTTGGCTTAAGAGGAGGGAAATTGATCTGGAGTCGAAAGAACCCTTTATTATGATGGAATAATGGGAGAGGGTGGAGCGAGGAAAAAGCTGTGGAGAGTACCGAAGTGGGGAGAGCCTCAACAGAGGAGCAAGCACGTAACTAAAGATCCGAATGGGACACAGTGAGGAGACTGGAGACTGATGTGATCTTCTGATCAAGGGACTGAACTGAGGGGTATGCGAGGCAGGAGTCTCTCACTCTGTCCCTAGTCTATTTGCCAGCCAAACCTGGAGAACGATGCGTTAGCGAAAGCCCTAGAGCAAGGTACCGATACCTTTGACGACCAGAGCTTGCTTGCGGAAAGCTTGGGAGCTTCAGTGGCTCGAGCACCGCTGAGCTACACCCTGTGCAGTGCAGTGCCGCACAGTGAAAGGACGATCAGGGAGTAAACTAAAATGAGCTCATACCTGGAAGTGCCAAAGGTTGACGGTAGATAATAAATAAAGAGCAACTGATGCTGTCTGAAGAACCAAGGCCGCGGCTTGGTGGGATGTCTTGAGGCGCGCCTCGGAGTGTTCAATGTGTAGAGGATCTCAGCGAGAGGCGGAGACCCGACGGTGATCTGGGGAGAGCTACTACAGTAGCTCGGTAGCTGGGCGATTTACTTTGTCGCCTCGGTAGCCCGGTATTTGGCGCTAAGGAAGTTGACCAGGAAAGCACACGATACCCGTGATGCTGAGTAGGGTAGGCAAGAGACAAAGAGGTAATGATTGAGGGAGACAGGATGTTAATATGCTTTTTCGCGGAGAGAGAAAGAGAAGAGAGGGGGGGGTTCGTTAAAGATGGTGTCAGCCAAGTAGTGGTGATACAGTAACGTTGGTGGTGGTGGTTGAAGCTTGTGCTTGGAGGAGTGATGGAGCCTAGACCTAGAGAAATGGATGGTGGATGGAAACTCCCAGTTCAAGAATGGAGTGGCACTGTTGGGCCTTAAGATGGGCTCTGGGGTAATGTGGGAGCATTGGGCCACTGGCACTGGCGGACTGACAGGAACCGTCGAATGGTCCAATCATTATTCTTGGGTTACCACGATTCCAATGTCACGGTGGGCTTAATCCTACAATACAACACCTAATCGTGAAAGACCTGCCTCCGTCATAATGTGCAGTGGAGGGAAAAGGTATTTGGTCACGCCTCCGCCCGGTACCATCCGCCCGCCGTAGATGATCCCCTTCAACAAACCGGACAGTAATTGGGCCCTGGAAAAAGAACAAGGTATTTGGTACTATCTATGGCCGGTAGAGAGGAGAACTACGTATGTAGTATAGATACCCCTGGACTATTAAAGGCGAGGGTAGTTTGTGAGAGTTTTCTCAATACATCCATTGAACAATCTAATAGGTCAGCAGGCAATTGGTAGTTGCATGTCCGTGAGCATTAGCAGTTGCCGTAGGGTCCAAGCTTCACGAACCCATCAGACCATTGTTGGGAGGTGACCCAGCGCGGCAGAAGTACTGCTTGTTTTCTGTAGGCGTCCCTTTGAAGTTGACAAGCTCGTGATGCAGAGTGTCAATGGGGGCTGGGACGTGCAGAGGAAGGTGGAAGGTCTGGAGCTCGTGGCATGCATCAACCGCATACGCAGGAATAAGAGCGCCTCTGACGTGATGTTCTCCTACAGGACGCAGTCAACTCACACCAAATCGGAGCTTCGATGTCCGGAAGAAGACCAAAGGCTGGGTTATAGCCTGAGGAGTGGCAGAAAGATCGATGGAGTGATTGGTTGCTCCCGTGCATTTCATGGACAACCATCATATGCGGTCTTGACTGAGCATCTGCCGGTAACTGTATGATGGACATCACAGCACCACCCTCAGTGTTTGAACTGACGAGAACTTGAAAGACTTTACGCATAGGTCCAGGTCGAGGTAGGTAGGTAGGTCGTGTGCATGTCCCTGTACTTACAGGGCTTGGGGTCCAAATTAGACGCAGTTACAGTGAAAGCGGATTGGACGCTCCACACTCAGAGTCGATATGCTAACCCGGAAGAAGCTTCATCGGCCCCACCGATGCAGCCCCGACCAACCGATGTCTGAGATATCAGGACATCCATGGATCACATCAGGTGTATTGCAACGGAAAGGGAATTGAGGAAACAGGTTCAATGTTGCAGTGAGCGAATACAGTTGATATGCTCCGTCATGATGTGAGAGAGCGAGCATTGGCGGTATCTCCAGGATCTTGCAGAGGGAAAGGCAGACCCAACGTTGAACTTACAGTACAGTCTAAACCCCGCCTGCAACTGGGTCCAATGACGGTGCTCCTGGTAACACAAAACTCAAGCCAACCCAACAGCAACAGCCCTCGGCAACGCAACAGATCGGAGCCAACGTCTTTGTCCTTCTCGCTTCAAACTGACAAGAATCATCGTCATCGTGTGTCGTAGCTTAACCACTCCAACTCCCCTCGTGACCCCTCGTGACCTCCATCCACAACCAGTACCAGGATAAACCCGTTAACAACACGATCCAAGGGACTCCCGGACCAAGATCGACTCCATATCCGCTTAGCTCCGACTCCGCTTTTTAGCTCCTACTTAACTCTAGGTAACTCGAGCTTTCTCACTTGCTACTGCTCACGTCACTTTGCACTCCTCAAGAACTAAGGCACTCGGCTTTGTTGTGATATCGCGACCTGATACATTAGCCACGGTAAACAGTGTAACTCGCACACTGACTATCGTAAGCTCAATTAGAGTCGTCACCCATCGGGACCTCCCCCATCGACATTGATGCCAACAGCGATGCTTTACGAGAATGACCTAATGCAGAATTGAGTTCCAAGTGACCATAGTCTGCGGGTTACTAAGTTTAGCCGGTCTCCTGTTCGACACCGAGCAGCAGTGGTTTCAACACCTGGTGCGGCCCTCCTCCACCAATCCTTCGATCCTCGGAACTGACAAGCAACAGTGATCCTCATTCTTATTCGTCTGCCATTCGACTCTGTGCCCGAGCCGCTGTGTACCTCTCGGTTTATCATGTGAGTTGTCTCGATACTACTTTTCTCACTCGACATATTTCGAAGGCAGCGACACCACTGCTGCTGCAGTGCTCCACGTTGTGTTAGCCTTGAATAGACAAGAACCTCAACTGGCGTCAGAACAAACAATAGGTGACAGGCTTGAGAACCAATTGGCATACCATTACTTCGCATCAGACGCGTCCAGTGGTACAAAGCTGTGAACCTGGTTATGGAAGAGCCCTGGGAAAGATATTCCTTCTGGATGCCAAGCCTTACCTGGGGTGAGATCAGACCGAAGGAAACCATGTCAAATGAGCTCACTTGTTTCATCTCGATTCCTACGTATTGCTTGCGATATGCCACGTGGGGCAAAGACACTTTTAACACTTGCAAATAACACCAATAAACCAGTCATGAAGATGAGAAATTAAGGCACAGCAGCTCTGGGTGTTTTTTTCTTTTCTTTCTCTTCTTCTTCTTTTCATATTTGAGACTGTTTATTTCACATCACGCAGACCGAGAACCCACAACCCTGTACATTCGGAAGCTGTTTTTCTGTTGTGGGAGATCATGCCTCATTCAACTCAGTTCCTGCCTGATGTGATGTCTGACATCTGTCGTTGATATTTCTTTCGTAGATTTACAAGATGGAGACCATCTAGAGTCGTGACTCCTCCGAGCCCCAACCATAAGCGTAATTTCGTATGACCGGGTTGGTCACTGGATAGGGGATCCTGTAATAAAGTATGCGCCGCACCAGGCTTGCTGAAGCCGAATTGATTCTTCCAACGTAAGCAGGAACGTACAGCAGTGTCGTGAGTCAGATAATATGCCCTGATGCGAGGTTAGGTTGAGTTATGATATGACTAAAATCTGGATAAGAAATTCATTCGGGTTGTAGAGTCGAGTTCCCTCTGTGTTCAACGGTCGCTGTTCACATAAAGAACGTATATGTTGAGTCCGGTCGTATGTGTTCGTTCGTAACGTCGTAATATTTGCGTCTGGGTCAAGACGGTTGTGGTTTCATTCCCCAACCGAGACGACCACACCGCCTTTGCATTTGCCATATGAGCAACATGCGGATGCATCCATATCGCCTTTTAGGATGGCATCGACCTTGGACTGGCAAAAGCGTTAGTTTGGGATTGATATCGAGGCATGACACTTACATCGGCGCACGGCCCATTTGGTGAAATAGAAGAGGCCGGTGCGATAGGTGATGCTGTAACCAAAGCAGCAGAAGCGGCCAGAACGAGACTGCACCACTTCATGATGGTGTTGAGTAGATAAGGGAAAGTTGGTAGACGAGAAAGACTGCTGGAGTCGAGGGTAAAGAGTGTGACTAAACAAGGAGTGACTGAAGAAACGAAGGGCAATGATCTGGAGAGAAAGGGAGAGAATGGATCGTGAAGAGGAGGGGAAGGCGGAGGAGCAAGAGGATGTTGGTCAGATTTATAGAGACTGCGCCGCCGCGCAAATGTCATTGTTCGGCCACTGGTTCTGGAGGCAAAATACGACAGGGAAGTGTGGTACAGCTCCACTGCCGAGATTGAGCAGAGGAAGCTGCCAAAGAAGGGATCTCTTGTTACTCAAACCATGAACATCACCATAAACATTCCACTTGGAATTGCGCTAATGCAGGTACAGCATTACGGGGCAAGGGCCCACATGCGTCATATCCCGGGGGTCACAATCGCTAATGGAACCTCGTAATCGCCCTGTCAATTATTCTTCTTATTTGCTGAGAGGGTGCCGTGTCGTCCTTGAAAACTGTGCTATAACGAGCCGTCGGTATCGCACCAATCACCACCAAGTGTCACCTTCAGATGCCGAGACCTGGCTGCAACGAGCGAGAATGCCCCAGGCTTGAGACACCACGCAAAGAGCTTCTGACTGATAAGACAAACAAAAAAAACCCCCCCCAAAAAAAACAGTCGAGACAATTAAGCGCCATTCCTCAGTGTTGCCAGGCCATTGTCTACTCTCGACCGGTTTTCCAGCTCAGCCATACCTGGTTGGTGCTCTATGTGAGAAAAGAGAAGATCCCTCTGCTGGATAATAACACCCTGTCACTGTGCATCAGCCAATCGCCAAATTTCCCTAGAGCCATGAACGGCTCTGCCATCTGCCGATTGTGATCGACAAAACTACCGCGTGCGATTCTCCATGTACTTATAGAAGTACCAAACCCTATACGCCGGCTTAAACGGATCCGCCTCGAAAATGCATCTGTACCAAGGCAGAGCCGCGATCCTCTCAGCTTCAGCCGTTTGAAACTTTCCGAACTCGGTCTGGTAGATACGCTTGACTTCCCGGCCTACTATCTCAGGCATGTTCTCGTCGAGATACTTCCCCCGATGAAGGAATTCTTTGAGCTCAGGCCATGTCTTCGCCAGCTGCTCCAGGCGCTCTTGTCGTCGTGGTGTGCGTTTCTTCTGTCCCGGGGGGCCTGATTGCTCGGGAATCGGTGGTGTTGTCCGATTCACTGTGGCGTTTCGGACTTGGCTGGGATAACAGCCTGCTAGAGCCGATTCTCTGAAGGGCGAGGAGAATGTCTGGTGTGGTACCCTTTGACGGAGCATGGGAGCCTTTGGAGCTCGGCATAGGGGGCGGTACGCAGGGCGTGTGACGAGTCGTGACATCGCGTCGAGGGACTCAGTGATAGCATTGGACAGGAGAGAGGAAATTACCGCAGTAGATGACTGTTCAAGTCTTGTAGCTGGATTCTTGCGTGGATGAGAGAATCAATGCAAAAGAAGCACAGGAAATGTGGAATAAGCCAGAGAATGGTCCAGATTAAATACTATTCAAAGAAAACCTTGATAGAAACTTCAATGAGAGAGTTTATACTCTCAAAGCTTCTGCACAATAACATTCATCTCTATAAGAAAGGTTACCTGCATGGTCTTTGGGTCATTGTATAAGCCACAAGCCTTGATGTCGTAGTGGAATCAAGGCTTGTGGCTTATGCAGAGTCCAACTCATAAGTGAAGGCAAACTGAATCTTACGGCATTACTGGACCAAGGATAGAACCACTACTATCAATTCCAAAATCAATTAACTCTACCAAACTTTTATCTCGAGCGCTTAAACGTCTCGCAACTCAACAAAGTCCTACCCCCTGAGAACGCCAAACTCGAACAAAACTACCACGACCAAACCTCAGCACCAACTCCCCCAAGCACAACCTCGAGCTTTTCCTCACCGCCAACTTCAAGACCACTGTGTTTCACTATGATGGCAATGTCGCCGGGATCAGCTACGCCGCTATAGGCATCGGCTACCAGTTTCATATTGTTCGGCTGGACTCTCCAGACCTTGACCCGCTGGTCGTTACTGACACTGATACCGAACGTTTCTTCCCCACGTCGTACAAGGACCAGACCGTTGATTGCTGCTGCGTGAGCCTTGCGTACTATGCCACGACTTGAGGTTGTGTATCTGCGGTCATCCGCCTCATTCGACATGGGAACGAGTGTCGTTACGCCAAGACCGTTGTCGTCGCCTCCTGTAAGAATCAAAAAGCCTTCAGGCGTTGGCTGGAGATCGAGGCATTTGATGCTGTTTTGATGCACTGGCGCCACCTGAACAAGGACATGACTAGACGCTTCATTACCGTCAAGGCTGACTTCCCAGGTCGTCAAGTGACCGTCCGTAGAAGCTGTAAGTGCCGAAAGCCCGTTTTTGTCTACACCGAGGTGGCGAACCTGCGTGAGGCAAGCTCCCGTGTACGACATGCGAGCCAGTAGGTGGAAGCCTTCCCCTGGCGTGTATCTGTATGTTTTCAAGGTCGAGTTGGACAAGATCATGGTAATTATGATACTTCCATCATCGATCTTGCATGCGTCAAAGTCCATAATTCGAAGGTCTGATGCAGGGCTCTTGTCTTCAAGGATGCCTTCGCACAGGATACCCAGTCCTTTGTACCGCGAGTCTAGTCTTCGTACAGACCATACGAAGAACTCCTCGAAACCGGCGCTGCTGAGGAGGTAGTCATCTCCTACCCAATGGATCTTTTGCAGACCTGATACATGTAACTTTGTGGAAGCAACACATCGCAGTCCTCTGTTATCTTTCTGCCCAGTCTGTTGATCTTCATATTCCCAGATACGCACCGTTGTGTCTTCAGCGCCAGTGGCAATGTATCGCCCGTTTGCACTCAGTCCTCGAATCTCTCTTCCGTGTGTTCCGTACCTGAGTGGCCGATGCATCGGTACGTGTTGTGAGAAGATGTACAGTTTGGTCGCCCTTGTGTACCCGAAACGTATTCGGTTGTGGTCGATGGGGTCGTGGGCAATGGTAAATGTTCGGTGAGCGCCTCCACAGTCAATCGAGGCAATCTCTTCTCGACGGGTTTCGTTCCATACGATGAAGTTCTTGCTCTTGAATCCATACAATATCAACTCAGGGGAAGCATCCTGGGTAAACCATCCTCCCTCAACGTCGGCACCAGAAGGAGCAGCGACCTCATGCTGGAGGTGCAGCCGGACTTCCTCGCCGAGATCTTCAATCTCATAGATCCTGTACTTCGTATCTCTGCTTGTCGCCAAGAAGTACAAAGGAGCAACTTGCCCATGAGTGGTCGGTAGAGGTACCAGACCTGTGATAGCATCACGTGTGTTGAACCTAAAGTCCAAGATAGGGCGGAACTCATTACCAGTCTGTCTCAACAATGAAAGGAAGCCATGGCGCGATCCAATGGCAATCAAGTCACCCCTGAAACGGGCAGCAGATATGGCAACAAACCGGCTGTCAATGCCACGGATATCTGCCGTCGCTACAACAGCTCCTGTGCGCCAGTCAATGGAAAAATACTGAGAGTCTGAAGTTCCATGGAGGTGGACGATGATTTCTGTAAGCCCGTCTCCTGAAATGGATAAAATCGAGATATTGAAGATCTTTCCGGGCACTGAGCCAAGAAGTGTTACTCCTTGAGCTTCAGAATAGAAGTATAGCTTGCCGCCGGTCGTACCCAGGATAGCTGCTCCATCGCCAATCGTCTTGAGAGTATAACACGCTTGAAACTCAGCGTTCACTTGTTCTTCCACCTCGATTTCCTGCCACTCCAAATTTGGGCGGAAAATACCCAGAAGAAGGCGTCCCCAGTTCGTTGTCACCAGCATACGATCTTCAGATATAAAGTCGTAACGGCTGAAAATCTCTCGGGCGCGAATAGGATTCAAGGTACGCAGACTGGGCAGACCAGCCGTAATCTCTTGGAAACCAAGTCCAAGTAGTTCATCTCTTGATTTTGGTGCAGCGGGCGTCAAACAGGCAGGTTGTGTTATGAGTGAGATCTTGCTGTCAGCTCCACCAGTTGCTATAAGTGTTTGGTCTCCGCGGTTCGCAACAGCGTGTGCCCAAAGGTGCTTGCCGTCGTGAACGGCATAGGTCTCGATGTGCTTTAGAGAGCCAGAAAATTCCCCCGGTGACATGTCGAGGTTCAGATGCCATCGCTGGGCCGTAGAGTCTTCTCCAAAGGAGTAGAGCGACAAAGGGCTCTTCGGGAGTGTCTGGCCTGCGGTAAGTGCGGCAAATTTGACCCCCCAGATTCTGGACAAGTGACCCATGATTGTCGCAACAGGCCGCAGCTCTTCGGCCCTAGGCCCGTCATCAAAGCCTGCTTTTGATCCGAAGCCTGTCTCTCGTGGTGCAGTGAAATCATGCTTCTTCTCATGTGGTCCGTCTTGTCCTGTGACGTTCCAGATTCTCACAGTACGATCATCACTGCAGCTTGCAATGAGTCTCAACACGGACCCATCTTCGCAGGGGAGTTCCTCTGAGATATCGACACCGAAGATAGATCCTTCATGTCCGTTTAAAATAGCAAGCAGTTCAGATCGACTCTCTGAAAGATGACATCGCCAGACAAGAATCTCTCCAAAGATTGTACCGCCCGCCATAAGGACGAAGTCTTGGTCGAGCCACTTTAATCTCGCAGCGTAAAGAATCGGACGTGAAGGCGAGACGACAGCCCCAACAACAGGAGCATCCTCGCCGTTCAAGTGCAAATGAACAACCTCGTTATGGGCCGTTGCAAGCACTGCAGAAGAATCGTCATACGGCGAAGGCGCAACATCGTAGATCCAGTCAGGAGCAGCCGTCTTGTTCACCACCACCTGAGCATCTACTGCGCCATCAAGAAGCCCCTCGATGTTCGATACAACTGCGAT
This sequence comes from Fusarium nurragi, assembly GCA_012977755.1. Lineage (NCBI taxonomy): Eukaryota > Fungi > Ascomycota > Sordariomycetes > Hypocreales > Nectriaceae > Fusarium > Fusarium nurragi. The sequence goes on from JAALXI010000046.1 coordinate 328,207, forward strand.
TTGCGCAGCGCCCCAAGCCAAGGCCCGCCCATTGCTCAATACACAAATCCCATGGATAGGCTGTGCAGAGAAGACGCGAACACTGCCTACGCGCACAGCATGGCCGGGTCGCAGATCATAAACAGTCAAGTGAGTATCCTCGCCAACAAGAAGATATTCCGCATCTCGGAAGAATGCGAGTGAGGTAATGGGACCCTGGAAGAATTCCCGAGTGAGGCGTGGCTGTAACGTGTGAGCTCATGATAGCGGGGGAGGGGCATTTACGATAGACACATAACTCACCTCTGGCATTGTCATAAAATGGAGATAGAAAAGAAAGAAAAAAAGATTTTTTTATTAAATAAACGCTCCCTCGTCTACGCAAAACATGAGCGACTTGACTTGATTTACCGCAGTCCTTGAGTCAAGTCAGGTGAAGAAAAGAACACGCAGTTGTATTGTATTGTCTGAGTGAGGTTTTGTGTGTGGATTCTCAGTCAGCCATAGCGAAAATTTTTGGACTGGTTCAAGTGTCTGCTCAGTGACGACCCATAACGAATGAAGCCACTCGACTCTTCACTTTCCACAATCATGATAAAACAAATAGAACAAAATAGTGAGTGCACTGTGTATTTTTTGCGCTTCAAGAGCGAATGTATAAGACCACTACATACGTTCATCCCATTGTCTAACCAAAGGATACGTTTGGGTATCATGCCGTCCGGCATCTTCCCGTCATCCATATCTTCCAACTTGCTTTGCTAAATAAAATAAAATAAAATAAAATAAAATAAAATCCGTTTCATGACGAGAGTGCTGTTAAAACAATATCCTGCCATTCAATCCCAAATACCCAAGCAAGACCAAAACGCCATTAATGCAATCGTCATCAGTTCAAGTATAGACTTAGAGAATCATGTCGTGAGAACTACTCGCACCAACGCCAAATTAAGCGCGGTGAGAGTAGGGCTCGTAGGCGAGGTCAGAACGGGCAGTACCGCTGGGGTAGCGAGGAGCACCGTACTGAGACTGGGACTGGTTGTGGTTGTAGTAACCGGTCTGCATTTCGTGGTCGTTGCCGAGAGGAGCGTAAGAGCCGTGCTTGCCAGCACCACCGAGAAGCTTCTCGCCGTCGGATCGGCGGTTCTTCTTGTCGCGGCTTCGGCTTTCAGGCTTACAGCAGCAGATGGTGAACATCCAGAAGAGGCCGGCAGCAATGGCGAAGGCGGCGGCAATAGCGACGCAGGCAAAGAATCTACCGTTGATTTGACCCTTAACACCGTAGAACTTGGCCGAAGCCTCCACGGCACCGACAACGGTACCGGCAACAACACCAGACAGAACAACGGAGGCGATAACGAGAGTAGTGGCAACACCAGCGACGATCCATGTCAAGCAGGAGACGATGCGAGAGCAGTTGGAGAAGATACCAAGAACAATCTCAAGGGCGAGAGCAAGGAAGGCAGCAATGTAGACAACCTCAGTCCACTTAGTGACAGTCTTGAAAGCCGTGAGAGCATCCTGAATCTCCTTGGGCAGCTCAATCTGAACGTTCTTGTCGGCACCAATGAGGTAGGAGGTGTTCAGCTTCTGGTTGGCCCAGTCAAACTCAGGCTTCTCGCACTTTCGCTTGCCATCCTTGTTGGTCCTGCAGTAACCCCAGAGGTTGATATCGTAGTACTTGTCGAGACCGAGCAACTCAGCGGTGATGTTGTCCTTGACGGTTTCGGCGCGTGTCTCGAGCTGGGGCACCTCACGGGTACCCAAATTCAGGTCCTTGAGGCCTAGATCATCGACGATGCTTTTGACATCTTTGGGGCTGATGCTGAGGTCCTCGACATCGATTCGGAAAATGTAGAGAGACTTGTCGGCGACACCAGCGAGGGCGCCGACAAGGAGGAAGATGATGGAGCCGATTGTAAGTGCGAACGGCAGTAGCACGCAGAAGAAGCGACCGACACCCATTTTGAGTTTGTTGGTTATGGTTTGCGATGTAGAGTTGGGTTAAACGTCCGTCGGAGTCGGAGTCGGAGGTCGAATCGGAATGACGTAAAAGTTAGCAACGAACGAGTGCTGCTGTAAGCGAGTGACTCTATTCGAGTGAGTAGGACGAAACGCGACTAAGAAAAAAGGGAAAGATGAGATGGGACGGGACGAGATAGTAGAGGAGGGAGAATAACGACACCGAGGGAAGAAGAGGATGGTTTTATAAAAAGCTGAATGCAGGGCAGGCTGGGCTGAGAGTGAGCACTAGCGATGGAACAACGGTACACAAGACAAGCACCACGCACAGGAGGGGGTTGGCTGTTGGATGGAGACGCTTGACGTGGAGGAGTGGAGTGGCGCAGCGAGAACCCCCTACCAGGACAGGCAAGATCCCGCGCAGTCGCATTAGTGCGATGCGGTGATGAGCACTGTACCAGAGTGGCTTCTACACACACCATATACAGTGCGGATATGCTCCGATCTGCCTAGTTCGCTTGGGGGCGTCATGCTTACGACTCCAGCCCAAGCCTGCCCGATGATTGTTACAGCTTGAGGTTACGGATATGTTCCCACTAAAAAGGCCACAGTGGGTATAGCGCACTCAGCCTCATCCACGCCGAGCCCTTGAACAGGCGCAGCCAAGTTCAGCTCACAGAACGGTGCTGTTGTCGTTCTGTTCTCGGCATAAACTCTGAACCTCTCCAAGATCAACATGGCGATCATGACATTGGCCCGGCAGCCGGAGCATGTTCATCATAGTTGCTCCATTTAGGTGGCAGATGCCGGGTTTTTGCTACGGAACTCCCAATCATGATGACACGCCGTAGTCCATGATATCCCATTTGTGTTGTACTCTATCAAATATCCCTACAGAGTAAGAAAACGCAAGGACCCTGAACTTTTTGGTGCTGACGACACCTGCTAGGGTTGGACTCCGCCTCCACCACCACCACTCGATTTTTTCCCCAGTGATCAGCATGTGAGAGCAAACAAGAAAAATGTCTCGATGCAACTTCAACCATAATTGGATGAAATGATGCAGATGATGGCAATAGTCTTTATTGGCCGGCAGTCACACGAAGTCTTTGCAAGATTGAGTTACCGTTATAAAAGGAACGGATGTCCGTGGTGTGTGTAGGATGGGAGCCCCCGTTGGGCTGACACAAAAGAAAACATCCTGGACTGTCAGCAACTACGGCGAGGTGCTCTGCGGAGATATGTTGCATTCGAGGAAACGCAGCCTTACGGAGGACGGAACCGAAACCGCAACACCTTTTTCGCGAAAGACGACCATGTCTCTATTTTTCTCTTGCCTCAATCCCATGATTCCCATCTCGAGACACAGCCCTTTGCTAGTCCCGGGTAGCGAAGTGTGTACGTATGTACCTTATCTAATTATAGAACGCCGCGTCTTTTTTTGCCTCGCTCAGCCCTCCACGCTTTTCGCTTTTCCCCCCACATTGGCCTTGGTCCAGGCCGTTCGTTGTATGAGATCTGATTGTTGAACTCAATTATCACTTGTTGCCAAAGTTCTTCTTCCGGATACAGCTAGCCAATTATTATTGAAACTGACCGATGTTTTGATATTCCGCTGCTGATAAGCTACGAGAGCCTGCTTTTTCTCAATTACTATTTATCGTGAGGCTTTACCTTTTGTTTTAAACTAGCTGGTGCTCAGGCACACAGTGTTCGTTGCTTCTCGTCCCCAGTCGACATAGGGTATGAAAGGTACCTAGATACCTTTGATATGCCATCAGGACATGGAATTGGAGTTCATGAGGATAGGCAGGAGGGTCTTGACAATTGAAATGCTACTTCCGCGTTCTCTGCAAATGTCGTACACTCGTGCTATAATAACACAGGTCTTCTTGCGGATTCTTCTCTATGTGCGGAGATGGAGTAGCTCCATTTGACATCTTGACTGTCCTAAGATTAGTAGAGCTGCGTAGGTGCCTTCTCCACATCGGAACAGTGATTGAGCTCGGTATCCCAGCTGGTCACGACGTCAATCTCATCAGATTCCCTCGATTATGCTCATGCTACCACGAGAATCTGCACACAAGATTAGTTTCTATAGGGTTACAGTGACTTAACAACTGGCGTAGTTCCGAAGTCGATGCTAATGATAATGGCATCGTTCAGGGGTTGGCAGACAGTCATGCTGCCTGATTCTGGCATCGCAGTTGCAGACGGGAGGAGCAGTAATGAGGTTAAAGAAAAAAGGAGAGTGATGGAAGAAGGATGAGACGAAGAAGAAGATTAAGTGAGGTGAAAGAGAGAAAACCTGAAGTGCTAGTGCATGTACCCGGAAGATTTTGGTTGCAGGTGCTTGGTTGTGCTTGCCAGCTGCGAAATAAATAATGATATTCAAGGAAAGTGCCCTGCAGTGCACGGTAGCCGCAACGAATATCGAGAGTTAACAAGTACATCATAAACTGATGGGGATATTTCATCCAATAAAGCTTTTCTCCTTCCTCTTTCTTTCACGCACTGCAGAGAAATCTCGAAAGTGTTTCCGACTCCTCCTTCACCACAGATTTGCCCGAGCCCTTCACGACGGCATTAGCTCTATCGCTGAGTAAACCGGAAAGTTTTCTTTCTCCTTTCCTAGCTTTAATCTGCTTCGGGCTCTTACTTCCATTTGTTAATCTGCACCTCTCTAATGTATTGGAGATAACATCACGATTCACTACCTCATAGGTGCAGCAGAGCTAGAAACAACCAGCGACTTCTCCTATGCGAATTTGGCTAAATTACTGCTCTATTCTCATCATTTCCGGTGTCAGATACACCTTTTACCTGAAGAACATCTCCTGCAAGTATCTGGCTTCTCGTCTTCTCATAGCAACGATCTCTGGAAGTTTGGGTTAACTGAGAATACAAACCAGACACCACCTTTTCTCATACATACCGAAGTAACCAAAGATGAGTTCACGAGAGAAAGCACCTGGTCAACACCAGCTGCACACGGGCAGTCGCCACGAGACTCAACACTCGTCTTCCGCTCAGCCCGCTACGAACTGCCTGTCCAGACTCGAAGGGAACAATGTTTCACTGGTCACTGCCGCAATGAATGTCAATCCAGTATTTATGCCGCAGCTTATGGCAGGCTATAGTAACACTGGCATTAATCCAGGACAACACAGCAATGCATTCCCTCAAGATGGGCAATTTCACCCGGATCCAACTCTCATGAACAACTTTTTCCAAGCGCAGGAGGCACGAGTGGGCTCTTCTCTCCAGAATTCTGAAAGAATAGTACAAGCCCAGGTTTCCGCTCTTCACCAGTTGGGGAACCATCTTTCCAATATCGCCGCCAACTTTGATAACACTATCGCACACTGGTTTCGGCACTCGACTGCAAATGAGGTAGCCGACTTATACCACAAACTTCAGCAGACTTACAGTCGGTATGTTGAGGTTGACAACGAGAATCGACGGTTGGAATCGGAAAAGAAGACATTGGAAAAGCGACTACAAGAGTCCGATCTCAAACTTGCCAATGCCCTAGAAGAGTGCGACGAGCAGCGACGACTTGCCGATGGTGCCACCTGGTCAGTTTCGGCAAAGGTATCAGACAATACTATCCAGAGCAAATGGAAGCAGCTTGACTACAACATTCGATCCATGTCCAGGGCCTTGGGCAAGTGTCAGCTTCGTCGTGTCACAGACCGTTATGTCAAAGAACGCTTTTCCATGGTTACCGAAGATTGGCACAAGCTACTTGCCGACGATAACTACAAAGAGTTCATCATCCAGGCTTATCTTTGGGTTCTCGTTTTTGTACAAGTCTTTGAGGACGGAGGCGGAATCCGCGGTGGTCATTTTTCCGGTTTGAAAACCATACGAGAGGAGCTTGTTAGTAAGTAAAGGCCTGCACTCTCATGTATAGCATATCTAACAATATTATCTATAGACCTGGCTCCAGAGGTTGATAGCCCTAGACGCCCAGGCCCCTCTCTCCGACACGTTGCAAGATGGTCTGCTCAGGGCGCATCACTCTTTCGACATTTCTCTGGGTGTGATCAGAAGGTCTTCAAGCGGCGAGTAAGTGATGAAGTCAAGAATCTGAACAACTTTTGTGATACTGCCTTCAAGGAACCAGACACCAACTTCCTTCAGGAGATGAGGGGCATCCTTGGAACAGCACTGGACCTAGACGACATGTTGATGAGCTCCAGGGCGATCCTTTTGGTCCACTGGATTGATACTGAACAATCAAAGCCTTTCCGATTCAACGCAGACAAGATGGAGGCCATTGCGTACAGCAAGGGCCTCTCATCTGAAACAATTGTTGATTTTGACATCTCGCCAATGCTCGTCAAGATTGGGAATGCTGACGGCTGCAACTACGACAGCAGTATAGTCCTTGCAAAGGCCTCGGTAGTCTGCCAATAAGCTGCTACACCGCGACATGAAACATAAGAGGTTTCCCCTCTTGAAGTTCCCAGCTGGCCCATTAAGATAGTGTCCTACGTTGTTGGTTTTCGTTCCCGAGAGAGAGAAAAAGGGATGATCGTTTGTACAGCTTTGGAGCTAGCTTGTTTGAGACTACGCCACATGTGCGAACATGGAACATACTTAATGTATGATCATGTCAGAGTTGTCTGTACTTTGTTCGTTTCTTTACAGCAATTTGTACACCGTCGTGTTGATGTCTCCCCTCAAATCCCATTCACCTTTGCACAGAAAAGGAATAGTGTGTGCTAGACCGGCTGCGGCTGCGGCCGGTCAAGACCACGCGACGAAGGTTCCGGTCAGAGGAGCATGAGGGAAGGTCAGCTGTCACAGCACAGAATCTGTGTAATCGTAGTACCCAGTCGAGTGTAGCGAGCTACAGTATTGGTGCGCCGCAGCACACTACGAAGGCGAGGACGGCGGCCTCAAACCGGCTGATACAGGACTGTAATTCGATACACCATTGTGTTCTGCAGTTGGGAGGAAGAGGGGCTGAACGTGTGCCTAGCGGCCTTGGCCTTTTTGCCATTAGTGTTGATGTGATGTTTGTTATAATGCGCAGGCCTATTTTCGTTCAGTTGTGCTCTGAGTAGCTCGAGATAGTGGTGACAAGTTGAAAAGAGCATGGATATTTGAACTGGGTTGGGTCGACTCCGAATGTTTGACCGAGCGTCTGGACTTGTTTATCTGATAATCGAAGCCTGAATGGTCGAGACCAAGCTCAAGCTCTCGCACGTGCCAGCCGTTGACTCCAACAGTCCAGGGATTCGAGTTGTGTTATCAGGGCCCAGGGACCCCGGGCCTTGAGTCCGTTACTTGTTGTGACGAATCGCATCGCATAGCCTCAACCAATGGTCTTACTCTCTCGGTATCTGTTTTTGCTATGACTGGCAGTAGCTTCAAGGCAGTCTGATCCAGGTCTCGAGACCAGGAGAATGGTGTCAATGCCGCCATATGACAGCTTGTGTGGGGGATGGACACCGACGCTCAGATCAGAGATAAACTGACGAGTTTGATTGAGAATCTTTCCATCTTGGTTACTTGGCTCATCCATCGACATTCGCATTTGCAGGCTTCATACCCCTGCTTCACGCGCCCAACCTCACAGTAGTGAGAGCCTCCCTTCCATTGGGCGCCGATCAAAGAACCACCCCGGAGCTTCGGTCAGAAGCTGTGCCTCTCTCTCTCTCTCTCTTCTTGCCTTGTCGTCTGTGCTGTGCTGTGCTGTGCTGTGCTAGATGTGATAGAGGTGACCTCAATACTACGGAGTAGCGCGCAGCCTTTTGGTCTTGCTTTGCCCAATGATTCTCTCAAGACGTCAACTTGATCTGTCTAAGACGAAGTTTGTCCTACAGAACAAGCCAGGAGCAGAAGAGCGAGAGGGTGTGAAACCTTATTATCCCCCCCCTCTCCTCTCCGCTGCCTTCGCTTCCTTATCCGGGTCCGCTCCGCTGCGCTGCGTTGCGTTGTGTTGCGCTACCCGGGGCGTTCTGAGCTTGACCGGCCTCAACTCTACTCACCTTGGCCTGGCCTCTGGCTTGGCTTTGTTTTGCTTCGCTTGGGGTAAAGGACAAGGTGGAGGTCATTGCATATCGCCCTGTCCTGTCCCTCCAAGCCTAATAAAGCTGGGCTGTTAGGTTTTTAGTGCACCTTTGCTTGGGCCTATCTTTCACTTTACTCTTGCAACACACTCGTGTCCGTCGCTTCTTCCTCTTTCAACAAACTCTAGAGCCTCACCCGTTGCAATTGAGTCTTATCTCTCTATCTTTATCTTTGCCTGATTGTTTATGCAGACACTTTAACACTGTCGCATTCATATCGTCTACTCAATCGACGTCATTCGTATGCGAACCACTCCGCCCGCTACAACTGTATCTACCTTGCTCCCGCCGCCTTTACCCAGCACGAGCACGAGCACGAGCACCTGTACCAGTGCCTGTACCTGTACCTGTACCTACTCCGATACCATCTTCTACCAACACCTGACACTCAACGTTTTGCCTTCAAACACCTTGGCAATCTGAATCTTCAAATCTTATCATACTTGCTTTTGCTGTTAGTTTTGACCCTGTTCTGCTCAGTCACCTGCGATACATACGTTGCTTTTACTCCGGCTGTATGTCTACTCAACTCTACCGACTGCTCTAGTCGCTCTACCTTATCCTCCACCTTGTGGCTATTTTTTTCACCGGTGTCTTCTGCAGTCGTATGCGCCGCAACCCTTCCATGCACTCTCTCTTCATTCAACATCTTCCTATTCCAGAGTGAGTCAGCCTAACGTGGATATTCCCAGATTCAAACTCGGCCTTTGTCTTTCAGCGCTATCTCCGATATTCGTTCGGCTCGTGCTTTCTATCGCCTCCGGCCTCATCCCGGCGTTAACAGGCCTCCCCACGACGTCATCACCGCCGTAAAATCCACCCGCCGACTCCCCTCAACGTCTCGTGCTTCTACTTGAAGCATCTTGTCAAACTGCCCAAAACGGACGCATCAAGGAGGCGACGTCGCTCCTCCTCCTCTTTTTTCCTAAACCTCGATCGCTTTTTTCACCCTCCTTAACATCTCCCTTGACCTAAACGCTCGGCGACAGTTTGCTGCGCCGACGCCAAGAATTACTACGAATAGCCGAACCACCTATTGTCAGCCGAGTTTGGAACAACTACTGTTGGTAGTCGCGGGAAACAGATATCATGGGAAACAACAACTCCAGTCAAGGCGGCTCCAGCTCCAAGGGCTCAGGGTCAGCCGGGCCTGACGGACCCCTCCAGTCTTACCCATCATTTAGCAGGTCTGACACCAAGGAATCGTCACGCTCGTTTCGATCCCTAGGATCCAAGATTCGCGGAAGCAAGTCGGATAGCCCAAGAAATTCACAGGTCCTGGCCAACGGTGACGCCGCAACCGAAACCAAGACCGAAGAAAGGCGATCCAGTAGGCATGGACGTTCAAGCTCATCCCGACTGAGCCGTAGCGAGCTTCCCCCGCTCAACACCGCCGCGTCAGACATGTCAGCACCTGAGTCGGCCCTCGCAGATTCGTCCGTTGGAGAAGATCAACCCCCTCCATCTCCTGTTCAAGGTCACGACAAGGGCGGCGCCCACGATGTTAGCGCTGCGCAAGCATCGGGAGAAGTCGATCATGTCTCTGACCAACCTCCGTCTGTCAACGCTGGAGCCACTGCGCACATGCAAGCTCCAGGCCAGTCCATTCTGGTGAAGCGAGAAAACACCATCAATCCAGTCAACAACGGCCCTTCTGCTGAGTCAAAGACCGAAGGCAACTCTAATGTTGCCATGTCGGAGATCAAGGATATCGATCTCGACGACTTTATCAAGCGACTCTTGGACGCGGGCTATGCTGGAAAGGTCACCAAGAGCGTTTGCCTCAAGAACGCTGAGATTGTTGCCATTTGCCAGAGGGCCAGGGAAGTCTTATTGACACAGCCTGCTCTTTTGGAGTTGGATGCGCCAGTCAAGGTTGTGGGTGATGTCCACGGCCAGTATACCGACGTTATCCGCATGTTTGAGATGTGCGGATTTCCTCCCAACTCGAACTATCTTTTCCTTGGCGACTATGTTGACCGAGGCAAGCAGTCTTTAGAGACTATCCTCCTGCTCCTCTGCTACAAGCTCAAGTTCCCCGAGAACTTTTTCCTCCTTCGTGGAAACCACGAGTGCGCCAATGTCACGCGAGTTTACGGCTTCTACGATGAATGCAAGCGAAGATGCAATGTCAAAATCTGGAAGACGTTTATTGACTGCTTCAACACTCTGCCGATTGCTGCCATTGTCGCCGGCAAGATTTTCTGTGTCCACGGAGGTTTATCACCAGCGCTTGTTCACATGGACGATATTCGAAACATTGCTCGACCAACAGATGTCCCCGACTATGGACTACTCAACGATCTCCTCTGGTCAGACCCTGCAGACATGGAGCAGGATTGGGAAGCCAACGAGCGAGGCGTTAGTTATTGTTTCGGCAAACGAGTCATTACAGAGTTTTTGGCAGTGCACGATTTTGATCTCATCTGTCGTGCGCATATGGTGGTTGAAGATGGTTATGAATTCTTCAACGATAGGGTTCTCGTAACAGTTTTCAGTGCCCCCAATGTAAGTCTTTGCCACATGTTCTCGTATAATTGGCTAACTTGTGCAGTACTGCGGCGAGTTTGATAACTGGGGCGCTGTTATGTCAGTATCCGCGGAGTTACTCTGTAGCTTTGAGCTGCTCAAGCCTCTCGATTCAAGCGCTCTCAAGAGTCATATCAAGAAGAGCCGAAACAAGCGACAGCATATGCTCAACAGTCCGGTATGTTCATTGTGCGATCAAAATACTTTTCCAAGACTCTACTAACCTGTAACAGCCCGCTTTGATCCAACCTCAGAGCATGTAGTGGTATATGCATTGCAAATACGAAATAACTTTTTTATGCCAGCTTCCTCAATTACGAGACATTCATTTACACGAATGATGGCGAGTCCGAGGGCGACCCGGAAAATGCTGTCTGATTTTAAACAGAACGAAACAGCGAGAACATATCAACTCTTGAATCAGAGTACGAAACAAGGTCCACAATGTGGTCTTAAGTGCCGAGAACAAGTACACTCGGTACGTAGTGGCCAAGTACCACGGTGTGACAGCCGTAGCCGGTCACGGCCTCTGTTCCGAGTGACGGGCGTAACTGTCCTAACCAGACGACCTGAAATGGTCGAATCGGCACACAAGGCCCAGAATAGCGCCGCTGTGTATACGCTTTGGAGATAGGGGAAGGTTGGCCTATACTTGAGGGCGCGCTTGTAAAGAATTGCTGGGAAGATTGGGAAACGATTGGCCTTATAGAGTTATTCATGGGCTTATAGCAAGATCCCCGATCTTCGTTTGTGCATAGCACCAGGAATTGAGTACAGGCAGTTCCTATTAATTTGTTTCTTAGTATCTACTCATGACTTTGGATTTGACAGTGAGCTTTCAACGTAGATATCGTCAACATGTGATTGGCCAATGCGGGGTGAAACTGGCTTAGTCATCTTCAAGCTGGGGACGAAAATTGATCGTCTAAACCACTGATAATCAGCATCACAACATCAGACAACCACCACCAAAATGCAACGCCACGCCTTCCGTTCGGTGTGCAGCCGGGCAAGGCCAGAGCTCGAGCAGGCCTCGGACGCTTTCCGAAACTACGCCCGCCAATTCTCGACTACACAGATCCAGGCCGCCGATGGACCTAGCACACCGAGACCGGCCATTCGCGGCGGAAGTCGTCCTTCTGGTCAGGCTGGTGGGCCCAAGATCATCGATATAAAGAATATGCCCATGCGCGGCCGAGGAGGCTTCAGAGGGCGCGGTGGTGATCTCCGTGGACGGGGCGGTTTTCGTGGACGAGGTGGTGTTGCCGGACGAGGTGGATTCACTGAACGAGGTGGATTTGCAGGCAGGGGAGGATTCTCAGGCCAGGATCGCTCACCGTCGCCTACTGGTGCACCGACAAGAGGTCGAGGTCGAGGTCGTGGTGGATTCAATGCCAGAGGCCGTGGCGGTCGCGGAGGTCGAGGACGTGGTGGCCGGGGAGGAAAAACCGATCGACGAAGAGATGATGACGACAAGGATAGGAAGAAGAACCAAAACGAGTTCAACAACTTGGATCCCGATGAGCAGTCTTTTGACGATAGCGTCCGATACGGCATGGCCTCCAAGTGGGCACCCTCTCTGACAATCGAGTCCATTAACGAATTTGCGCCCGTCGCACCAAGCACTACCGCTGGAAAGTCTGCTACTGTTCTCCAGAACCTCAGCGTTCTCGGCACAGCTGACCATGTTGGCGCACCGCAAGCCTTCCAACCTCGCCACTACGCCTCTGAGATTGAAGCCGGTGGCATTCGCTTCTTTGCCGATGCCGATGCGAAGCAGGCCGCCGAGAAACACCTCCAGGATAAGCTTCAGGCCGAGGGCAAGGAGTCCAAGGGCCCTATCATCACCGACGCAGAGGAGTCTGTCCGCCAGGTTATTACACAGCGAGCTATCCAGGGCCAGCACGAGACACCCAAGTTTGCATCAGACCCCGTTGGCTTGTCCCGCTCATGGCATCTCCGGGCTGAGACATACTCTACCAACGATGTCAACTCGTTCGAGACCAAGTTGACGTCGCTTTTGTCCAAGGGCGCTGGTGGAAAAGGTGGAAAGGCCCGCGCTTAAACTGTATAGATCTTAAGATCCGTGTACACTTGTCACGATATGTAATACTACAAAATATTCCGCATCTATCATACAAATAACAGCCCTCGTGCATTTATAGTTGACGAATCGTCTGTGCCTCATCCTGGTCGATCTCCTTCATCTTTTTGTCCTGCACCTTTTGCAGCTCCTTCTCGGCCTTCTTGACGATGTCCGGGAGCACGGTGCCGTTCTTCTTCCAGTCCTTGAGCGTCTTCTCGTGTCGCGATCTGGCGTTGCGGATGCGGTCCTTCCACTGCTGCACCGCCTCCTTGATGCGTCGCTCGACGTCGTCCTTGCGCTCGAGCTCCACCTTGAGAAGCAGCTCGAGCTCGTTGTCCTCTGATCGCTGGGGCTGCTGGTTGAACTCACGGCTTGCCTGCACCGCTGACATGATGGGCTTGATGTATTCCTTGTCGTTCACTAGCAGCGAGATAGCTCGTCCTGATCGAGGGACAACCTGCGCAAGCTCTCGCAGGGGAAATGTAGCGTCGGCGCCTTCCTCGTCCTTGACGGCCACAGGCAGCGAGCCCAAATTGGTCGGGTTGAACCGTCCACCATGTATCATGCCCGCCAGCTGCGTCTTGAAATGCGCATCGATAGGTGCATACGCGGCAACAACGGCCGTAAAGTCGAGGGGATCCTCCGGGTCTGGCATAGGCACCTTCGCGGTATCGTACTCGGCCTTGTTCATGGACCCGGCCGCCGCCTTGGCATTGGCACTATTGGGGCTGTTGCTGGGCGCCGTGATCTTGCGCTTCTTGAGCAGCGAGGGAGAGGCGCTGAAGAAGCGAGGGGTAGCGGCGACGGAGCGGAGGGGAGCTTGTCTGGAAGGTCGGTCAGTGAGTTTGACATGATTTGACGGGTATGCGCCGGGGACGTACGCCTCTGAGCGCACCAGCTGGCGCAGGCAGTTCCTTAGTGGTCCATTGGCTCGTGACATTGCCATTGTAAGGAGTGTGTCGTGGTGTAAGCTGTTGGGCTGTTGGGCTGTTGGCTGGAGTTTCGTGTGAGGGTCGAAATTCCTGCACGACGTCAGATCAGCTCCGGGGTTGGGTGATAAGATAAGGCTTTGGTAGGACATGGAAACACCAAGATGCAGATCAGCAAAATATCAGCTGGAAATATTCTTGGAGGTTTTATGAGTATATTTAGGTATATTGTGGAAATGCTTAATTAGTTTGATCATAGTAAGTAGCATTGAGTATCATGCCCCAGACATCTATAGTGAGCCCAATCGCGAAGACCGTGCAGTCTAAGCCGCCAATCATCGAGAACTGCGTACTTCCTGTGAGCTTTTGAGACTTGCGATAGATAGCTACACGTTCCTCGTTACAATCTTCTAAACGAATTCGTGGTTGCCATGTAAGCGATATCAATTGCGGGTAGTCAGGAGACCATTGGGACGGCATGACCAACTTTGGCTTGTCATTTATACTACTTAGATGAATGGGTCCAGTCTGCAGACCAGCTTAGTTTTGCTTTTCCCTGAGCAGCCGGAAGAGCAATTGTATAATATTCTCCTGGGCTCTATAGTCATCCCTCTGATCCAGACGCCTACTAAGCTAACCACTCTGTCCATGAACCGATAGATCCTCCAACAAAGCAGCGCTATAGCATATCATGCACTTACTCTCAGTACATTAGCATTTGTTAGACTTGACATGTCTGTTGAATGAGACTCCTTGGCCGATGTGCATGATCATTCCTTACTCCACCCTCAAGCGCACGTCTCGCAATCAATATTTCTTGTGAATTGAGTTATACATACTGCATATGTCTCTGTCCGGAAACCAGACATCTGTGGACTCGTTAGGTGTAGGGATGTCTTGTTCATAATCAGCAGTATGGGGGCCTTCGGGTCACTTCGATTTCGGCGTCAACCCGGCAGGGCTAAGTAGTAATCGTCTTGTGTAAGAATGTCATTGCTCATGATTACGACTATTTCTCAGTCTGTTTGTTCTTCTTGGTTCTGTGAGCCCACCATATACGATATATGGTGAGGCCTGTTCGAGCGTGATAACGTTCCCAACAATCTCGGTCGTGTAGTGTAGTGGTTCTCACGTTTGTCTTACAAAGGGTCACACTCCTGTAAGAACACAAAAGGTCGCAGGTTCGAACCCTGCCACGATCATATGTCCTTTCATCATGTTGGTGTTGTGGCACAACCTGGAGTACTTTTTGGCGTGCGAGTCTAGCGCTTAAGCTTTTGCGGGGTAAAAATGGAGGCTGAGTGAGTTGTAGTGACCGCGAGAGAAGTTCAGAGCGAGATAGTAACCACCCACGTTGTGTAGTGCTTGTTCCCCGCAACACTGCAGCCTTGTCTCTAGATGCTAGACATGGGTAGGGTTGAGCGGCCCTTATCAATCCAGCGCCCATGGGTACAGGCAGATAAGAGATAAGACTAACTTTGAGCAATCCCACAAAAGATAGCCGATTTCGGAGCTGGAGACCCCCGCCGAGTTTTGTGCCAGATATCAATCAAGTTGCTTTGCTACCCGTATACCTCTTGTAAGTTAAGTTATATCTGACTCTTGGGTCTGTCTCTCGCACTTACCACTTCAAGAACTCATTTCAATGGCTCCCGAACGCGTTTGCCTGTGAGTCCTCCCAACACTGGAAGACACAACTGAGTGACTGATAACTGACGTAATTCAGTGCCTACTCAGGTGGTAAGTCGAGCACGACTCAGAAAGGGTTATAAGTTTTATGCTCATACAAGTAATAGGCCTTGACACTAGCACAATCCTCCGATGGTTGGTGCTGCAAGGCTACGAAGTCGTGTGCTTCCTTGCCGACTGCGGTCAGGAGGAGGACTTCGATGCTGTCAAGGAAAAGGCCATCAAGCTCGGCGCTGAGCGCATGATCATCGAGAATGTCCAGCAGGAGCTTATCGACGAACTGGTCTGGCCTGCTATTCAATGTGCGTCCGTCCGCCCTGGTTTTAGTGTGAGCTCAACGAGTTTGCTGACGCGAGGCATCTGTAGGCAACGCCATCTATGAGGACCGATGTAAGATATTCAGCTTGAACGCTCGTTGACGACCCAGCTGACATCGAGACGACCTGCTCGGAACCAGTCTTGCCCGCCCAGTTATCGCTAGGTCCATGGTCAAGGCCGCAAAGGAGCACAACTGCACGATCCTAAGCCACGGATGTAAGCCGTCTCCTGGTCAAGTCACAGCTTGCTTGCTGTCTGCACATACAATCTGCTAACACAGGTGTCCTATTTCTTCAGGTACCGGCAAGGGTGTAAGTTGTCCAATTCTGTTCTATCGCCTTCCTGTTGCTAACATTTCCAGAACGAGTATGCCTCCATTTTCCAAACAGCCTCCGGCATAGCACTTACATCTTTTTAGTCAAGTTCGTTTCGAGCTCGCGTGGAAGGCCTGCGACCCCACCCTCAAGGTCGTGGCTCCTTGGCGCATGCCTGAGTTCTACAACCGATTTGCGTTTGTGATCCGACATCGCCATCTCGTGGCCAAGCTGACAACCACATAGAGGACGTGCAGATCTGCTCAAGTTCGCTGATGAGCAGAAGATCCCCGTCAGCTCTACGCCCAAGGCACCATGGTCGATGGATGACAACATCATCCATTGCTCGTACGAGGCCGGTGTAAGCAATCCTACATTCATCAACTCTATGTTGCATTATGCTGACCCTATCAGATCCTCGAGCAAACAGAACTCGAGCCCCCTAAGGATATGTGGAAGCGCACAGTTGGTAAAATGTTCCTAGCTGTTATAACTTGGACGAGTAGACGCTGACGTCTATCTGCAGATCCTATGAACGCTCCCGATGAGCCTACACCCTTCACTGTTCATTTCGATCAGGGTGTTCCCGTCAAGCTGGAGGTCGGCGGCAAGACCATTACCGGCTCCCTAGAGATCTTCAAGGAAGCAAACGAGATCGCCCGCGTCAACGGTAAGGCTTCAGACTTCGAACACGGTCGAATCTCTGCTAACCAATTACTAGGTATCGGACGTGTCGACATTGTCGAGTCCAGGTTCATCGGTGAGTTCGCGCTCGTCAAGAAATGTATCGCTGTCAGCTGTGTTGTCCGCTAACAACCCTTAGGCCTGAAGAGCAGAGGTTGTTACGGTATGTAGCGAGATTTGGCTCAGTCGTCGAAGAACAACACTGACATCGTTTCCAGACACCCCCGGACTCACTATCCTTCGACAGGCGCATATCGACCTTGAGGGAATGGTCATGGACTCCAAGGTGCGATCCATCCGTGACCGTCTTTCTAAGGACTGGTCAGACGCCATCTACAACGGTCAGTTATCTTTGTCCACGCCCACGTCTAGCCGTTGACTTGAAAATCCTAACTCTTAAAACAGGCATGTACTTCAGCCCTGAGCGTGAGCTTGTCGAGCACGCCATCAAGTTCTCACAGCGTCAAGTCGAGGGTAAGGTGAACCTCGTCGCCTACAAGGGCTGCGCGTACGTTGTTGGACGTTCCAGCGAGACCTCCAACCTTTACTCTGCCGATGAGAGTAGCATGGACACCCTGGACATGAACTGGACACCCCAGGACACATCAGGCTTCATCGCCATCCAGGGCATCCGCCTCGAGAAGTACGGACAGAGGAAGATCAAGGACGGCGAGCCCCTTGCCCGTGTCTGAGTGCATACTCAGTATGACGGCATCAAGAGATTTTTGAACGGTGTTGGTAGACAATTAGCCACAGAATCCTGAATCACAAAGAGGCACGTAACTTGTAAGACTCGTTTGATGCATGCTATGGCCATGGATAGCAACATGTGAACGTGAAAGAGCATCTCTGTGTCTTACCACACTCTGTAAAGGTTCAATGGACAGCAGATGGTGGGTAACTGGTGTTGGATCCTTTAGAGTGATGGCAAGCTTTAAGTTCTCTGCTCCTTATATCCAATTTCGAAAAACACAGCCAACTCCACGGCTCACCTTGCTGGAGACAGTTTCATTCTTTATTATATGTCAAATTATAGTTCTATCCTTATACCTACGACTGAAGAGGCTTACCCATGCCCCCAGACGTAATCATCTTGGTGATCTGGTATTCTCCAATTCCATACAACGATCCCTCACGGCCAAAGCCACTCTCCTTGACGCCACCGAACGGCGCGGCAGCATCAGAGATGAGGCCAGTGTTGACTCCGACCATGCCCACCTCAAGGGACTCGGCAATGCGATAGACGCGCTCGAGATCCCGAGAGAAGAAGTAACCTGCGAGTCCGACCTCGGTGTCGTTGGCCATCTTGACTACCTCCTCCTCTGTCTCGAAGGGGAAAAGACCAGCGACTGGTCCAAAGGTCTCTTGGGAGGCCATGTCCATCTCGGAAGTCATGTCGCGGATGACGGTGGGTGCGTAGAAGTTGGACCCGAGCTCGCTGAGTCGCTTGCCTCCGATGGTGATCTTTCCGCCCTTCTTCTCAGCGTCCTTGACGTGAGCCTCGACCTTTTCAATTGCTCGATCGTGGATCAGGGGTCCGTGTGTAACCCCCTGATCAAAGCCGTTTCCTACACTGAAAGCCTTGACCTTCTCGGTGAACTTGGACACAAACTCATCGTAGATGCCACGCTGAATATAGATTCGGTTGGCGCAAACACAAGTCTGACCTGAAGATCGGAATTTGGAGGCGATCGCTCCGGTGACGGCAGCATCAACATCGGCGTCATCAAACACGATGAAAGGGGCGTTGCCACCGAGTTCCATCGAGAGCTTCTTGAGGGTGCCGGATGACTGCTTCATAAGAAGCTTGCCGACTCCGGTGGAACCGGTAAAAGAGATCTTTCGGATGGTGGGATCAGAAGTCAGGAGCTCGCCAAGCTCGGGGGTATTCTCATGTGAAGTAACGACGTTTACAACACCCTTAGGAATGCCTGCGCGGTGAGCTAGCTCGGCCAGGGCGAGTGAAGTAAATGGTGTTTCGGCAGGCGACTTTGCGACAACTGTGCAACCTGCTGCCAGAGCAGGTCCAATCTTTCGGGTGATCATGGCGGCAGGGAAGTTCCATCTAGAAGAAGTCAGTGTTGACTTTTGAATGCGAGAGATGCCCTTACGGTGTGATCAAGCCGCAAACTCCGACGGGTTCCTTGATAGTCCACACGCGGTTTCCGGGCACCGAGCTAGGAATTGTATCACCATATACTCGTGGCGCCTCCTCGCTGAACCACTCCAGGAAGTTAGCAGCATAAGTTGTCTCGCCCTTGGCATCGGCAATAGGCTTTCCGTTCTCCCAGGTGATGATCTTTGCGATATCCTCAGCGTTGGTTGTCATCTGATCATACCAGGCGCGCAACAGCTTAGAGCGCTCACGGCCTGTCTTGGCGCGGAACGAAGGGAAAGCGTCGGCAGCAGCTCGAATGGCCAATTGGGTGTCTTTGGAGCTGAACTCGGGGCAAGTTCCAATGAGATTGCCAGTGGAAGGGTCTTCATTGTCAGTATCTGAGTAGGTGATGGAGAGGTTGAAGCTCACCGTTAACCTTGAATGTCTTGCCGGACTCGGCCTTGACCCATTCGCCGTTGACGTAGCAGACGTCCTGCTTAAGAAGAGATGGATCCTTGAGCTTGAGGGCGTCAGTTCTGTGGACATCAACACAGTGGACGATATGTACCTTTGGAGGAGTAACATTGGATGCTCTCCGTGTGATCATCAAGGTGATAGCTGGAGATTGTCGCAGAGCACCTCGCGAAGAGGGAGCGAGCAGACGTTGAAGAAGAGCCATCTTGATTATGAAGAATGTCAATCGAAGACGAAGTAGTTTTACCACAGTCAATTGATGGAGAGATAGGCAGCCCGGAACGAGACATATATTGACCGTGCCGACGATTGCGTCAACTGGGAGTTGGTGATGGCGGGGGGTGACGTCTTGTTAAAGCCTGGGCTCAAGCTCGTGTGGGGTTGACTAAAACTCCCCGGAGCCGGCACCTCAACCGCCAAAGTCGGCTCCGGCGGGACCGGCAACGAGAAGGTCCGGCATGTCACTGCCAAAAGCCGAGAAACCAATTGTGCACAGTTCAATAACGAGTCATTTCTTGCATTTTACTATTCTTATAGCTGTTCAACCGTCCTCTGAAGCACTGATACCGGCAAGTCCACTGTGGGTGGACCCGTCCAAGCTCTCCCCGTATTTCACTTATAAGCCGGGCCGTGCAGATTTACAGAATAGGCAAGTTTACGCGACTGATGACTGATGTTGTAAGTAGCAGTGTAATAGTTTCTTGCTCTTGTTAAGTAACAAATGATTTAAGGGAACTTGGCCTCGTTGGGCTCTGACTTCGTTTCTTGGTATATCATCCCAAACTCCAAACACCCAATGCTGATTAAGGATAGTAGTCCGAACCCCTAGACATATACCCACGCATTCCTTTCTGCTTCTTTCGTCCCATTTCATCCGTACCTTTGCTGCTGAGATCGCAGTGGCAGTTGGCGATCCAAGGTGTGGAAAGCCTGTGTTCTAGGAGTATATGGCATCGATCGAATGCTGGGTGTCTTCATGTTGTGCATTTCCCAGACACCTCTCTCCTTCGGTTCCGAAGTCGTGGACCCCTCCTCCTCCTCTTCGTCTTCATCGGAAATGTGGTTAATCTTGTTGGGAAGCATAGCGTAGATGCAGCAGGCCAGGTTGCAGAGATAAATCGCACTACATACTCCGTCAGTGAAACTCAGATGTATCTGGCGAGTGTTGCTTACAGCATGTAGACTCCAATCACAAGTGAGTATTTGGCGATCATACAGCTCTTGTACTTTCCGTATGGTTTGGCGATGTCGCATCCGATTCGATAGTACCAAGCTGCAGGCGCGGGGTATCGTTTATCGGCATAGTCAGGTCCAATGGTTCCATAGACGCAGACGGTATAGAGAGCGGCCAAGCAGACATTGATGAAAGTGGCAAAGATTGGGTACCAGCATCTCATGATGAAGGCTGTAAGCTTTGCGAGCATGAAGAAGAGCGAGATGACCGAAATAGCCACGTTGAAGTCGGTAAAGCTGGTTCATGTTAGTTGATTCCAGGCCAAAAGCAACCGCAGACAAACTCACGTTCGTGTCCACACAAGAGCAACCTTTGGCAGAGGTCGATGGTTGGCGTAAGCGTAGAGAATCATGGCCGGGTTCGAGTTGAGCGGAGGATCGTGCTGCCAGCCAATCTGCCACATGTCGCTACGGTACAGATCAGGTTGAGAGATGCCGAAGATGACCAGAGCAGCCACAATGCCGACCAGCTCAAGAGGCATCATCCACCATGTTGCCTTTCTCGCCATGCGAGGCCATTTTCGAAAGAAGACGGTGTAGCCCTTGGAATTGGCCGATCCGTCCGTGTGCTCTTTTGGCGAGCGGTTGAAGATGGGAAGCTTCATGATGTCGTTTGGCGGCTTTAGCGGTATGGCTGATTCGGGTGATACAGTTCCAGCTCACGGCTGTGTTGTCTCTGATAACAGGGCTTTCGTGGTTGGCTACCGGCGGAGCAGCTATAATCAGTTCCACATACGATATCGTTGCAGGGCCTCGTCAAGTTCGCCAATGTGCTGACCGGCAGCTTCGATTCAAGTTGAAGATGTGAAAAGGTAGATCCGGGCGGCCAGGTCGGGGGTGGGCAGCCGTTTAAGGGTCTGCGAGGTGGCCAACAAAGAGCATCCATCGGCTGGGGGGCACAAGGGATTCTCCATGCCGGACACCTATGAGAGGCCCATGAGCTGAGGGAAGCCACTGTGATGCCGTGTGAAGGACCTGTAACCAGCCTGTGAGCGGCAACCAAGATGCGGGAGGCGGGCGTCTGGAGTGATACCCTAATGCCAATCACTGCATCAAAGCCCGCAGCCAATGACAATCGAGAATCAATGTGCCATCACCATCCGTCTCCTCTGTTAAGCGCCCGGGTGGAAATCGTGAGATGTCCGATGCTGATGAAGGCACCCGATTGGCTGGGCTGGTGGCTGGAACCGCAGCATCATATGTCAGACCGGCCAATCAGAGCTCAGGACTGCAGTTGAAGGGCATTTGGTTTGTTGAATTACAGGGATTGGGAGCCGCCATTTTCTGCCGTCAAGTGCTCGCAGATTTCAGTCTCAGTGTGAGCACAGCTTGAACAAAGTCTTACAGTCCTTGTCCAGGCTTTAACCGCCCGCGACCATCCATCAGTCGAGTCTTGCTAGAAATGGTCTCAGCTGTGACCTTCAGACGTACAATGGTCATCCGTGAATTAAGCGATGATACCCATCAGTGTGTTGAGCCTACACGATTGCCATGACTACGAAGATCAGTCAGCTGGCGCCCAAGAATAGCAACAGTGACGATCCTGTACAGCCCGTGGCAAGGTTCGACTGCATCTGAAAGAATTTATTCTAGCACTTGGTGCCCATTATAACCTTTTGACCGAAGTGAGGGCATTCCCAACTCAGAGTGATGTGGACAACCTTGGTTGGTGAATCCCCTTTGAAACCTTGCATATCTGAACAGATCCCAAGAAGCGAAGAATGCACTTGGGCCAGCCACTGCGTCACTTTGAATCTTTGGGTTTCAGTGGAGACTCCGCCATCACGGGAATAACGGGATGGCTGCATGAGGTGGGAAGAAGCCGTCAGGGCAGCCCGCCGTTCAGATGGCTCTCACAACCTACCTACTGATGCTCCGTATATTGATTAGGATTAGGTACTGAACGGTATCCATACCGTCTCGAATTTAGGTAATCTTTACGCCAAAAGAAAAACCGTGGGGCCCCAAGTTATCGCATGAGTTGTTCTGCACGACAACTCAGCCGAACAACGACGGACGGGGAAAAAGAAAAGAAGGAGAACGCCACCTCGCCTTGTGGATGCTGTCTCAGTACAAACCTCAACACCATGTCATAACGCTACAGTGTTATAGCAGAGTCTCAATCCCGGGGCGTTTTTCGGCGTCAGAATACAATATTCAAGGTCAAGTCTCTCAGCCAAGACCCCCTGAGGGGCACATTTCCAGACCGTGTTCTTGGAGCCTCTTGTGGACAGGAACAGACAGGTTAGGTTGACAAGGGGAAGCTGAGGGACATGCGGGGCCTTGAGCTCGAAGCGTGGTAAAACAGACCGTTCTAGACCTCGTCGATCGACAAAGGAACTTCTCGATATGGGAGAACGAGTTCCACGCATCCGTTCCACGGTGTTTTTACCCATTGTCATCGTCCGACGAAAAGATCGGGAACTTTTTTCGTTTCTTCTTATTCTTCTTTTTCTCTACGTTAGTTGCTGTCATGTCCCCGCAATGTGTTCCATCGTATAGTAGATTCCTTTCGCGCTACGGACATCCGTTATCATAGTCCGTAGTATTTGTTGAACATGCACTTCCGAAGGATGAGATACGTGCCTCGGCAAATTCGCATCAAAACACGCCCCCATCCCTGTCAACCCAGAGGACAAACTACCATGTAATTGCATGTAACTCAGGGTCTTTGAGACTCATAGCCAGCAACCAGCATCCAAGCTCACTCAGATGGTGTTGGTGGGTGCCAAGACGTTGCACCGATGGCTCCGCCGCCGTTAATCCAACACAGGGATCTTTGTCGGTTGCCCCATTGTGCATGTCAAGGTGTCTCTTCTGTGCCAACTGACCTGTCCTCGGTTTCGATACGATGATCGACAGCAGAAAAGGGAGTAAAAGCCTGCTAGACCACTAGTAGCCCCCAGTAGCAAAGATTTACCAAAACTCAAAAGCTTGTTCAATTCTATGTCTTTTCCATGACTGGTCCAAGCTGGTGGAAGAGCGGGACCCGCTCGTCTCGCCAGAAAAGCAGCCGGCCGCATGTGGAGTGGAGACTTGAGTTGAGTTATCGGGGAGGAGGACTGCTTACCTAGATATTCAGAGAAGTGAAGTGCTGGGTGTTGGGTGTTGGCGCACGTCAGAAGGGGCGATATCGAAGTAGAGGTGTCTGGTTGATTCTGCAGCCATCAACTCGCGCTCTGACGCGAGTTAACCATCGTTATACTGATCATGAGTTTTGTATGCAGTATACAATATTCAGGTGGTCAATGCCCTTGTCCCATCCCCTGTCGAGGTCAGGACCTGGACCTCGAAAAGCAGGTAGGTAAAAGACACCCACTTGCAAGCCGCTGCACGCCAATTCCCCGTCCTAGCCCGCCCTAATATCCATGACCCCCAGCATAAACCATAAACCCCGGCTCATCCACTGTGAATGCTATGCTCTATTGAGCGCTGTGCTGGTGCTGTCTCGGCCTGTAATTATTGCTCTGCGTCACTCCGTTCGGTGCTCTCAGGACACTCAAGTCTCAAGTTGATAGCCGAACTATTGAGTAGTCAGTAGGGACGAGCGTGGAAGTGTTGATCTTTTCTACCTCGAGGCTAGACATGTCTATCGTACCCCTTTTGCTTGCTGAGTCTCGTGCCTATGAATGCGATTCCCTAACTCCCGTCATATATCCCGATCATCCATGTGGTATGTTGCGTGCGACCTGGATGTAAAGCTCAAATGCGGAGCAGCTCTCCTTCCGCCCATTCTTATCTTAACTGCCCTGGCGAGACCCTACCCTGCTTGCTCTTTGACTGCCACCTCGTTCTCATTCGTCTACACGTCCTTGCCCCTTACCTTGCTGCATTTGACCTCTCCCCTTCAACCATCTGCTGTATCGTTGCAGGCAATATTTCATCCATTCTAATGCTTTACCTTCCTTATTATCGGCTGACAAAGACGTCAAATCAACTCGGACAGTCCCTGTAGCCCTTGCTTCTCCCTCAGTGCGGCTCTTTCTCCGGCCCCAAATCAATACGCTATCTTAATGCATGCCCGGACCTGTCCTTTTTTTTTTTTACTCCGAAGCCGCCACCCCAGAAGAAGAGGAGATTCCGTCAAGAGACAAGGCGAATGCTTCTGTCCATTCGTTCCGATCGAATTGCATTAGCCGTTGCTTTCTTTTCCTCTCCTTGATCCTCTATCAGATCACATTTCGGCTCGACAAACCAAGCCCCCATTACCTTCCCGAGTCAGTCTGTCGTTGCCCAGGACTGAGGTGCACTTTGCTGCAGAGAGCCCCGGACTACGGACGGGCACCATAATACAGCACCGTAAACCCGACATTTTAGCTGCAAGTTCCCCTGCAACTCATCCGGGCCGCCCCTCTGAGTCTGATCCCATAACCCATCTCGATCCCCGTCGCATTTCTTCCCCTCCCCTTCAAACCCAATATCGCAGCGGCTGTATTTCTCAGAATATACTTGTCTGCCCGTGCTGGCTGTGCCGCGTGAGAAGTACCTGCCCATCTTACAGAGTACACCTACCTTTCAGCATTGACTGCACTGTTGCACTGCGCTGCATCTCCCCCACCCGAGGCCACTGCCAGCTAACTTCCACCACCACCCACCGCTGTCGACCACGCATACGGTATTCAATCCCTACGCACACCCGACCTCCCGGACACGCCCCTCATCGCATCTCGATCTCTTGCTGGCTGCTGCTGCTGCGCAAGCCCCCAAAGCCACTAGGTGCCAAGGACTCGCAGTCCCTCCGGGGCTTCGATTCCGCTGTCTTCTACCGGCGCCTTCATGCAGCGGCTCTCTAGTTTCAACTCTCCCTCATCTTCTTCTACGTCTGCCTCTGCCTCTGCCTCTGCCTCGTTGAATTGTCCTGTCGCGGACTCAACCGACCAAGAAGAAGAGGGCCAGCATCGTCATCATCACCCTCCTTCTCCCTCTGTAGCTCCGGAGTCGGTACCCACATTGGCGACATCAAAGACCACCACTACCACAAGTAGCACAACTAAAACTGAGGTTGACACCAACGTCTCAGTTCTCTTTGCTGCAACCTCTGCTGTCGGGGAAGCTCACAACAAGTTTACAGTATCTGGCAGGACCGCCCACGACTCTTGTCCGACTTCAAAGGCACCAGCATGGAGGCAAGACTTTAACATACCACAGCCGGCCTTCAACGTGCCCTTATCTGACTTCGCGACTTCTTTCTCGACGCCTTCGACTACCGGCGCCATTCGTCAGTCAAGTTCGACCACGGCCGGTAGTCCGCAAGGTCCTAGCGAGTCCACGCGAGGGCTCCCACAGACTCCAATTACGGCGAAGCGTCCCTCCGCCCCCCCGATCAAAGGTGAACCCGTCATGCACCCATCACCTATCAAGAAAGCCCGCACCGGGGCATCGCCTCCTCGCAAAGTCGAGCTTCCTAATCAAAACGCGGGTCTCGATCCTTCAGCACGGGGAAAGCAGCAAGGGCCGCTCTCGCCTCTCTTCTTCTCGCATACACCCGCGAGGCACGTCCATCGTCCGGTCAGCTTTCCCACCACTGACCCGACTGTGTCTATGCTTTCACGTATGCGAGAAGATCCGGCTGGCGGCGTCACGACATTGAAGTTGCCGCGTGCAAGTGTAAGCTCCATCAGTCCAGGCAGGTCCGAGAGTACTCCCGGTAGTTGGGGCTCTTCAATGGACGTCCCTACTCATTCCGCGACTCCAGATAGTCGCAGTCTCCCTCCTGGACTGCAGATGCTACAAGGTGTCGGTGTCATTGAGTTTCTGGAGCAAGACGTGAGGCCTACTTTCTTGATAGACCTGGACAATTCTACCAACGCCAGCCGCGCGGGCTTACAAATTCTTTACTACAACGCGTCTCTACGCAGCGCACATGAGGTTCTTCAGCACTTATCGGTAGATCAGGAGGATGCCAGTGCAGATACCGATTTTGGTCGCTTCAAGTCATGGATCATGACGCCGTCTAAACCTCGCCCGTCTGCCGATACCGCTTCCACTCACGTCTACGCTGGCATCACCTGGACGCTCTCAACATTACGACGAAGGTTTCGCTTCATCAGTGCCCATGCCAGCTTTGCTACTCCTCGACCCAGTACCGTACTACCACTTATTGACGAGACAGTCGCTTCGGAAACGCGAAGTGTTGGGCAATCGCCGGAGATGCCAGTTACTCCTGATGCTGAGATTATTGATGCGCCAGACTATTTTGGTAATGCTGAACCTCTGCATGCTAATTTTGATAGTCGTTCTACAGACATTGATACGATTATGGAGGGAGGTGAACCGCGATTGCATCCTGACGACTTTACCAACCAAGTCTTCCAATCGCAACCCGCAAGATCAATATTTGATTGGACCAGGATACCGATGTCGGACTCGCTTCCTCCTCATATTAAGTTTGCTCGCTCTATAGACTGGGCGGCCACTCCTCTAGGACCAATCGAAGATTGGCCTGCGGAACTTAGATCCATGTCCAATCTCATCATGGGCAGCCCACACCCCGCTGCTATGTACTGGGGATCCCAGTATGTGATCATCTACAACGAAGCTTATCTTGACCTTGCTGGTAAAAAACATCCTAAGTTAATGGGAGCTTGTTATATGGATGCCTGGGCAGAGATTTGGGATGAAATCAAGCCCGTTTTCAAGAGTGCTCTGGAATCTGGCCAAGCGACTATGAAACACGAAAATCAGCTTTTTATCAATCGACATGGCTTTTTGGAGGAAGCATTCTTTTCTTGGTCCATCGTGCCTCTGGTGGGCGGCGACGGTGAGGTGGTGGGGCTTTACAATCCGGCTTTCGAGAACACCCGCAGACGAGTCAATGAGAGGCGAATGCTCATGCTTCGCGAAATTGGCGAGAGGACAGCTGCAGCTACTACCGTTTCGGGATTCTGGCCTCAAGTATTGAAAGGATTGGAATTTAACGAATTCGATGTGCCCTTCGCCTTGATCTATTCAGCCAGGGAAGACACGGAGAGCGAAGTTTCGTCATTACATTCTGGCAGTTTGATTCACTCCCCTCAGTTATTTCTCGAAGCAAGTCTGGGAGCCCCCGAAAACCACCCAGCCGCGCTTACACAGCTCGACATGCGACAGTCCGATGATGGCTTTGTCCCCTATATGCGTCAGTCAATGGCTGCGGGCGGTGTTCCAATTGTACTCTCCGAAGAGAATGGCAACCTTCCCACACACCTGATCGACGGTCTTCACTGGAGAGGCTTTGGTGACCCTTCGAAAACACTCGTCATTTTCCCCGTTATCCCGACCACCACAGGAGAGTCCGTGATTGGATTTATTGTTATGGGTGTTAATCCCCGTCGACGCTACGACGACGATTACAAATTATTCATTCACCTTCTGTCCCGACAGTTGGCTACATCGATGGCTTCTGTTGTTTTGTTCGAGGAGGAAATCAAGCGTGGCCAGAGAGCTGCTCGACTGGCTGCACTAGACCGTCAGGAGCTCTCAATGCAACTTTATTTGCGTACACAAGAAGCTGTGGAAAGCGAGTATAGGTTTACCAGAATGGCCGAGTTTGCTCCAGTGGGCATGTTCATTGCCAACTTTGCTGGCAAGATTAACTATTGCAACGACATGTGGTGGCAAATTTCTAGACATTCCAAATCCGAAGATTCGGTCGATACTTGGATGGATAGCGTTCGAAACGAGGATAGACCGGCGCTCGAGGAAGCATGGAGCAGATTACTCCAGGAAAAGACCACTATTTCGGTAGAATTCCGCTTCAAATGCAGTCAGCAGAGCGATGGGAACACGATCGACACATGGGTCCTCATGAGTGCTTACCCAGAGAAGAACCCAGAAGGCAACCTCAAGCTGATCTTTGGCTGTATCACTGATATTTCGTCCCAGAAATGGGCAGAGAAGGTGCAGAACGAGCGACGTGAAGAAGCAGTGGAAATGAAGCGGCAACAGGAGAACTTCATCGATATCACGAGTCACGAGATGCGAAATCCTCTGTCTGCAATCTT
Organism: Fusarium nurragi; assembly: GCA_012977755.1. Lineage (NCBI taxonomy): Eukaryota > Fungi > Ascomycota > Sordariomycetes > Hypocreales > Nectriaceae > Fusarium > Fusarium nurragi. Next base: position 356,567 of record JAALXI010000046.1, read on the forward strand.
ACAATGCGCCGACCAGATTGCAAACAATATTACCGTCTTCAATTCGCATACTGTTAGGGCAGAGGTAGAGAACCTACTGGACGCATGTCTTGATGCTGCCAACACAATCAATTTGTGTGCAAGTCATCAGAAGCGCATCGTCGATGATATCCTGACATTGTCCAAACTGGACTCGAACCTTCTAGCCGTTACACCTATCGATGAACAACCCATTAGGGTTGTACAACATGCTCTGAAGATGTTCGAATCAGAACTAATCGCCCACGATATCGAGTTTGACTTCAACGTGGATAAGAGCTTCGAGCAATACGGCATCAAATGGGTAAAGCTTGATCCGTCAAGATTGCGACAGGTTCTGATCAACTTGATGACGAATGCTATCAAGTTTACCCAAGGCCGGGAAAAGAGGGTCATTTCTGTCAGTCTCAGCGCTTCAAAGCACGTATCAGAGGTGGCCAGAAAGGGCATCTCGTATTTTGACCGGGTCGACCACCAACGTGCCTCAGTTATGGATATCAACAACGCCGATGAGTGGGGCTATGGCGAGGAGATCAACCTTCATTGCACAGTCGAGGATACTGGTCCTGGCTTGATTGAGGAAGAAATGAAGCTTCTTTTCCAAAGGTTCCAGCAGGCAACTCCACGAACACACGTTCAGTACGGTGGCTCGGGATTGGGTCTGTTCATTTCTCGCATCTTGACAGAGATGCAGGGCGGACAGATCGGTGTCACGTCTCGACGTGACATTGGAAGCAGCTTTAGTTTCTACATCAAATGCCGACGCTCTTTGGACCCTCCTTCAGACAGCGAACCGATTACACCATTCAAGATTCCTCGAAAGTCACACGCCCCAGCACTTCCACAAAAGCCTGAGCTCAACCGTCAAGTCTCTCGATCAACAACAATACCGACAACGATACCGGCAACGATACCGGCAACAACTGAAGACACGACCCAGTTATTCGACGTGTTGATTGTGGAAGACAATATCGTGAACCAAAAGGTTCTACAAAGACAACTGCGGAACTGCGGCAATAACACATTTGTCGCAAACCATGGCAAAGAAGCTCTACAGACTCTCGAACGTTCAAGGTTTTGGGCAGGAAAGGAAGCTGAAGGTGTTGACATCTCTGTCATTCTGATGGACTTGGAGATGCCCGTCATGGACGGAATGACTTGTGCTAGGAGAATTCGAGAACTGGAACGAGAGGGAACGATTGTGCAACATATTCCCATCATTGCCGTAACTGCTTATGCTCGACCGGAACAAATCGAAAGTGCTAAGGCTGCAGGAATTGTAAGTTGCTGTTGGAAGGGTTGATGTGCTCTGTTTGCTAACGTGTTAACCTCAGGACGATGTCATATCCAAGCCGTTCCGAATTCCGGAGCTATTGCCCAAGATCGAAGAGCTGGTTGGCAAATACAAGAATCTCTCACTGTCTACTTGATGCTGCAGAGGTCTTGTCGCACCCACAGGACTTGTTGACCCCACTGCCTTGGCCAAGGGCATACACAATTTCTCATTCTCGGCTTTACGAACATAACGAAGTCCATCAGTATTGATGATTAGACATGCCCTCCCCTTTCAACATAATCACACTACCTTATTACTACATTTTATTCTTTTTCCGCTCGACGTAGCATTGGGCTCATGACCGTTTAGGCGTTTGGGGAACGGACTTGCAGGATGGCGAGTCCGCAAGATTATTGGAATGTAAAGCATGGAGCGAGTTTTTGATACGGTTTTTATGTGTGGATCTGTTTGAATGGATATAGGACTCAAAAGCGTAAGGGAAAAGATACTCGGAGCATTGGCAAAGACATGATAGAAGATATACGTGTCGGCGTTGTGGGGTTGAGGATGCTGCCTTGTTGATAGCTCTAGACAAAGACATGGGCTGGTACTCTACCTGCCCTGCATGATTGAGATGGTTGATTAACCGTCATATGCATGCATATATCTAGACAAGACCAGTTTTGCAACTAAGTTACCAGCCTCGTGCCGCATGATGGATAATGTGAGCTTTTCAGCTCGAGGTGAAATATATAACGCAATATTAGCACGATGTGGTGACTAAACGGTAGGTAGTTATGTGGTTTGTATCACTGCTTTATAATAACGAACCAAGGGGGTGAACATCTATCTATCATGGGCTGCTGGCTGGATGTAACAGTCGCCCGTGCCAACCAGGTGTTGTGAGATAGAGGAAACGCGTGATGGTGAACGACATTCCCCATCACGTTGCTCGGTCGACACTGTAGCACACTCGCTTCAAGCATAGTTACATCAGATGTTATTCAACACGCAGCAGTTGTATTATTAGGTATTAATTATCTCCATTCCGGGTATCAGACAAGAAAAAAACAAGCAACGACGAGAGCAACTCGACACGTCAAGGTCGATAGCCCATACATGTTTTTGGGTTTTTTATGGCATCCGTTACCAGATGTACCTTTTTCTCAAAACATCCTCCTCTCCCCCCTTCATATTCAGTAACTTAAGTATGGAAATTGGTATCAGTGAGGCAGTCTCAACAGGGTATCTTGGTATCTTGTGAAGAAATGCAGACCCATGCTTCCATCCCCAAACCCTTTCAATGCGCGTGTTGTGTGATGGTGATGGGTTTTTGTTTCATTGTGAATTCAGTCGTAACTTTCAACGCTCAGCGCCGAGTAGCCATCTAGGCAGCGGCGGTGACGACGGGAGCAGGAGCAGCGTCCTTAGGCTTAGCCTCAGCGTCGGTCTCAGCGGGCTGTACAGGTTCCTCAACCTTAGGAGCCTCCTCGGTCTTGGTCTCCTCAGACACGACCTCAGTGGGCTCCTCCTGGAGGGTCTCGTCCTTGTTCTCCTCGGAGCGCTTCTCAGCAGGCTTGGGGGACTTGCCGCGGATGGTGTTGCGGAGCTTGGAGAAAGGAGACTCCTTCTTCTCGCCCTCAACGGGGGCAGGAGACTTGTCACGCTTACCGAAGGCAAACGGCAGAGAAGACTTGCGCTTCTCCTTGAGGTCCTTCTTGGCCTCAGGGGCGGGAGAGGTGGCGGCAGCAACCTCGGTGGTCTCGGTAGGGACGGTGGCAGGGGTAGAGACGTCGACAGCAAGGGGAGTTGTGGCCTCAACAGGAGGGATCACAGGAGCAGTGGTCTCAGCGTCGGCCTCCTTAACAGCCTCAGGCTCAGTGGGCTTGAGCTCGGGAGTCTTCTTCTCCTTCTTGGAGAAGACGTTGCCGAAGAAGCTGTTGCGCTTGGTGGCAGTGGGCTTCTCCTTGGGGCTCTCAAGAGGCTTCTCCTCAGAAGCAGCAGGGACAGCCTCAGCGGGGGTTTCCTCAACTGACTGGGCAGGCTCCTCAACAGCAACGGGGATAACGGGAGCAACCTCCTCAGCAGGCTTAGCAGGCTCCTCAATCTTGGGGGTCTCAAGAGCAGGGGTCTCAACGGCAACCTCGTCGCCGGTCCTGGTCTCAGCCTCCTTCTTGACCTCGTCCTTCTTAACCTCGTCCTTCTTGCCGAAGCCGAAGAAAGAAGTTCGCTTGCGGCTGGCAGATCGGCGCTTAGGCTCCTCGGACTTGACATCCTTGACCTCCTCCTCCTTAGGGGCCTCCTCAACGAGGGGAGCGGCCTCCTCGGTAGTAGGGGCAACAACGGCGGCGGCGGGAGTCTCCTCCTTGGTGGGCTCAGCAACCTTCTCCTCCTTCTTCACGGGAGCAGGCTTGAAGCTCTCGAGGGTAGCCTTGTAGGTCTCAGACTCGACAACAGTGGTGGCAAGCTCCTTGGCCTCAGCGATCTTGAGCTTGAGCTGAGAAACCCAGTTATCACGCTCAGCGGTGCTGGAAGCCTTGAAAGTGTGCTTGCTGCCCTTGGAGGTGAGGTGGAACTTGTGAGAGCCATCGATCTCGGGCTCAGTGGCATCGGCCTACGGAAATATGGTTAGCTTACATGTACATGCCGGCAGTTGATGCTGCGTTGGAGTAGGTACAAACTTACCAGGCCAATGACGCCAGTGGGGTTCTTCCTGTCGCCAACGAAAAGAAGACCCTTGCCGGTCTCGGAAGCCCAGGCGATGTTAGAGTGAGCAGTCTCGGTGGACTTCTCGCTCTTGAGGTAGTGAGAGAGATTCTTGGGCTCAACGGCGTCGGTGCCGAAGAAGAAGAACTCCTTGCTGGCGATAAGGTTCCTACAGGGGTATCGTTAGCATGTTATTCTTGTAAATGTGCTGCAGCCGCGACCACGAGCGGCAGGCCGATGGAACGGTGAGACGTTTGCTGCTCGTAGGGCTGCGACATGTAGATGCGAATCTACTTACTTGGGGAAGCTCAGGCCCTGGGCCTTGTGGTTCAGATTACCCTCCTCAACGGGCTTGATCTCCTCCTCCTCCTCCTTCTTCTCATCAGCCTTAGCAGGCTCCTCGACAGGGGCGGTCTCCTCAGCGGGCTTGTCCTCGACGACGGGAGCGGTCTCGGCGGCTACAACGGGAGTCTCGTCGACAGGCTTGGTCTCGGCGGGAGACTCAACGGCAGGAGCGGAGATGCCAGTGGTGGCGATCTCAGGCTTGGTCTCTTGAGGGACCTCGATGTTCTTCTGTTCCTCGGCCATTTTGAAAGATTCAGGGGGTATCAAATGAGATTGGGTATCACAACAAACAAAGACCTTGGTATAAAAAAGGAAAAGAAAAAAGGATGTTAATCCAGAAAAAGGCGTTGAGTTTCAGATGAGCTGAAGAGCAGGTAGAGGGGAAGGAAGAGGGAGGGTGAATCCGTAGAGGACGGGGAGGCTTGGGGTACTTATTTGTTGCTGTCTTGCTGTGAAAAAGGGATCAGGCAGGTAAAGAGGCGGAAGGGTACAGGGACACAGGGTCGTACACACAGTGAGGACGGACGTGGGTCCAGGCGGGGCGTGTGCAGAAGCGGGCGGGAATCAGGGGGAGTGAAGAGATTAAAGACTTGGCTAGGGGAAAGGAAGGTGCTCCGTAAGGGGAACGACAGTTGAGGAAGAGTGTGGGCCAGTTCAAGCAGTTAGTTACTAAACACCTAATTTTTGCTGTCCTCGTAGGCTTTGCATCATCAGATATCTGGTACTGCAGTGACACGGTCTCCAGCCTCTTCTCCTATCTCATCGTGATTGTATTATCTATATTAGTAGATCCGCTTAGACCGGTCATTGGCCGCCTTCGCGTCAACACGCCGGCAATTGCAGGGCTCTCTTCATCTCCTGCAATACATCGACATTTCGCCTCCATATCCATCCGCTTGGTTCATGCGATCTTCGTGATACACACACCCACACCTAGTTTCCCAGCAACAAACTCAAATTGGCTGTCTCTCATCGACCAATTCTATTCTTTCCTTCCCCAACACTCCTGTCCTCCTGTCCAATTTTTCTTCTTCTCCTTGTTGTTGCTGGGTGATATCCTGGTCTGTGCTGCATTAAACAAGTGGAACTAATATTGCAGATGCCCCATCAACCTGCCGGCTGCCAGTGGATTCACTCTCTACCTTAGCTTTAGCCGACCAGCGCTAGCCGCGGACAAAATTGCAGTAGCACGTTCAGGGCCCACGTACTCGACACGTACCTTCCCGTCCATTCTTCTCTCAGTGAAGCAATTAGGTACCGAAAGTAAATACCTACTTTGAGAAGGGGCATCCACGGTTCACCCACCGCAACTCCCATCCACCAAGCCTACGCCGAGTTGCGTCTGTGACTCTATGTCAACATAAACTCATCACAGCCTGAAACTCGTAGTAGTGAACACTTAAGTACTCTTAACCTTTACCTGACAATGCTATTTTCAGAACGGTCAATTTCGTCTCCTTTCTGCGTGATCTCCGTTCCTCAGTTTCCCCAACCTGCGACTCATAACATCTGTATTGTACCCAGCGCGTAGTCCTACGCCTTGGCTAATTGGGCTCATACAGAAGCCTGTGCACCTCTCTACGCTATTCGATACTAGCTGGACCATTGACCCTATTATTGCACATGGAAATCATCCGCTCGATTCAAATATCCATCGAATACGGTCTTGGTCTCGCCTTGGAGCTCGGGCCTCTACCACTACGTATGTGCTATATGGAAAACCGTGCCAAGCAGCCCTCACCCATCTCTGGCCCTGACTCAATCGTCCGGGCCAATGGCCAATGGAAATTGAAGCCAAATCTTGCTGTCGCTTGCCCACGGATTTTCTTTTCTAGTTCGGAGCAGGGTCTCGAGGCGATGTTAGGATGTTCAATATCGATCTTCAAGCCGCCTTAAACCCCAATCACCTGCGGCGTCCTTCCCCACTCTGCCGAGCAATCTGGTCTCGCTGCTTCGCATTTGACCTCCTTGTGTATCCCTAGGGAAGCATCGCATCAACATGTATCAAAGCCATGTGTGCTCTCAACCCTGCAAGCCCTGCTTTTATCGACTCAGTGATTTATTACTAAGGCGGGTGCCTTTCGACTCAGAACCCCAGAAATCAGTCCAATGTACAGATACTGTTCCAGATAACAACAGCAATTTGCCCAGCGCCCAGGGTATTCTTCAAACCCCAATTAACGTTTAATGTTCATTCATGTCTCATGTGTCCGGCCTTGTTCAGAGCCCCCGAGTGCAGTGGCTTCTTTCCGAATTCTCCACCAAGCCCTTGTCCCTGAATTCTCGCTTGAGCCCAGTGCCGACAAGTACACCGTGCTAAGGCGGCCAAGATCAACTCAGTTGCATGGGCTTAGGTGGATCATCAGATGTGTGTAGAGCAGAATCCGAGATGATGTTGTTATGCCAGAATAACGGCGTTTCGACAAGTGGCAGTCTCGACGTTTTACAGCCACTCATCAGCGCCCTTCTCGATTACATGGCCCTGTCCTTGCTTGGCCCTACTGGCTTCTTTGCTCAACCATGTTTCTGTGTACCACCCGGATAAGCCAAACCGCTGCCCACAGCCGCCATGAGGCTCTCTTGTCTCAAATTGGCTGCAACGGGCTGTTTCGTTTGATGGTTTTGTCTTCAAGCATTGCTGGAGGTCGAAAACTGTGTTTCACTGATGCACATACATATTGTTATGCTTTGTTGCCCATCCCTGCTCCATCTCTGATGCACCCATGTGTCAGGTCATGTCATATCAGGTCACGCTCATCCTCCGACAAACACTTCTATCCAGTGACCTTGCATGTCAACCCTCCAATACGGCGTGGCTGCGGGAGCTGGCTGTCACAAACATATACTCTACCGGGCACACCATTACAGCACACAGCAGGTTTGTGTTTGGTATCTGGTGATCTCTGGTCCATGAATGTTTTGTCGAAGAACCAGTGTCCAAGCAGAGATTGGACTGAGCCAGTTCCAAGCCTAAACATGGCCTTATGGGTAGCTGGGTGCTAGCGAAGACGTCGTATTAAACAAGATCCGCATTATGCCCTAACCCGAGGTGCTTGGGCGAATCAATCAATACGGTCTACTCTAACAAGGGACAAGACCCCATAAAAGATACATTCGTCTGCACGAGGGGTACATTGTTGGACTTTTGCACGAGAGCATGCTTCCCGGATCCCAAGATAGTATCGGTACCTTACTTCGACTGCTGGGCCCGTAATTCCTCTTCTCCGCGACCCTGATTTGCCTATCATTAACCTCACTCGCACCTCGACATGAGAGAATCACGATGCATAACAATAATGCTACCCTGGAGATTAACCACACGGTCAAACAAGTGCAGTCTTGGATGGACACAAGAGTCTAGTCTACTGACACATCAACATGGTCAACTTTTTATCTTGCCACAAATATGTGTTCCAGGCCATCCTACACGTATGTGTCGAAGTATTATTGTACTCACATCTTCCCCCACACCCAACCCAACCCAATATTTAACCCAAGGTTGGAGATATTCCACCCGTCCACAATGATATCACATCGTCACAATTCCGCGATACCACACTCATCAGCCACTCAAGACTCAGTTCCAAAATCGAATTCAGTCTAAACTATACGTACGGAGTACGGGATAAGTACTGTACTCCTTCACTGTGGGTTCAGGTGACTCCAAGTTCAGCTGCCGCCCTGACCAACTCAAGGATAGTGTTGTCACCAGTTGGGCATAGCAGGCCAGCCAGAGCCGCGATCATCAAGCCAAATTGGGTCCTTCACCGCCCTGAAGTTTCCGATCCCAGTGGACCGGTCTCGAAACTACAGATGCTGATGTTCATTTTCATTCCCTTGACTCGAGCATTCCGAGGCTACTGTACTACTGAAAGTTAGAGGCCTTGTTGGTGAGACACAACTCAGTGATACTATCTCGGTATTGTGACAACCAAAGCCCCAGATACAACAAGAACGAATAATAAAACATACACTCATTGGGTTGCTAAACGGCATGAGCGGTATGACCAGTACTATGGGTTCTGTCAAAGCGGTTTGGACGGTTTGGACGGTTTGGACGGTTTGGACGGTTTGGACGGTTTGGGCTTACCAAGGTAAACCCAACCCGGCTGTTGGTGGCTTTGTCTAACAGGAGCCAAAAGAGTGCTATCAGCTGAAGTCCATGGGCTTGGACGAGCCTCGAGCTTGGGAGGCTGCTTCCATTTCGGCTCCCTTCTTTAGTTCAGATGGCTTCTGGGGCGTTGTACTCTGACTGCTATAATCTTCCCCGAACTGCTTCACCGTGCTGCCTTGGCGCCACCTCCTTTCAGAATTCAGACGGCTAGCCAGCCTGAGGAGTGATGACCAGATGGACGCGCTAAAGTGGAAAGATCGTGATGGTCCCATTCTACCAGCGACCAGCAGTGCACGACCGCGATCACCATACACGGTCCGTTACTGGTGGACAATGCAATCGAGTGTCCACATGTCCGTCAGCACAACCACAGCCATGCTGCCGCCCATGCACACATGCACATGCACATGCACATGCAACGCTGACTTGATTTCGGCTTGTGGGACCAACCCCAACCCTGCAGCCTTTTTGGCGTTTCCCAAGCATTGCGGCATGAATGTCACGGAAGGATTTTGTTGAACGATCATCAACGTCCATGATTCTTCGCTTCAACAGTGTTGTATTGCCCCTTGGAACCCCGGAACGGAACCCGAAACAGAAGAGAATTTAGTTCGGGGCAACTCCTATTGTGATAAATTTTGCCCGGGACACACCGACATTCGCTTGGTTGAGATTGTACTGATTTTATCCCTGAGGGAGGTTGATCCCTCGTTGACCGATGGTACCTGAGCTGTCGGGTTTAAACATCGTCCCGGCTCTTTCATCTGGCGGCTTAACTTTATCGGGCCTGGGCGTGCTCGTTTCATGATCGATTAATTTATTAACTTCTCATGCACTCACTCATGCGATGGTTATTGCTTGCTTGCAGCGAGATTGGCCGCGGCGCAAAATCAAGAGTTGAACTTGCAATATCAAGTTTCATCTTGACGGTCGCGACCCATTCGTGGGCCTGACTCATCAAGTCCTGACCATGTCGTGTTCCATGGTCTACAGAACAGTCTCTGTCCCTACCCTGAAGCATCCAGAATGGTCACTACTCGGATTCCATCAAGTAACAAGCTGGGGCAGTTCCACCATATGATCTTATTTGAGATTTTATGCGACCGTGCAATTTAACTCACCCTAGCGGCCTTTCCATCTGTTCTCAGTGAGTGGCCGTTTCGCAATCCTATTCTGGGTCGCTGTGCTTCGACCCGTGATTCTCGAGCCTCTGAGACAGTCAGACAATGGACGGTGAAGAGATAGGAATGTGTGGGTTCTTGCAGAATTCGTCTCGTCTTTTTTTTTTTTTTGGTGGCTGATATGATCAACCTCAAACGCCCCTTGTCCACCATGATTGATCATGTGCGGTTCGCAAGCTTTTGTCCAATGCATTGGCCGCAACGGTATCCGTACTCTGTACATCCGTCCTGCTGTATCTCTTCCACTCCACCACCGGTTGAGTCGTCTCATTTGGCGTCGTTGAGGATTGCTTCTTCGTTCCATTCCCACAATCATGATCCCGAATGGCAGCGTCGGTGTTTACGATCTCTATGCAAACCTCGGCGAGTACTGAGGCTTATGTTATATCTGATGTATGCATGGACCGCTGTATCTCATCGGCATCTGCGTCTTACCCGTCAAGGCACCCTCAGGGTTGCACAGTCAAGTGCCGACAAGCCGTTCCAATAGAGCCATGACAACTCTCCCTGAAGATGGACAATTCCGTCAATGCATTGAAAGTCTTATCGGGACGAAAGAGCCAGAACCGAAGCCCCGTTTACATGATCTCGTGCTCATGCGTGTCATGATATACAGGACACACAACCTTGTTTAACCGCCAATTCCGTCGTCTTCTCGAATTGGTCGAGTAAGCAGGATGTGTTGTGTATCGATACCGGCTGTCACACTCCATTGATCCCACCTGTCCTGGGGCAATGACGACCCATCCAGACCTTATCCTTATCCAGAAACGAAACGAAACGTTGATGCATGCCCCGCACCCTTGCAGGTTGAGCCCAAGCCCATGTGCCCACGCAGCCCACCTCTTTGACGACGCTCTAACCTCCCGGAATGGCTTGTTTCTCATGGCATTTGTTGGCTGATGGTGTGGAGGACCCTGGTTCTTATTATATTGAGCACAAGCCAAGATACTTGGTATAGGTTATTCATTGCTTGGCCCTACCGTGTACCGCACTGTCTGTACCCAGCATGTGAGTGTGTAGTTATTGTGAACCTCGGTCATCCAAGCCCGATTTGATGTAAGATGCGGCACCAAGCGGAGACTTCTGCACCTCGAGGTTTTCTCTCTCTTGTTACTGACTTTTTCAGTATTGGATCAGATATGCATGAGATCTTCGTATTGTCGCCCTTTTGGAAGCTGGGACACATTAGCTTAGTTTTCCACATCCTGCTTGACAGGACTCTTGCCGCGGACACTGAGATAGCGGTGTGATCGAGGAGAGGCATTATGCCGCTGGATGCGTCGTGTCTTGTTTTTGTTTTTGACGTTCGGCATAGAGTGCTTATGCATGATACACATTGCTTACGTGCCTCGTAGGAACGTTGTAGCCGCATCAAGGTCGATCTGGGATTAGTTATCAGGTGAGCTCTTTCTAACAAAATGTCGCATTCCACGCCAAGTCGAGTAGAATCCTTGGGCCCAACAACCTATGTCCTTATCTTCCCAATTCAGACGTCATAGGAATGAAGTATGTCTTTAATAAGGAAGTGTTTATCTCCCAGTCCACGTTGCTCTACTATTAGTGATCTTCGTGTCTATCGAAGTCTTCTCATAAAAGTTGACATCGATTTTGGCCAAGTCGGTATGTCTAGTGGCACATTTACCTGCTTCGATGAACCTGCCTTTGTTCTCCCTGGGGGATATTGGAGGAAGTGCTTACCGACAGCTCATGCTGTATATCGTATAAGTCTCGAGTTCGTTCATATCGTCCATGGTGTAGTTAAGCCAAGTGCAGGGAATAGGGGGAGCGTGACGATGTAACATGTAACTGTGTATCGAATGTGTTGATCGTAGTTTCTTATGCCGTCAAGTAGCCAGGTGGGTTGAAGGCTCGCAACCTGTCCTGGTTTGACTTAAAGCTGCCCTCCAGATCTTGAGTGTGTCCGTGAAGACGGAGTAGTATTCGAGTTCGGAGGCATTGTAGCTATCCCCAGTTCGTGTACTCAAATATAGTTTGCACGCGGGATTGTATGGATATATATGGGCTTTCGGTGTCTTCATCATATAGTATCTCTGGTCTCGTGATCTCGAAATGGGGATGCGGATTTACGGAGTAGCTCTCCTTGGCTCGAATCGTTGATATGGCAGTCGAGATCATATCTATTCTCCGGCGATCAGCACAAGTTCAAGAACAAGAGGGTATAAACGTGAGGATAGTGAAGTTTGAGGATAATAGCTGACTTGATGGGTTTTCTTGAGATATTGAAAGGTCGAGATCGCATAAAGGGGGTTGTTGGTTGATGACTCAAGTTCGATGCTGGGGAGTCTCCCTCTTTCCGGACTCGACATGGACAACACTGCATCGTTCGCATCGCATGAACGAAACACTTAATATTGTTCTATTTGCTGATGGAAGAGTCGTTGGGGAGCTTGGGTGGCGAACAGTCTCTGCAACCTGCAGTGTTCTTGAGATGAGCAGAACAAGACATTGGCCGCTTCTTGGTCGATTTCTTTCGTTTCTGGCACCCCTGATTAGAATAATCGGAGCATAGAGCGTGTAAGGCGAACGTAAAGCCCAAGTGGTGCTAGAAGTTGGAGTTGAGATGATGTTTGCTGGCGACCGAGGTCTCTAAAACTGTGCCCTGGGATTTAGGGGGTTCTTCACAAGCAACCGTTTCTTCAGTGCCACCACTCCGGACATCAGAACAGGCATCTCACGACTCTAATGGAGCAGTGTATACGCGTTTCAAAGCTTCTACAGTAATAGTTTGCTCACAGTAATCGAGTTCCATTAACCCCCTTCCTACCCTCCTCCCCTTTTACACTCGACATCTTAAGCACTGCTTCTTGGTGGACTATTAACCTACATATCTATTACGACGTCTGCTTGGAATATGAAGAAGCTGTTGAGAGGTGCATGCATCTGAATATCAATGCTCAATCTGCTGGGTCATGACTCCATGACCAAACTCCACAGCCTCTCCCTCCACTGTAGAGCCTCGAGGGGCAGTGAATCACTGAGGCCTCACCTTGTGCGACTACTCAGCACCTGGCTCTCTTTTTTCGCCCTTTCCCTCCCTCCTCTCTCCTACTTCATCATCATCTCTCCTCACCTCCTCCGCCTTGCACCTCTGACGTGCATCGGTGTCCTCCTCATCATCGTCTCTTTCCTTTTGTCATCTTGAGCAAGAGGATATCATCACTCTCTATCTCCCCGCTCTTTGGGTTCTATTGCATTTGTCTCTAATTTGGACGAAAAACAACAACGCCATCTTGGTCCGTCTTGGTCGACTTCGCACCTCGTTCGTGCTGCCAGTTTGACACTTCTGATCGCCTGTCTCTATTTGGGTACACATATAGGAATCTTGGTTCTCTACTTGTTCGGGCCTTCCCTCTTTCTCCGAAGCATATCCAAGAAAAAGCCGAAACCTTGGGCGTTTGTTTGTATTCATGCCCTTGGCCCCTCTGTTTACACTTCACTCGTTTGCTGCAGCATAAACCCAGGCTAAAACTTTACCACCGCCCAACTTACTCAATCAAATACACACCCAGTCACATACTCCCCCATCTTCGTTCGCCTTTCTTGGCCCTTCTTCTTAACTCATACTTCGTCCTGATTCACGAATTCGAGCACACACTTACACTTACACTTACACTTCTCTTTTCTCCTTGACTCTTCTGTCACCTCCCGCTGCCCTGAAGTATCCCCTGCTCCCCGTCGATCATTGCCTTCTACTTCACCATGGCCAAAAGAGGTCCTAAAGCGGGAAGTAAACCCAAGCCAGACCAACCTCCCAAGCAAAACACAAGTATCACCACGATGAAGAAGAACCGTCGCCACAGAGGCAAAGGGCCCAGAAACAACGATGATACCCAGAAGAAGATGGAGCTAGCTGACCCTGCTCCCAGTGCTCGCATCACAGAGTACAACTCCAAAGAGTCTCGTAAAGCTCTGGTGAAGCGTGGCTATCATCATCTCATTGGTAAGAGTGTCAACCAAGTTGGGCATGAGTTTGAGGTAAAAGCCCGAGATGCCCTATGCCGACCTTCCAGGGATGAGTTTCTTCAAGGCAAGCTTACTGCATTCCGGGGGCTTTACGCAAACACAAACGTCCTCATCGAAGACATCGAGTCCAACTCATTGTCGTCTGAGAATAAGAGCTCAGAGCTCACCAACTCCCGCCTCAGATCGTTTGATGGCAGTCAGCCACCTGGTCAGCTTCTTGGAGAGCTACTCGCATCGCAGGGAATCAAGCGACTTCAGTCACTTGCCATTGCTGACCGGGGAGGATGGGACGCCTTGTCTCGGGGGATTGCAGTCTGGGACTTTGCTGCAAGTGGCTTTCATGACACGCCGTGCGGGAACGTATTCATATGTCTAACACCCGACCGTTCCCACCAGCTTTTTGAACAGTCTGCTGAGATGAAACAACTGGAAACCCAATCCCGAAGACAGGTGTGCCATGTCATCGCTAATGTGCGGAACAACTGCGGCCCAACAGACGCTTATTGGGGAGACGAGGAAAAGCGCCGCGTTGAAGTCGAGGGCGACAGCCTCGAGGTACAACGCGACTCAGCCAAATGGGGGAGACGTTTGGTCAAGATGATTCAATCGCTCTCGAACATCGATGACCTTGGGAAGAAGATCAAGGAGGTTGTTGACCCCATGCCTCACATGGACTATTACATGTCCAAGCAGGTCGCTGCCAAACACATGTTCGATCTTTGTAAGTGTCATTGCATGCTGTGTTTACTCCTAATCCCACGTTAACATCTTACTAGTGCGCTCAATTTCTGAACGACGAAACCTGATTGGCGTACTTCATTTCCACAGGACTCCTCTTCTGGATCGACGATTGATTGCCATCATTCTCCGAGCATGTCCTCATGTGAAGGTGATCGGCATCTATGAATGCCCTTTGATGCACTTTGGAGATATCATCTGTCTTCTTGATCTCATCCACGAGGTCAACATGGAGCGAAATAAACAAGGGCTGCCATGTGTGGAATCTTTGGATTTCTATCCCAGGTACCATGCCGGGATGCCATACTATAACCTGGGTTTTCAGGATTTTACTACCTACGGATTGACCTGGAAAGCAAAAAACAACAATTACGTCCAGCGTGGTGTCTTTGCCATACTCCTGCAAGTCGTGTTGAAGTCCCGACGGATGGGATTGGGCCTTCTTATGGATCATAATGCCGCATTCATGACCTACCTTTCTAACATCCCAATGATGCCAAGAGCAGTTTGCAACTTCCTTGATGGGCTCTACCGCTACCTCGATTTACAGGCAGCTGACCCAGACGACCACAACGCACTGAAGCAGGCCACTTACGATATGTCGAAGGCGGTACGTGGTGGCATCGAGCCCCTCGACAAGGACTGGCCTAACTACTACATGGACCGTATGGGCAAAGGACTTGTTTTCTGCTCATCGTGTGGCTATGAACTCCTGCCTGAGTTTTACGGCGGGGCCGAAATCCGAAACCGACCTCACCAACGTACCTGCTCTGGATGTTACTTACAGTGGTGGCTGGACAGAGAGGAAGACCATCAGAAGAAAGAGGCCAAAGAGGCGATGAGCGCTTTCTATCCAGATTGGAACCCTAAAGGTTTCAACATCGATGCTCCTATACTCAAAGAAGGCCGAGGCCTGCTGCGCATGGGGACGCGCAAGGCTGTGCGTGATCCTGAGCCTTTGATACAGGTATTGCCTGATGGAGAGCTCTACGTCCCTCAATTCGAGGTTCAGTTTGTCAGAGACAACAAGGACCATGATGATTGTGTGCAGGGCTTGCCCGATCTGGAGACGCTTCTGCGTGAGAAGCCACTTCGAGAGCAACAGATGAGTAACGTTACTCTAACCGCGGACACTGACAGAACTGTGGCACTCCTCCTGCGGGCTGAGTATCCCACATCCAACGAAGACAAGTCCCGTCGAGCATTTGCTCGAACTCGAGCAGATGGCGGTGCTCCGGACCACTATGACGAGAGTCAAGGGGGAGCCCCAGAGCGCTGCAGAGAGCTCAATGGCGGAATGCAAGTCACCTACGGATTCTATGAAGCCGTCTGGGCGGGCAAAGACTTCAAGGAGGCAGGCCATTGAGGAAGACGACAAGTTTTGGAGGGAAATGAGACAACTAGTTTTGGAAGGTTTGCTTTGGTGTGTTTTGATCTGCATTGTGCCATAAATTGAGGCAAACAAGGATTGCTCCCGGATGTTGGGATCAAGATGAGAGCGAGACTGGATACAAAGCTTCGGATGGTGTATAGATACCTAGATAAGTACTTTCCGACACGTAACCTAAGTAAAGTTCTCAAGATACAAAACTCCTATTGTGTGCATTTGTTTTGAATGTTGAGACATGGATGAATAAATTTCTTGGTATCTATCTATCTATGGAGCTGGTAACTATTGAGGTTGCCATTAAAGGTAGAAAAGTGGATTCTGGGGTGAGTGTATCGCACGTGATTCGATGATTCGGTTCGTGAAGCAAACCTCAACAGCGCATGGATTAGAACCTTTGGTTTGAGTCGTCCCCCTTCCAAACCAACCACGATGGCCTCATTTCTTCGCTCCCTCTCGCTGTCAGCGAGGTCATTGACCCCGAGCAGTGCCCTGGGGGCTTTTGCGACCCGCACCACCTGGTCGCTCTTCGCCAGCCCCTTGACAACACCCATCTCTCGAGCACTTGGAAACGGATTGATGCAGCAGACTCGCGGCATGAAGGTTCACAGTTCAGTCAAGAAGCGGTGCGAACACTGCAAGGTGAGCGATTGCAATCGGATACGAAGCCTGGCTTTGCTTTGCTTCTGTGACCTGATCCGCGGCTAACACTATCAGGTCGTCCGACGGAAAACCGGCAAGCGACATAACGGATACTTGTACATCATCTGCAAAGCGAACCCTCGACACAAACAACGACAAGGTTAAATCAGAATAACGACAGACGAGCGGGCATGTACGATATTTTGTAAACGAACTGCGGATCGGACATTTTCTAGACGGGGGCAGCGATAGAACATCCATGCACGATGGAATGAGCAGAAGACTTGGCCTTTCTTCCTTGCGAGGCGTCAATGGAGCCTTGAAAGAAAATTGTTGGAGGTTGAGAATAAGGGCGGAACAGCGCTGGGGACTGAGGGGCTCTCCGTCATGTACAACTACAACTACAATTACGACTGCTGCGCTACATACCATCGATATACCTCTCCATGCCTTCCCATTCCGTCTTGCCAACTGAGAGGAGATATCGAACGTGTGACTTGCGGAGGGGCGGTTAAATCAGATGATGTAGTGAGAACGCGGAGGAGGAGAAGAACTTACAGCGTCTGTCACATTGCGATGTCGTTCAAATTCATCACGGGCGTATCTTCGAGACTCAGCTCTTGTTGTAGGATCAACAATCTTTTTTGTTCCACGCAGGATAGTGCGGTAGAATGCCAAGACCCGACCTCTCTGAATGAACTAAACGATCAATTTTATCAGCCTTCGACGTCAGATCGGTATAAGACTGGGCTTTTCCGCATACCTGGTCAAGACTCAATGTAGGCTTGAGACGAGATCCGCTGGGGCGGGTGGCATAGCCACGGCTGAAAGTCAGCAGACGAGTGGTAAAGGCCATTCCACCGATGGCTACCTCCTTAAATGGGAGGGAGGGAAGTTATTCATGCTTTGGAGGAGTGACAATAATGATGAAGAGCTCCAGACGGTGATTTCTCATTATGCCGGACGAACCTCGGCTAACTAATCGGTGTGGTCTTTCCCGTATCGGAAGATGTTCTTAAATGCACGGGGTTGTTAGTGGTAGGTACGATGCAAGGACATACCTGCTCCCATTACATTTCTATTGAAGTACTTCAATTCAAATTCTCTCCCGTCTTTTACTTGTCTATAAAAATACCATCTCAGGATCAACTGTGATATACAACCATGGCAGACACGGATGGCACCAAAGAACCCAAGAGACTCATCGGGAGACGGCGACAACGACCAGAAAACCCAATTGAGACGGCCAATAAGCTCTCGGATGATGAGTTTCTTACACAATATGTCAAGCCGAGGTGAGTTTTGACACATGTATGAGTGAGACGACACCAATTGTAACGGTTGATCTTGAGCCTAGCAGTGATCGTTGGCCGGAATGGAAACACCCCAAAGATGAAACAACTTTTATTCTGAGCCTCATACGCCCAACTTGCATGAGCGAGGAGGATCTGGCGGCATGCTACAGCTTAATTGACGAGACAAGTGGTGCAGACTACCGCGGCTCATCTCTCGGGTGGCATGCCGCTGCCAAGAAGAAGGAGATGCGATCACCAGATCTTCGATACATTCTGGTGAAAGATGACGATGATAAGATAAAAGGTTTCATATCCTTTATGCCAACATTTGAGAACCATGAGCCAGTAGTCTACTGCTACGAGATTCACCTAAAACCAGAATTGCAAGGGTGAGTCAGTCAATGTCGTCTCTCCCGTATTTCAACGGGGTTAAGAGTGAGCCAGACACAGAACACGCGAGACCGTTAAGCTAACTGACATTCGGTAAAGAACTGGTCTAGGCAAGAAACTCATGGGCTATTTCACGGATGTCGCAGAGAACATACCAACCATTGAAAAGACGATGCTCACGTGTTTTGTCAGTAACAAATCCGCACCCAAGTTCTACGAAAAGCTGGGATTCACAAAGGATGACTACTCACCAAGGGAGCGGAAATTACGAGGGGGGAAGGTGGTGATACCCGATTATGTGATACTCAGCCGACCAACGGCTTCTCAAAAGGTTGACAACTCGCGGGCGCATCAGCCTGGACGTTGATCAACACTGTCATAAGATGCAACCACGGATTCTGCCATGTTGCAGTTGGATGCAACTCGTATTACGTCCTTATATTGGTGTGAAACGAATAGATTGCAACAAACAAATCCAAGCAAAACTCCGACTGGTTATTATTTCTCGAGTTGTTCAAGTCTAATGGATGACCCAACCATTATAAAGTGCCCCTTTTTCTAAGAATATCATCACAACACGGAACTTCGCAGTGGTGACCGAACTCTATCTAGACTGGCCCGTCAGACTAAAGCCCAAGCTGAGAGCTGTCCTCGACATCCTGCGATTCCTACTGGACACGAGTGCGATAGCTACCTGCTTCGAGACGTTGGCTGGCTGCAGGATTGCTAACCATCCATCACATGTCGGGCTGTTGAGACTAGCCGGCTTGGGCAGCATTAATATTGGGATGCTGGAGATCTTCTGCAAGCCGCAAAGATCCCTCTTCAGGACCCCTCACCAAGGCTGACACGCTGGGGCTTTTGCCAGCACACTCCACTACCGTTCAAACCATGTCAGCCTTAGGACGCTAATTAAAGCCTGGGCTGAACAGCTAGGAACGGGCTGCGTAGCTCTGCTGCGTCTGCTGCGTCTGTTCGGCTGTGCTGGACCTTGCCGGGCAATATTTTGCTTGCCGGACTCGTGCAGAGCTGGACAAGCTGCACGGCCATTATGAGACACAGCATCCAGTACCAATGTGGTAGGTAGCTCGATGCAACCTAGGGATCGTTTCCCATCATTCTTCCGAGCTGAATGAGCTAAGAGGTGTCCCCTGGCTCCGCTGCTGACCCTGCTGTCGCTCATTGAAATGAAGGGCGCCCTAGCTAAACATGGAGGCTTAGAGCTGAACACTTTGCGAGCTTGTCCGTGATACGCCAGCCCGAAACAAAAGGCGATTGCCGTGCTGAGACAGAAGCCCGTAGGCCGTGGGGGTTTCTCTCATAAGGCGCCGTTATCGTCTACTTGGTCTCTCTTCTTCTTCTCTTCCGTCCTCCCTCAGACACACTCTTTCTCCGTTGCTTTGCCTGAGTTTTTCTTCAACTTGACTTACGCATCAATCACAATGGCTCAACAGTACTCTCAGGGACCCAATGTCCAGAACCAGGAATGGCAGAGCAACCTCTGTGATTGTTCACCCTGCGACTCTTGCATGCTCAGCACTTTCTGCCCTTGTATCCGTATGTGATATCTCCCGGGACCATTTTGAATGCAATTACATGATTAACATTTGGATTTATAGTCTTGGGTAAAACTTCCGACCGTATGAGAGATCCTACCATGCAGACTGCCGATACCTGCAATAGCGATGCCCTTGTCTTCTGTGCTATCCAGTGTGTGACTGGTTGTGGTTGGATGTGAGACTTATACCCGAAGGCCTGGCTCGAGCTATCAACTAATATCCTACTCCCAGCTACTCCATGATGAAGCGTGGTGAGATCCGTGAGCGATTCGGCATCAAGGGTAGTGGCATGAATGATTGCTGTGTCAGTTACTGGTGTCTCTGCTGTGCTCTCATCCAACAGGATAACGAAGTAAAGGCTCGTCTTACCCAGGGCCCAATCACCCAGGGCTATCAGGCCCAGAAAGAGGGCATGCACATGCCTACCTCTCCTCCCCCCCAGCAACAATACCCGGACCAAAAGCCTCAACCCCAGCCTCAACCCCAACCTCATCCTCATCAGCAGATGCATCCTCAACAGCAGGCTCCTCATCTCGACTATCAGCTCCCTCAGCACGGGTACCAGTCTCCTCAGCCTCAAGGATCATACCCTCCTCATCAGCCCCAGCCCCAGTATTAAGCAGATTATTTGACCAGGGGAAATTCAGTAGGATGGAGCGATACAGTCACCGGCGTGACACTAAAAAAGCAAAGAAGACATGTGAATTTACGAGTGCGGACGGGTACGCGCCAACGGACTATACCCAGTGACTGAAGACAGTCGTTTTTCTTTTACTATTTCTTAAAAGATTCTGTTTCGTCTCTCTTTACCCGAGTTAATATACTGTACAAGACTCAAAACATCTACCAAAGCATCATCTGCCACTATGTCCTTTCAACTACCTAGTTGGGTGCGAAACTCAAAGAGTAAATCAGAGAGTAATGGAAATCTAAACTTTCCAACCTCAGCTGGAAAACCCTTGTAGGTTACCAGTAAGAAATTTCCAGCTTGCTTTTCCTTTCAGGGCATGGCCTTGTTTTTCTGTCATGATGCTTTCCAGGATTACGGTCTGTGCATGGATATTTCGGTGATTCCCATCGTGCACGGCGGGTCCGATGGTCGGAACCGCAGCGGAATGAGGCCATTGAGGTTACAATTGAGTAAGGTTTAAGCAGTATGATATGATAGCTTAGTCTAACGTCGAATAAAATACACAATTCTGCACAGGTGCTGATGTTGGGCCGCAGGACTTTTGGCAATCACAAGCAACATCACTACTCGGACTGACCGGCAGCACTTCAGTATTCTGAGGGTATCAATAAAATTTTCATTCATGACCTCTGTCCCTGTCGTTTAATCAGACTGACAGCAAAACGCCCGCGCCGCACCTCTAGTGGTTGGACAAACGCCTATTCAGATCTACGGTTATCGAGGCTCTTTATCCTCAACCCAAAATCCCTCTGAATATTGTGCCCAATTCCCCAATGCAAGTGATTGCATGTAAATCAACCATCCCATTTTTTCCGTATCCCAATCCGTCCATCATCATCCTATCATTGTTTCCATCCATATATCATTACGCGTAAAGCTTCTTCTCGTAAGACTCCATGTTGACGTTACCCTCCAATTGGGCGCTCGCCGTGCGGAGCTCGAAGCGCAAGTCACCAACCTCAGCACTCTCGTGCATGCCCTTCAGACTGGTCATACCGCTGTCCTGGAGAGAGTGCTTGAGACCAGCTGCGAGGTAGGGAACGAACTTGTTGATCGAACTATTGATTGTTAGCACTTCACGATTCGATTCAGCTTAGGAGAAGACTTACCCTCGGTGAGCCACAGCACCCGAGACACCCTGAGCAACCAGGACGCTGTCGCCCTCAGAGAAGTAGCGGGCAGTTCCAGCGTTGCTCTTCTGGCTATCCTTGCTACCGTTACCGGCCTTCTTGTCCTGCATAGCATCGATACTTCCCATGCCTCGGTAAGCCTTCACAAGCTTACCCTCGCGAGAGACGAAGGAAGTACCAGGGGACTCAGTGGTACCAGCCAAGAGACCACCCATCATGATGGTGGAGGCACCCAGAGCAAGACCCTTGACGATGTGGCCAACGTTCTGAATACCACCATCGGCAATGCAAGGAACACCGAAGCGAGCAGCGAAGCGGCTGACGCTGTACACAGCAGCAGCCTGAGGACGGCCGACAGCCATAACCTCCTGTGTGATACAGGCAGAACCACTGCCCATACCAATTCGTAGACCGTCAACACCAGCGGCGATCAGAGAAGCAGCTTGCTCTCGGGTCACGACGTTTCCGCCGATGACATCAACACCAGGGAACTCGCTCTTGACCCACTTGATCATCTCAATCTGGTACATACTGTTACCCTGGGAGCTGTCCAGGATAACAATGTCAAGACCGGCGTCAACCAGCTTCTTCAGGCGAAGCTTATCCTCGGGACGAGTGCCAATGGCAGCAGCGCAGAGGAGTTGCTTGCTGTCGGGAAGCTTGGAAGCATTGGGGAAATGCTGGTTCTTGGTCAAATCGGAGCGGGAGATCATAGAGACGATGTTGAAGTCCTTGTCGACGATGGGGAGCTTGCCCTTCTTGGACTTGGAAAGACTCTTGTTGGCTTCGAGGAGGGTGACGTGCTCAGGAGCAGTGACAAGATCAGTAACCATGACATTAGCAACGGGCTGGTCAAGATCCTCCTCGAACTGGAGGTCTCTGTTGGTGACGATACCCAGGAGCTTGGAACCAAGCTTGCCATCGGCTGATTTTTTTTCTTGTTAGTCAAATATTCTGGTGCGGGGCAATGTGACCATAGAAAAAAATTGAAGTATGATGGTTGTTCATAGTAAGAATATCCTCACGACCGTAGTCTATACAGTGGAACGAAAGTTATATAAAAAGGGTGTATAATCATGCAACCAGGTGTGTGAAGGGTAAAAGGGCATTGGGTGATATCACTTACCAGTAACTGGGAAACCACCGAAACCCCACTTCTCCTTCAGAGCCTTGGCCTCACCAACGGTGGTGTTGCGATCAATGACGACAGGGTCGAGGATGAAACCGTTCTCGTAACGCTTG
Organism: Fusarium nurragi; assembly: GCA_012977755.1. Lineage (NCBI taxonomy): Eukaryota > Fungi > Ascomycota > Sordariomycetes > Hypocreales > Nectriaceae > Fusarium > Fusarium nurragi. The sequence continues at coordinate 379,268 of JAALXI010000046.1, forward strand.
ACCTTGCGGACCATGTCGGCCTGGGCCTCAGGAGAGCAGTTGTGGTGAATAACACCGAGACCACCCTGGAGAGCCATGTGGATGGCCATCTCGTGCTCCGTGACAGTGTCCATAGGGGACGAGATGAAGGGGGTCTTGAGGGTGATACGCTTAGTGATAGGCGCATCGAGAGAGACTTCAGAGGCAGCGAAGCCAATGTAGCCGGGGAGGAGCAGGAAGTCATTGTAGGTAAGACCACCGTGCTTGGTTGTGTCCATGAGCTCGTGGATGTCGAGGCCATCCTTCATCTTGTACTCCTTCAGCACCTCGAGGGCTGTGGTGTGGTCGAGAACTGAGCCAGACATGATGGGCGAGGCAGTAAAATAAAGAGTAAACAAGAGAAAGGATAAGTAAAGATGAGGTCGAAGACGAGACGAGTCGATGAGCAAGCTCTGGCCTTTGTATCGACTGCTAAGATTGATAGAACGCTTCTTCCCGAAAGAAAGAAAGAAGAAAAGAATGATGGTGCCGCCTCAAAAACTTTTTTATGGAACGGGCCCTGCGGGACCGGATCCTGTGGGGCAGCTCCTTCTCTCTTTGGACGGCAGACCTGTCGAGGCAAGTGGGGCTTCCTTTTTTTTTTCAAGCTCTTGCTTTTTTTTTTGTTTTGTCTACGTTGTCTACAACTCGTTAGAGTTCTTAGGGGTCCATTTCACTAGACACCGTCTTACCCTATATCAAGTACAGATCGTGATCAACAGCTCAAATAATAACATACTTGACGAGCATTCATAAAGCTCAGTGTAGTCATGACCATTCTACCATATCTACCCTGACGTAGAATCATTCAACACCCTGGTTCAGTTTTTGTGTCGAGCCCGGAGCCATGGAATGTTGCTTTCAACATGATATTTGACGTTTGATCTGCCTGCCCACGAAGTAATAACTTATGCCCAACACTTATAGTTCACCACTGCGCAGTCAATGGTGACCAAGCACTCAAAGACTGAAGTGAACCTTGACCTCAACGTCATTGCTCCATCGACTTTCAAGATCCAATTCCTTCCATGCTTTTCCAATGTCGATCTCAAGTACGTGGCTGTCGATCTTCGAAATAGCCACAGCATGTAGAGGTATCGTCTTTTCTTGAACGGTGATCAAGAAATCCCCTTCGATCGTCATAGTAGGAAGTGCAGAGACATATATTCCTAAGGATTGTGAGAAATTTGCACGATATGAACATATATTCTTGCTCACCTAGAATACCAAATGCTTTGATGCGTGTGTCAATCAAGACACGGCCGTTTTCACGCTGCTGAATGTCATTCATAAACATTGCTGCAGCACCAGCCATTTTACCCAACAGACCCAAGTTGGCCACTGAAACGTCGTCATTCTTCTTACTGGAGAGGCGTGTTAGAGGAAATGCGGAGAGTATCTCGTATCCTCGAACCGGCAGTGATATCGTGAACAAGGATACCGGCCCATCAATTTTAGTCGGCTGTGAAACCTTACCAGTGGTATGGGCGCGAACGACATATTGAAGGTCGGTGATTACACCAGGGAAATCTGAAAGGGCAACAAGTTCAGTCAGTGGCCGGGAAGAGATGTTGAAGATGGCCAATATAGGATTGCCAGTATGCGACGCTCCTACGGCCATGATTAGTCCTGGCCAGTCATTGCATCTCTGAGAGGTTCTTACTATGATAGCTTCCTACTTTGAGGAGTAGATCATCATCATACCCAATATAAGGGTCCACGGCCCTTCCTAAAGAGCTTGGCCTAAAAATGACAGTCTTGCCCCACGGAGTAAGACCAGTCATTTGACCGATAAGATCCATGTCATGTTCACCTGGAACATCAGTGATATAGATTGGACCTCCACTAACACATCTAGCTGCGGCATGAAACCTAGAATATTCGTGGACAGTTTGGAACATATCCCAGTCAGGGAGTACATTAAGATGCTTCATGAAGATGGCATTGTGTGCATTCGTCCACACGTGCCAAGGATGTGACGCAGGTATCTCGGGGAAGAAGTCGTCCGAGTTTCGTACCAGAATTGTAGGTCGATTCGTCGGCATCTGCGAATAGAAAAGAGCCTGCGGAAACTGCGACATGCAGGATATCGCCTTTGCACTAAAGTGACGCAAGGTGGAGATAGTCCACGCATCGAGATACGTGTTGATGAGATCTCGACGAGGTGAAGCTTCAATCCATGTATCTACCATGAACTGAGAATCAGTCTTGACGGCATCAATCCCAGCATCCGAAAGGAATCTGTAAAAGTCGTCATAGAACCGGTTGACATCCTCTTGAGCAATGACAGTCATCTTGCCGCCCAGTGGGAGGTTGCGACGGTCAGCGTCCTCTCGTGTCACCTCGATAGTCTTGTATGTCTTTGCAAGCTTGCCATCAGGGGCAATACCACCCCAATACCCTAGCAGTGCATGCCAGACAGCGATGTGTTGAATGTGTGGGTGGTTTTCCCGAATATGGGATACAGTGACCTTCAGACCCTTAGGAAATGCCTTGGGCTCAGCTTCAAAGTCGTTCCAACCATACTGAAACTGGCTGGGGCCACGGTAATCGATCGACTGCCAGTTGTCATCGATGATGAGACTCGAGACCTTGATGTTGTGCTCACCTAATTTGTCTAGAGCATCGAATATCTTCTGGTCTGTCAGTCGTTGTCCCAAAGCGTTCCAAGTACCTATGTAGTGTTAGTTCACACTTGGTTCGTCAGATGCGAGCAAGAATGAGAACATACAAAACCCTAACCCATCAAACCAGTATTCCAGCCACTCTGGCTTAAAGTCATTCGCCAATACTGATAGCTCCCGAGACCATTCTTCACTGGCTTGCTTCGTCTCTGCCACCAGGTTTCTAGCATGATACATTACAGAAGCAACAGCGTTGTCGAAGTTGTCTCCCTCCGAAACAAGAATGACAGCCTTTTCATCCGAAAGGCCGTCGTTTCGAGCCTATAGAGTCAGGACCTGCACCAAAGCATGCCACACGGACTTACATGAACATGGAGTTTCCCATCAGACTCGCTTCGAAACACCGGCAAGACATGACTGATACCGCTGACAGCAAGGAACACGAGATTCTTGCCCCGAGGACTTAAGAAAGAACAAAGAACTCCGTCTTTATCGAGGGAAAAGTGTGACTTTCCATGGCGAGGGGCAAGCCAGGGCGACCATAACCGGACAAGAGAGAACCATCTACACCCGATTAGACGGTTGCTATAGGTTTTTGACACGCCTTCATATCTACCAATCACACTTACCTTGCAAAAGAGCCCCAAGGGGTACCAATCGTGATGTCTCTATAGGTAGAATCATTTCCGTTGGCAGGCGGAATGGCTGATTCAAGCGCCCAGAGTGAGGTTCCAGGTGACTGACTTAAGCACGACTTGATAGTCCAATCTTTAGTGCTGAGATCAGGAATCAGATCGGATAAGTTATCAGACGAAACTCCGACAGAGGCATTCAAAATCAAGCCATCGTTGAGACCTTGTTCATCGCGGATCCATCTCCAATCGGCATCTGGACTATGTCGAAACTTCAGAGTAAATTGCACTGATGCGTCAAATGAGAAGGATGAAGTGAAATAGAAACGGGACATTGAATCATCCAACGTCTGCAGAGTTTGAGGGCTTGGAGCCTCCCTGGCAGAGACAATTTCCAAGTCTTTCCAGTCTGAGCCATCTACTGAATGCCATAATGATATCTCCCAAGGCTCATCGGCACGAGACTTGGGAATCTCAAGAACAGCCGTGAAGGTGATGCCCTTGCCTCGGACGGAGCTAACTTTCCCCAGAGGCGGAAAGCTTTGCAAAACAACTTTCATGTCTTCAGCAACCGGGGGAGGAGCAGACCTCTGTTTAGCGATATAGATTGCCTGGAAGACGTCGCCAAAGTTGTAACCGTTAGATGGCATCGCAATTAAACAAGAACAAGAGGTGCAGATTGTAGAGAAGAAATATATTTATTTAGCCGGCAGAATTAGAAGCTCGGACTTTTCGTGGATGAAGCTTAAGACTTTGTTTGGAAACGTGAGGATAAATTCGTAACAATCATACAATCACATTAGCAATGTTGACGCTGGTGAAGATCATGTGTAGTTGTCGGGCTGGAGGCTCATTGGGTCATAGTGGAGATTGGATAGAGCTAGTGGTGGTTAGTAATTAGAGCCTCCTATTGGCTGTAGCCTGGATTCTGGGTCGCTCTGATTCGGGGACGGTCGGAATGACTAAGCTCTGCGCCTTATTACTCAGGCTGCAAATCATCTCAGTAAAGCTTCTAGCCGAGCCAGATCGAAAGATTTCATCAAACCACTCAATTCAGTGTCGACCCTCCAAACCTGCGTCATGGCGTCCCGGAGACTGGCTTTGAACCTCTCGCGAGGTCTGCGAAACCGTTCTGGTTTCTCAGCTGTCGCTCCCTTCACACGAGGCTTTGCCACTCCCTCTACCGTCGGCAAGACTCAGACTTCAACTCTCAAGAATGGATTGACTGTGAGCATCATCATCCGAGGTCAATTGGCTTCGACAATCACTTCGGAATGTACGCCTGACAATTTCTACTACTAGATCGCTACCGAGCACTCGCCCTTTGCGCAAACATCGACTGTCGGTGTCTGGATCGATGCCGGTTCCCGGGCTGAGACTGACGAGACTAACGGTACCGCCCACTTCCTTGAGCATCTCGCTTTCAAGGTTCGACAACCTATCAATTGGCCGAGATCCATCATTAACAATGTTACCAGGGTACCGCCAAGCGAACTCAGCAGCAACTGGAATTGGAGATTGAGAACATGGGTGGTCACCTGAACGCTTACACTTCGGTCAGTCGGATGAAGGGATACGAGGTTGAACGATACTAACATACCCCCAGCGCGAGAACACCGTCTACTTCGCCAAGGCTTTCAACTCTGATGTTCCTCAGTGCGTCGACATTCTCTCCGATATTCTCCAGAACTCCAAGCTCGAGGAATCCGCCATCGAGCGTGAGCGCGACGTTATCCTCCGAGAGTCCGAGGAGGTTGAGAAGCAGGTCGAGGAGGTTGTTTTCGATCACCTCCACGCTACCGCTTTCCAGCACCAGCCCCTTGGCCGCACCATCCTCGGCCCTCGCCAGAACATCCGCGACATCACCCGAACCGAGCTCACCGACTACATCAAGAACAACTACACTGCTGACCGCATGGTTCTCGTTGGAGCCGGCGGCATCCCCCATGAGCAGCTCGTTGAGCTTGCTGAGAAGCATTTCGCCGGTCTCCCCTCCAGCGGACCCCAGACTGGTGCCTACCTCCGCTCCAAGCAGAAGGCTGACTTCATGGGTTCTGACGTCCGTGTCCGAGATGATGGCATGCCCACTGCTAACATCGCCCTCGCCGTTGAGGGTGTCAGCTGGAACTCCGAGGACTACTTCACTGCTCTCGTTGCTCAGGCTATCGTCGGCAACTACGATAAGGCTGTTGGCCAGGCTCCCCACCAGGGCAGCAAGCTCAGCGGCTGGGTCCACAAGCACGATCTTGCTAACAGCTTTATGAGCTTCTCAACCAGCTACAACGACACTGGGTAAGTTTTAACATGGTATCTCTAACTATATTATAACTAACATTTTTTAGTCTCTGGGGTATCTACCTCGTTTCCGACAAGCCTGACCGAGTTGACGATCTCGTCCACTTCGCCATCCGCGAGTGGATGCGTCTCTGCATTAACGTCAGCGCCTCCGAGACCGAGCGTGCTAAGGCTCAGCTCAAGGCCTCTATCCTCCTGTCACTCGACGGCACCACCGCCGTTGCTGAGGACATTGGCCGACAGCTCGTCACCACTGGCCGCCGTATGGCCCCTAACGAGATTGAGCGCAAGATCGATGCTATCACCGAGAAGGACATCATGGACTTTGCCAACCGAAAACTTTGGGACCGGGATATTGCTGTCAGCGCTGTGGGAACTATTGAGGGTCTCTTCGACTACCAGAGACTTCGCAACACCATGAAGCCCAAGTTTTAAGGTAGAGAGGGCTTAGTGGGATTGTGAAAATCGAGATCAGGGTATAGAGTGTATGAGATACCGTTTTACAGGCCTAGTGTACCATAAGATTTCCTCTGTTCATACTAGGTAACATGGAGTTGTGATAATTGTGCCTTGACTGTACTTGTGAGTCTTGTAATATGGAGGTTCTAATACCTTCTCAGATAGGTTCCAGTCAAGCTGTTATTTGAAGAAGTATCTAGGGGATGATACGATTATTGTTGTATGAGATAGCAGGGACGTCACGAAGTTCCCATGCGTATTTAGCTGCGTATTTTGCGACATGTAGAACTGTTGTTGACGATTGAGATTTTCTCTCCAAACTTGTATAGGCAAAAGAAATAAGCCAATTTTTGAAACGACGCTTTTGCCTTTGTGCGACTGTTGATCTTGATGTTGGGCTGCATCCCTTCATGTTGGATGGAGCACCATTTGCATATCTTTATAAAACAGGTATCGATTACTCACTGCCCACATTGATCCGAACGCCATTAACACCATTTGCAAGTGTTCCGGTTTAGACATGTCCGTTGCTTGGCATGACGGACACCTAGCCCTCCTCTGCCATTTCCTCGTCGACGTCCTCACCAAACATGTCCTCAACCGTTCCACCTTCCACGCCATCTCCGCCAATGTCCTCGGGTTCAGGGCCTTCAATGCCCTCCATGGCATCGCCCCCTTGATCCTCCTCCTCCTCTTCTTCATCCGCCTCATCCCACATGTCCTTCAGGCCCCAGCTCGTCCCACTAAGCACGAACCGCTCGCTTGGTAGTCGGACACCCCATTCGCTAGGCACAATCTTGGGTAGTGCCACCTTGTTTCGCTCGCGCGCAAGCTCTTGCATGTAGTCCTTACTAATACCTCCACCGGCGTTTCCTCCGCGGTACTGGAAGTTGAGTCGCGAGGCAATGGCGAGCTTAACGGCATTGGCTGTGACTGCAGCGTCACCTGCGGGTGCCGAGATGGCGCCAGCGTTTGCTGATGGCTTAAGGCCTGCCTGTGTGACATATGGGTCGCCGGAAAGATGTAACGCATCGCTAAGTACAGAGGACGTATGGCGGTAGGCGAAATCGAGAAGTAAGAGAGGTACGCGCTGCTCGTAAGCAGTAACGCCTTGCGACGTGAGTAGGAGCTCGATAAGACGGGAGTCGCGTGGTCGAGGGGCGGTTGTCGATGGTGCAGCAGGGGGACCGTTCTGTGAGGCTGCAGCAGTAGGTTGACTCGAGGAGGCGGCGGTAGTTTGTGTGTTTGGTACTGTTTGTGAAGTGCCTGCTGATGAGGCCGGGACCCCATTGGTCTGTGGCTGGCTCGATGTCATCTTGAATGATGATATGCCTCGGAATAGATATCGGAGTTGCGATTAATTATTAGATAGTCAAGATGATTGCGCGCGACCAGCATTCGCATGTCGCGCCTGGCCAGAATGGATCACGCGTATGCTCTGGGTGAATTAGATTGGTAGATGATAGATGGTGTGTTCTGGAAAGGGGGCACCCTAGATTTCGGTAGAAGTTGAGGAGAAGCCAATGTGCCAAGCTGTGAGTTTATTGAATCTCGAATTATTTCCCATGCGACGGTGAACATGCCGCTTGCTGCTCGTCGGAGGCTTTGATAATCCGAGATACGGATGTTCGCACAGACCACACCTTAAATCCTGTTCACTGGCGTCAGCCGGATTTCGAGGTTGCTTTGGCAGGGAAAGAACGATGGAGGGGCAAAGAGTAAAGGGTGCCCCACCAAATTTCCGCCGATGCAGGAGGACTCAGTCATTACCTCAACTTTTCCTCGGATGATCGGCCTTGACTCACAGGCAACATCATCTTGACAAGTTACTTTACCTGGCAGACTTCTAACAATTACATTACTCCAATTCGATTTGTCTGTCTCACTACAACATGGAGACAACCCTCCCCCTGCCGTTCTTAGTGAGCGTTGCCAGTCCCAACGATCAGACTACCAATCATGGCCTTAGCCGTCAAGAGGTTGCTCTTCTTGGAGCTCCATTCTATGAGACAGCTTCTAAGGATTGCGGTCATCCCAGTGCCGGTATCAATGTTCACATAGACGCCACAAATCTGAAAAATCCCGACGAAGTGATTGCTCTGCTAGATGGCGGGGTAAGAACGGTATTCGTAACTTCAGAGTCTTACTCAGAGTATACCGAGTATGGCGCCCGAGTTATCCCCAGCGTTTCCACTCTCGATCTTTCTCCCGCTACGGAGAATGGCCTGTTGGTCAAGGACTTCAACATCTCATCAAGCGACGTCGACAAGTTCGTCGAGGATGCCCAGGCCAAGAAGCTCAAGAACCTTTACATTAAGCCAGCTCCCGGGACCGATATCAAGAAATTCGTCGAGATAGCCAAGAGGGCCAATTCCATCCCTATTCTTCCTTCCACAAGCTTGACGACCGACAAGAACGATTCGAACCGGCTATTGTTGTCCAAGATCATCGCATCATACTGGCAGTCCGACCGAACTGACGGCCTTATTCCTACTGTGGTCACTGATGATGCCGGAATTGCCCTTGGTCTCGCTTATACCAGCGAAGAAAGTATGTTGGAGGCGTTACGAACACAAACTGGCGTATACCAGAGCCGCAAACGCGGCTTGTGGGTGAAGGGACTTACCTCCGGAGACACTCAGGAGCTGCTGCGAATTGGTCTCGACTGTGACAACGACACCCTTAAGTTTGTGGTCAACCAGAAGGGTCGCTTCTGCCACCTGCAGCAGTTCGGATGTTTTGGTGATCTCAGTGGTATTTCTGCACTAGAGCAAACACTCAAGTCTCGAAAGGAGTCTGCCCCTGAGGGCTCCTACACTGCTCGCCTGTTTTCCGACGAGAAGCTCCTGCGAGCAAAGATTATGGAGGAGGCAGAGGAGCTGTGCGATGGAAAAACTAAAGAAAATATCGCTTTTGAGGCTGCTGATCTGATTTACTTTGCTTTGACTAAGGCTGTTGGCGCGGGCGTCAGTCTCGCTGACATCGAGGCAAACCTGGATGCTAAGAGCCTCAAGGTCAAGAGAAGAACCGGCAATGCCAAGGGCAAGTGGGCTGAGAAGGAGGGTATCAAGACCGAGGCAGCCCCCTCGAAGCCGTCACAGTCGCCAGCTGAGAAGACAGCTAATGGACGTATCGCTATGGAGCGAGTCGATTCTTCAAAGATCTCAGATGCTGGCCTCGTGGAGAAGCTCAAGAGACCTTCACAAAAGTCCCCTGAGGCTATCTTGAACATCATCAAGCCAATCATCGAGGACGTACGGACAGGTGGCGACAAGGCTGTTCTGGCTTATACCCACAAATTCGAGAAGGCAACTTCTTTGACATCTCCTGTTCTCAAGGCTCCTTTCCCTAAGGAACTTATGGACATTTCCCCTGAGACTATCGAGGCCATCGATGTCTCTTTCGAAAACATCCGTAGATTCCACTCTGCCCAGCAGGAGGAGAAGTCCCTCCAGGTTGAGACTATGCCCGGTATTGTCTGTAGCCGCTTCGCAAGACCCATTGAGAGAGTCGGTCTTTACATCCCTGGCGGAACCGCCGTTCTCCCTAGCACTGCCCTGATGCTCGGTGTACCAGCTATGGTCGCTGGCTGCCAGAAGATCGTCTTTGCTTCCCCTCCTCGATCTGATGGTCGCATTACCCCTGAAATTGTCTACGTCGCTCACAAGGTCGGTGCCGAGAGTATTGTCTTGGCTGGTGGTGCTCAAGCTGTTGCTGCCTTGGCGTACGGTACCGAGAGCGTAACCAAGGTTGACAAAATTCTTGGACCTGGAAACCAGTTCGTGACTGCGGCCAAAATGCACGTCAGTAACGACACCAACGCTGGTGTCGGTATCGATATGCCTGCTGGACCCTCAGAGGTTCTCGTCGTCGCAGACAAGGACGCCAACCCTGCTTTCGTTGCCTCCGACCTGCTCTCCCAAGCTGAGCACGGTGTTGACAGCCAGGTTATTCTGATTGCTATTGACCTCAGCGAAAAGGAGCTCCAGGCTATCGAAGATGAAGTTCACAACCAGGCCATGGCGCTTCCTCGTGTCGGCATTGTTCGAGGCTCTATTGCTCACTCTATTACCGTCCAGGTTAAGGACATCAAGGAGGCCATGCGTATCAGCAATGAGTATGCTCCTGAGCATCTCATCCTCCAGATCAAGGATGCCGAGAAGGCTGTTGATCAGGTGATGAACGCCGGCAGTGTTTTTATCGGCCATTGGACCCCTGAGAGTGTTGGTGACTACTCTGCCGGTGTCAACCACTCTTTGCGTAAGTTCTCTCTCTAGCTTCCAACATTATGACTGTTACTAACTGTTGTCACAGCTACTTATGGCTTTGCTAAGCAATACTCTGGTGTCAACCTGGGCTCATTCCAGAAGCACATCACCAGCTCCAACCTCACCGCCGAGGGTCTCAAGAACGTCGGAACTGCCGTCATGCAACTGGCCAAGGTTGAGGAGCTTGAGGCTCACAGAAGGGCTGTGGAGATTCGACTTAACTATCTGAAGCAACAGCAGTAGATCAGGAACGTGAAAATGGCGTATGTAGATGATAGATGGGACATCTTTTAGGATAGGGGTTTTGGACTTGGGAGTAGAGGTTGTCAATATATGCACATAACTTGTGCCATAATAGGTCGAAGGTAAAAATGCAAAACTTGCTCGAGCAGTATTTTAAGCCTGTCAAACAACAAAAGCTTTTTTCTGTACAGTATGCCATAGTATGATCACAAGTACAACGAAATGCTTAACGCCACGCTATGCTCCAGTATGCCTGAAACCCCGTCTTCTTCTGGTCCCCGTTCCCTTCGTCGCTGTGCGCCCACATCTGAAGATTCCAATCTCGTTATCTATGAAAATCAACCCGAAAACGACATAAAAAGACACAGCCTTGGATGCGATTACGTCTTACTGACTGTCTGGTGCAACAGCAACAGCCTCGGCAGCCTGTTCGTGATACTTAGCTTCCCATCATTTCACTTCATTTCACTTCTCAATGGAGAGATGACCAACCCCTGTGATTTGTTGGGCGAGAACGTCCTCTTTAAGGTGAGCTGTGCTCCTCTGTTTGGTGAGAGCGACCCCGGGGACATCCTCGCCTTCGTCTTCCTCCTCATGGCCTTCCTTACCATCTTCGTAAACTTCGTCTTCATCATCTTCTTCGTAAGCTTCCTTCAAGTCGCGCGTCATGGACGCCTTCAGGCGCTCTTCATCGACGCTGCCACCCAAAACGCTTGCGGCTTCGGCAAATTCGTCCATGGATACACGGGAGATGTAACTGTCGACTAGTCCTTCAGCGAGCCCATCGACATCTTCGTCGATCTCGCCATCCTCTTCATCGTACTCCTCTTCATCGTCGCCATATTCACTGGTGGGCCCTTCTGGGCCATTGTCGTCCCCGTCGTCGTCTTCATCGCTCTCGCTTGCTGAAAAGTCACCAATGGCCAGAGGATCATCTCTCCAGTATGTGAAGTCTGTATACTCCTCACCGCCACCTTTTACCAGTGTGCTCACGGGAGGGAAGTAGTGATCAACAACTTCGTTGATGTTCACGTAACTCATCTTGAGCTTGTTGAGAGTCAAGAGATCCAAAGACACTTCAGAATTGGAGTTGATGGTGAAAATGCGGTTTCGCGGAACATCGACGGTTCGGTAAGATATTTGATCAGTCAAACGATTTCCATAGCCAGCGTAGAAAGGCGTACGGTCTGGGCCGTACAGGTTCCGAATATCTCGAAGAGTAGCCATCTTGAAGATGTGGGGTTTGCGAAGATAGACCTCTCGTCTCAATGCAGCCATAGTTCGATCTGGCGACAGAATTGTCGGCCCCGGAGGCATTCTGTACCCATCCTGCACGATACCAGCCAGGTATGCCCTTGTAGTATCAGACTGTCCAACGGATCGACTAGTAAGATACATGATGTTGTAACCGTTGGCGGAAATATCGCTGTATAACTTGGCAACACCTGAGTGTGTCCAGTCACGGCCAATCATGTTTAGCACGTGGCCGAGGGCATCCGACTTTGTGATGGTGCCGTCGATATCAGAAATAACGACAGGCGTCTCATGCCTCCAGAGATACATGTTTGCCTTGCAGGTAGCTCGATTGACAGTAAAAGCCATCGAGTTTGCGCCAGGCTGTAGCTTGAGGTCCTTGAGTTGCTGGCTAGTCAATCGCAAGGTTTTGGCGTAATTCCTGTTGGGGTCTCCTGCGTGGCCCGAAGAGCCCGGCGGCGTGCGGGGAGGTGTTTGCAAGTCCATAGGACCAGCATCAGACTCGGCTCGACGATGCAAGAGGACAGGCGAGGCGGTCGCATCACTACTGTCGCTCTGGTATCCAGGATCTGAAATAGCGTCGGCTGCAGTAGCCCTACGATGCGACTGTAAAGACGCCTCGATGGTCTTGTTCATAGCAGCCTGCTTGGCCTCCTCACTGCTGTAAATCCACAGATTTCCATGCTCATCGAAGCCAAAAAGCGCGCCGATGTCATAGTTTCCATCCAGCTCTTCAGAAAGGATCTGGCGGGCAAGAATCTCGGCCCGAAGAACATCCTCCTCATTGCCCTTGAACCCAGTCATGTCCAGCATCAGGTCACCAGTATCGGTTACCTTGCAGGGAATGCTTGCGGCGGACAGCCCCTTAGACAACGCCCTGGCACGTTCAAGCGCATCTCCTGGTGGAGGGCTGGAAGAACGTTCTGAAGCAATGTGTTCGTCGTCATCGGCAGAACTGTTTCCATCCAGGCCGCGGCTGCGGGCGCTCGGTCGGAGGATATCGTCGCTATGCGGTCGATATGCTTTTGAAGACCAGTCGCCGGACACTGGGCGAGCACTGGAAAGTTCGGGGGATGTCGAGAGCGGTGTGATCAAGCCTGCTCTATTGTAAGCCTATGTTTGTTGAGAAGGGCGGCCATGTACATACCATTGTCGTTCCCTTTCTTATAGAGAACAGAAGGAGGCGGCCGCTTAGGCTTGGACTCGGAAGCATCCAGCTCGAATGCTTCTGGCTCCTGCAAGCCAGCACCAGGCAGTTCTGCATTGAGTGGTGGACTGCTCGCAGGACTGGAGGCGGGAGAAACGAGAGGCGATGTCTGTAGTGACTGAGGAATCCTATCTGTGGTCTCGAAAACGAAGAAGGCCTCGCCGCCCTCACCAAGCTTCATGGAATAGCTTTGCTTCACGCCATTGACCTTGAATTCGACCTTCTTGTCTGAAGGCCGCAGGAGAGAGAACTTTCCAAACCGGACGTGGAACGGGGAGCAGACTAGGGAGCCATCCTCGTGTTCGACGACAATGACATCAATAGCACCGCTTAGAGTCGCGGGGTTGATTGAATTCCAAGCTGTCGAGACAGACTCGCTGAGGCCGCGCACATACTGCATCTTGCCTCGTGGGGCAGCGGACGTCGTATGGTAGAGATTTGATCTCTTGTGGGTGTTGATCGCAAGTTAGAGTAACAGCAGCGGCTTGTGGCAGGGGATGTTGGACGGCGATGCGAAGGACTCGAATATGCTGACGCTCTCAAGAGAAGGATGCAACAGCAGAGAACGGAAGAGCCCAGGGCCCTAGGGAAGTTTATCTGAATACAGGAAGGGGGGTTAAAGCGTACAGTAAGTGAGAGGTATGCAGACGAAATTCTAAGGTCGGATAGAAAGTAGAAAAGATGGAATGGAATGCGGATTGTTGGGGAGCAGTTTGGTTCGAGCCGGGTTTGAGGTGAGCGCAGCGAAACGTGGTGGACGGAAGTACCAAGTACAAAGAGGACGCGGACCTCTTTTCTTCTTCTGCTTACCCCAGTCGCCCAGTCGATTAGAGCAGGCGAAGACGTCACCAGAAATTTGGAGAAGTCTTTGGTTGCAAAGTTTGAGTTTTGAGCGACGAACAATGAAATCTCTCACAGAGTGGCTGACCGAAGTACAAAGAGGGAAGACTCAGTAATATTGTCGCAACAAGGCAGCGTCTGGCTCCTGTCGGGTCTCACAGCCTAGGAACAAAGAAATCCGTCGGTATAAGCTCAGAATGACGAAGTCGCTGTTGCAGACGTTGAGGGGGCCCAACATGGCCTGCCGTAGTACCCAGTACAAAGGACGCTCCCCCAGGCAGTTCACAGGGGTCTAGCTAGACATCCAGAATCAGGATGGATGCCCCCAGCAGAATCTATCACATGAACGGCTCAGGCGGACAATGTTGCCGAGTTAGAACTTGAATCGTTCGGTTTTCGGGCTATCTCTTGGTCTTTTTGTAGTCCATAGGTCGTTATAATCCTGATTGACGGCTATTTTTTTCAGTTGAGCGCGTCATTCAGAGTTGTGTGTTGATTCTGGTACTCTCAACTCTCATCATTCAACTGATTTTTGTTGCTGATAACTGGACAGTTCGGATAGGCTCTAGGCTGCAAGATTCCATCCATAATGTTTCTGTTCAACGACTGATACGTAAAATGGAGTCAAACCCCTTGCCATATCTCACCGTACTTGACAGCCAGTCGTGCATAACGTGCTCGCTTTGCTCGGTCAGAGTGTGCTTGATTGTAGACACCACTTGTTAGACTGGCGACACCTAGGGATCTCAATTCAGCCACTCCGATTAGCTCCAGGGCCGTACCTAAGCACTCAATGGAGTTCCGGCAGTATCTTGAATTGCCCAGGCATGCTGGCGTTCTCCCATCACCTCCTCGGAATAATATGTGTTCCCAACTTACACGCTCTTGACCGCCCAGAATCAGCCGAGGTAGGTTGACCGGGATGAGCGCAAAAATAATGCCCAGCATATGTATTAACGGTTAAGACGACGCATGAAAACTTTTCAGATAATGGCCAGAACTTGACATCCGGAGACTATACCTACAATTGCCGTTCGGCTTACTGACCTTTTGACACAACGTGACAGTCCACAACTACCCTGTACATTCCGAATAGCATCTAAATGTCACTTGCCCGTCACGGATCTCGATACCGCTACGGAGCCTATACACTAGTAGATCAGTATTCAGTTTACGATGTATGGTGGTTGATAAGTACCGTCTACAGAGACCACCATAATATCAGTGGAGGTTGGTGGAAGAGCCGCGGTCCAAGCACATGTTATTACTAGGGTTATACTCTTCAGATTCCGCATTGTCGGGAATTTCATGCTGGATAGTTCACTGTTATTTATTCAATACACTCATTTGGCCCATTTGGTCAAGAGTATGATATCCTGGCTATCTCTCTGCCGAGGTGATATTGATGTCATTGATTTATCGGACCTCGTGTTCGCAATTCACTAGTTGCGAAGTGTTTCTTGGTATAAAGACAGCCTGTGAGTGGTTCGATACAACAAGAATTCAAAGCTAGATCTGAATTAGTATTATGTAAAACCCCCCCATCTTGAGAGAGTTCTCCGTCAAGTTTGGTGTGGACGGCTTCACATGTTTAGAAAAAAATGGTCCAGAGATGACATCGGTCCTTTATATTCGGGACAGGAATTGCGAGCAAAAGCCTCGGAGAAGGTTGAAGAGCATGGGCACTACGGATAGACAAAGCCCTGATAGCTGTAGCTAAGGCGACGTCCGGCACTTGCTATTGTAGCTACTGAGCTGGCGAGCTGGTAGTGGTGATAAAAACTCATGAATCGTCCTGACAAGGCGAATATGTTATTAGAGTACAGCTTAATCTTGCTTGCTGCAGTTATGGGATTTCTTGTATTCATTGATCATGTACGACTCGTTTTTTTGGTAACCAAGATTGAGTCCAATGGCTCGGTTCTTGCCTGGTCTTACAAACCTTGTGCGTTCTCCGTTGGAGAGCTTTGATGGAAACCACCTGTCGCGCATCTTCAAGGCTTCACGCTCCCTGCAAGGCGCAAGGCGCAAACAGGCGGAAACCCTAAATACGCCTCCATGGTGAAGCCGTGCAGACGGGACATCGAAAAGAGCCGTTGGAAAAGCAAACCATGACGTGTCTTCCGTCTTGAACGTGAATCATCCGCCGCAAACATCATCACTTGACGTTTGAAGCTACCAACTCGGCAGCGCTAGTAGCGCGTCCTACTCGCAAGCGCATTCCAATAAAAATGGTGTAAATATTAGTTCCAAACTATGGATTGATAAACACTGATTTGAGATGTGCGACAACTAGAGTCAATTTGCGGTAAGGACATTAGAGACTCAGTGTACGTTCTGCTTAAGACCATGTCTCATGCCCTCAAGAATTGCGTGCAGGAGAAAACTCGTGGCTAAACGGTTATGCAAATACAGTGCATTGGAAACAGTGATGAACGTCGCAAGGTCCAAAAGATCGCCCAAGAGCGCGACATGGCGCGCAGATATAAGCGCTTTTACCACCCACGCGACACGCAAGACACAGTGCTTGTGAAGATATGCACTGTGATATCTGTAGAAAACAGCAGCCCTGTGGCCTGTGGCTGGGAACTTGCACTCTGCGCGCTGCAACCATACAACGACTAATACAGGGTCTTCCAATCTCCACTCGAAAGGGACCCGAACGCCAACGCCGATGACCACGCTGTTCTCCCTAAGCCCAAGCCAAGCAAGCCCATGCCCATGCCCGCCTTATTTTTCACCCACTGCTGGCATTGGCAACTGCCTCAAGGATCCCACACGACACTTGCCTGGACTTGGTTTTGGACTCTTCTTGGATGCCTGGGTCCGTCTTGAAGAGAAGTCAAGATAGCATCAATACTCCCCAAGACCCGGGATCGCGCTGAGCTGAGAACATGTCATGGGAGTTGCCCGTCTTGACTACTCTTATCCTCAGCGTACTTGGCTTCTGGTGGATCTATAGCCCTCGTGCCAGCTACCAGAAGGCCCTGCTCTACGCCTTGCTCTGCAGTCTCACCGTCCTCGTCGATCCTCGTCGTCTCATCGAGTACTTCTCCCCCGCCACGATCGAAGCATTGCTGGATTTCCGCATCCATGTTCTTTTGGTCCATCACTTCAAGATGGTCTTGACACTTGGTGCTGTCGTCTGGTGAGTACACCTCCTTCGCCCTGCCCCTCTTGGTCAAATTTGACAACTGCACCTCTCGACTTGGCCTTCGCTGACAATTGACTTTCTTGCTTTAAGGTTACTGCATCGCTCGTGGCAGACGTTGTGGAAACCCGTTCCCGATTTAATCAATATCCTCGGCGTCGATGTACCTGAGCCACCCGATGTTTCCCTTGCTGGCATCCGATCCGATGCTGCTACTCTGAGCTGGACTCGCCCGACCAGTAACCGGCCGGTACAAAAATATACTATACAAGTCAATGGCGTTCATGGTCGGTCTTCCTCTCGAGATCTTTCTCGGACTTATGTTGGGATAAAATATCAGAACCTGGCTAACACGATTCACGTATAGTTGGCGATTCACCTGGAAATGAAGTTGCGATTACTGTTACAGGCTTAAAACCAGACCATTTTTACAACATCAGGGTCGTTGCCGTTGGGCCGAACAACTTTCAGGCCGGAAGTAAGGTCTTACGTCTCCGAACTTTTGGAAAAGACGGTAGACCTCAGTTGGGTAATTCACGTGTGCCTACTAGCTTTGCCAACATCGACCACCCTCATCCGAAAACTGGCGACGAAGATGACGATTCCGATTCGCAAAAGAATCCTCCGGTGCCATCCGTCGAGGCGGCCCCTGTGCTTGATGGCAACAACGCGTCTACGTCCGATGTCAGCGCCACCGGTCCAAGTCAGCGACGAAACACGGTCAACCGACGACACTCGCCATCCGTTGCTAGCATGGACCAGCCTCAAATCAAGCTCCCACCAGTGGATGGTCCGGAGCTGTCACTCGACGAGCTGAACCGTCGGTTCGAATTCACCAGGAAAGAAGTTGACGAAATCCTTGCTCAATATGCCAAAGAAGAGGCCGAACTCCAACAACAAGAGGAAGAGCTCAAGCAAGAGAAGGATGCCAAGAGACAAGCTCTGAAGGAGAAAGAGGAGCAGACCACGCAGCTCAAGGCAAACGTTCGTACGACCATGGAGCAGATGCGTACGGCGGAGAAGGAGCGAGCAAGGAAAGAACAGCAGCTGAAGGAAAAGGAAAATAAGAAGTCCAAGATCCGGGATACTGCTACTAGGCTCGAGAATGAAATGGAGAGGATGAAGAAAGAGCGAGAAGGGTTTGAGACCCAGAAGAAGGAGTTGGAAACTAAGCGAGACCAAGATGGCCAGGAACTTGATGATTCCAATGCGGAATTACAGGAGAACTGTGCTCAGTTGGAAGCTGAGCTTAGGGAGAAGGGGAAGCAACTCCAAGACCTCAAGGCTGCTCGGGAACAACTTCCAGGTGGTGATGATGAGCAGTTGAAAGAGAACGATATGCTCGTCAGAAAAGAGTGGGATGCCAGGAGAAAGGAGTTGCATAACCAGCTGGTCGCCGAAACTAAAAAGCTGCATAGCTTAGATCAGCATATCCGCTATCTCAAGGAAGAGCAGCAACAATTGGGACTTTACTACAGCTCCCAGCCGGATCCTACTGCCACGGAGTTCGAACCTGCAGCTTCTCAGGATACTCGAGACAGCGGAAACTTCAATTCTCTTTCTCACATCAACCTGTCACCGCCGCCCAACCAATTTGGTCAGCCCGACGATTCGTTTTCAACTGGCTTCAGCCGCGCTGGATTTGGTCAAATATTGTTTATGGATCATAACGCGGCTGATAATGCTGATGACCACCAATCCGAGTCGGACTTCAGGGCGAATGCCGGACCGCTCAGCCCTACTGCCCATTCCCTTCTTCCTTCAGGTATCTTTGATGAGACATTTGAGGATGCTGAAGAACATCTTTCAGGCCAGTACTTGCCAGATTCTGTCACAGCTGCCGAGGAGGATAACCCGCAGTCTCCATTATCTTCAGATGGACGTTCCTTAAACATGTTCTCCAGTCCTCACGGCTCGTCACACAATTTGCCCTTCCCTCAGTACAATGACATGGATTCTCACTCACTGAACCTCAACTCTTCTCCTCAGCAGGCGCCTCTCCCATCAAGCCACCGACTATCCAATCTCTTGTCTAACTTTCAACGCAATAGGGGTCCAAAGCCATCAGACGGTGAGGGACCTGCTATTGGTAGCCTCAAGGCAGGACAGAGCCAATCATTCCCACGAAGCACGGATGACTATGATATGCCAGGCAACAAACGCAGGATAAGCTTCTCTTGGATGAACAGACATTCGGGAGGCGAACCCAGTAGGTCAAGCATGGGTCCTACTTCTGCTTCTAGACCGTTCTCTGCTAGAAGGCTCAACCCATTTGCCAGCAGTGCTGGTGCTCTCACTGGCGACAATGACTCACCGAACTCGCGACCTGCATCAATTGCGTCTACCGATCTTCCACGACCCTCAACTGATAGCGGATCCATCTGGGGTATGCCAACAGACTTCTCTATGCTAGCCAAGAATCGAGTATGGTCGCCGAACGAAGGGCGTTGGTCTTCGAGGAATCCTTCTCGCCGACCCTCACTTGGCGCAGCTCCCACTGTGCTAGAAACGACGCTTGCAACGGCAAATGACGAGATTCTTGATGACGATGATTTACTCGACCCTCAAACGTCACCCAGCCAAGTCGGCGTTATTGGTTCACGCCCCCCGAGCCATCGAGCATCGATGAATCGAAACCTCAACCCGACGGCACCTACGTTCAGAACACCCTCCTTCTTTGGGCGGAGAGATAGGGATGCAAGCCCCGATAAAGACAGGTCAAAGGGCAAAGATAAAGAAAAACGCGGCAAGTCCAAGGAAGGTCATGCGAAGGGCAAGGAAGTTTTAACCCCTACCATTGAAGTGCCTCCGAATCTGGACGATTCACCTCCAGGATCACGAATGTCTCGCGACACGTTTTCAGTCCACACGCAAAATTCAGTATCGGAATCTCACGAGTCTTTAGATCTCGGCATGACGGCTTCGAACTCGACAACGGACAACAACGCTGCTCATAAGGATGCTGACAGCAGTGTTGTCAAGAAACTCTTTAGAAAGGGAAGTTCTAGCAAGTTCAGCACCTTGTCTTCTAGACTGAGCAAGGATTCGGTCCTGTTCAAGAAGGGGCCTGGTAGCAGCACATTCTCCGAGAAGAACATGTCAGCAGAGCATCGTTCTAGCATTGGTGACGCGGACGAATTCGGCGAGGATATATCTCAGCTTGGCCGCAGCTACGACAGCATGGCTAGTAGCCCATCGCTCGGCCAGGGCAGCTTCCGGTCGAAAGACGCACCTAAAGAGGGTCGCATGGGAACATGGCGCTTCTCGATAAAAAAGAAGAACAAGGATCCTGTCGCAAAAGAGAAGGAAAGTTTGGAAAATGACAGGCCTGTAGATGAGTAGAGAGAGTGTACATGTAGCATGATATGTAGCGCAGCGGATGAGTTTGTGTAGCGGAGTCAAGTAGCATATTTTGGCCTTGTTGGTGGATATATGATTATTCACAGCGTTGATAATCACATCTCAGCCATCATAAACCTTTTTTGAAAACTCGTTCTTCTGGCTTTATATAAGTGGTAAGATTGTGTTTTCCTGGTGACTCGGGGGAAGTTCAGCCACATCCTGTATGAAATGTCGTGGCAGCTTGTCCGGGGCGACCCGCTTTTACCATCATGGCACTTGACACGTGCAAGGAGCTTCCTCATGCTCATGCTCACAGCGAACAACAACGTCTACTCATTGTCTGAATGTGTCAAAGGATCAATGATTGAGCCGTTGTCGTAATGAATGGAATTCTTTCAGCAGCTTCAGCTCTTGACGCTGGTGAGTTGACGGCAAAACTAGAGCTTATTATCCCTTGGCGACTAACCCCCATCGCTTCTCGACAGTCGACTACGATGCTATAGACCACCTCAACCTCTTATTCTCGCACCCGTCGTCCATATCTTCCATAAGCGAGGTCTCGAGATCCCTACAGAACCACCAAAATGCGCTCGCGAACGATATAGCCACCCTCGAGACCACTCAGGCTTATGGTTCTGACTCGAGCCTCGAGCGCATGCAATCGGCGCAAGCTGAGCTCGCACAGCTATTTCGAAAGATCGAGACGGTGCGCTCGCGCGCGATCGAGACTGAGCAGAACATCACGTCGATGACGGCCGATATAAAGAGACTCGATGGAACCAAGCGCAACCTCACGCTGAGCATGACGGCTCTCAAGCGGCTACAGATGCTGACGACGGCCTATGAGCAGCTCAGAGGCTTGGCAAAGACGCGCCAGTACAGAGAGTGCGCGGGTCTCTTGCAGGCTGTTCTTCAGCTCATGAAGCACTTCAACAGTTATCGCAGCATCGAACAGATTGCGACGCTGAGTAGAGGGGTGGCCGAGCTGCAGCGGGAACTCCTGGAACAGGTCTGCGAAGACTTTGAGATGGCATTTGCCAAAGGAGAAGTTGGCGCTCGCAGGGGAACGCTCGTCGAGGCGTGCCTTGTCATGGATGCCCTTGGAGACTCGGCCAAGGCTCGCCTCATGAACTGGTATGTCAATACCGAGCTGCGAGAGTACAGGCAGGTTTTCCGCGGAAACGACGAAGCGGGCAGTCTGGACAATATTGGACGACGATACGCATGGTTCAAACGGATGATGAAGACGCATGACGACGAGCACGCCATGATATTTCCTCCGCACTGGAGGGCCAATGAGACATTGGCGGCGGCGTTCTGCGACGGCACTCGTGATGACTTCAAGGGTATTCTGGAGCGGAGCATGCGGCGAACGGATGGCAACAAGATCGACGTCAATCTCTTGTTGAGCTGCCTTCAGGAGACGCTGGACTTTGAGCAGAGTCTCGAGAAGCGATTTGCGACTTCGTCAAGAGCCAGCATCGACACGCTCAGCTCTGTTGAGGACAGGACGCACAGCTTCCATGGCTTGATCTCGGTGGCATTCGAGCCATACCTGAGCTTATGGGTTGATTCACAAGATAAGCAGCTGGCAGCCATGATACCCAGATACCGCAGCCAACCGCTCATTCCGCCTGATGATGAGTTCTCGCCGCAAGCTGTTATTGCCTCATCGATCGAGCTATTTCACTTTTACAAGCTCACACTATCGCAATGCGCAAAACTATCTACCAGCGAGCGTCTCCTTGATCTGGCCAAGATATTGGCAAAATATCTCGACGAGTACGCTCAACAAGTCTTGCTGCACACATTGCAGTCTGGTGGCCCCCAAGGCCCTCCACTCGAGGATGTTGTGCTCGTATTGAACACGGCGGACTTTTGGCACATCAACACAAACCAGCTGGAGGAGAGCATCAAGAAGCGCATTGACAGCGAACTTGTTCCCAAAGTCGACTTTTCCTCGCAGTCGGATGCCTTCCTCGGCGTGGCGAGTGCGTCTGTCCTTGCTCTCGTGCGCGCCGTCGAGCTTGACTGTGAAGGCGTCTGGCGTGAGATGAAGAATACCAACTGGAGCACAATGGAAAGTGTCGGCGACCAGAGTTCATACGTGGGAGAGCTGGTGAAGCATGCTGATAGCAAGGCAGCTGAGATCTTGGCAGTCGTCTCGAAGCAGCAATATGCCAGAGCCTTTTGCGACAACTTGGTGGAGCATCTGGCGACAGGGTACATTACTAGCATTATTCAATGCCGACCGATATCCGAAGTTGGTGCAGAACAGGTAGGTTTACTCGAGCCGCTCGAGTCAAGACATATGCTAACAAGTGGACCCTTAGATGCTGCTTGATAAGTATGTACTTACCAAGGCCTTTGGGAAGTTGATTATGCACCACGCATCATTCTCGGGGCATGATGCCCCCCCGTCGAGCTTTGTGCGAAGAGTTCAGCACTGCATGAATCGACTTGACCCATTACTCAAGACGCTTCAGGTGCGACCCTCACCACCAGAAGGCTTGGTACAGGCGTATTTGATCCATATCGCAGATCGGTCAGATACCAACTTCAAGAAGATACTGGATCTCAAGGGCGTTCGAAAAGCAGACCAATCTCATCTGATAGAGCTCTTTGGCATCCACCGAGACAGCACGTCCAACGACAAACTGGTAGCCAGCTCGCCACTGCTCACACCTCTCATGACAGCCGCAAGTCTGGGCAACACCGCGCCGCTGGGATCGATGAACCCATCAGTCGCATCAGCAGTCAGTCCACGGTTCGAGGCTGGGTCACTGGGTGAGAAGCTGCTCAGCGCAGCGCGGGATATCAGTCAGAGCAGCACGAGCACCGCAGCCCAGACAGGCCTGGAGAAGGCGACGATCAACGAGAACTTGCGTAACTTTGGCAAGTTCTTCAAGAGAGACATCGG
Source organism: Fusarium nurragi (assembly GCA_012977755.1). Classification (NCBI taxonomy): domain Eukaryota; kingdom Fungi; phylum Ascomycota; class Sordariomycetes; order Hypocreales; family Nectriaceae; genus Fusarium; species Fusarium nurragi. Next base: position 402,521 of record JAALXI010000046.1, read on the forward strand.
ATCGTTGGGGGCGAGGTTTGGAAAACGAGATGGTAGTGTCGGCGCCGATGAGGGACAGCGATAGAGTGCAGAGTGCATAAGGTAGATGAACCAATCACGTACGTCATGGGTAGGGTGTTCTAGAATGCTTAAAGTAAACCTCGTTCCTGGTTATCATGAGGAATCAATTCATAGCGTAAAGCGTATCCATATGTCGCCGTGGGACATTCCGTATACTCCCTCGGGTTATATCAGTCGTCATACATAGACCCAGCTGAGTCAATCTACTGATTGATAAAGCCAGCCGAGGTTGATCAGTGAGACAAGACATCTATCGGCTTCTAAACCATCTGCGGGTGACATCTCCACATGGAACTCTCAACTCTCACTCACTGTAGGCTCCAAAATCTCCCGTTGGCTTATAAATCCACTGCCAGACCCACGATCCAATCACAGCCTTGAACGACATATCCATTTTTCGAAATTGATTCCATATTCCTCTGCTGCAAGTCTCCAGTTCCAAGCCTGCATTGCATCAAATCCCCACCATTCCACACGTATATTCCGAAGTCGCTCTAACCACATTTTCCTCTTTTTTACCGCCCCTCACAGCTACTTACCACTGCTTGCTAGTGGCGCTCCTCATTAATAAAGAATCGCGACAGCCCACCTTTCCACCTTCAACTCCCCCTCCCCCTCCCCCTCCAACACCGCCAAACTGTTCTCCTCAACCTTCAAACGTGTTACTCTTCGTTCAAGCGCTGGCCTAACGATTGCGGCAGCTGCGGCGACTTTTCAGAAAACCACAAGAAAGCCAGCCGTTGAGTTTGGTATTAGAAAGATGCATAGCAAGGTTGTCAGTATGTACTTGCACTGCTGCCCCTCCAGAGAACCAAGAAGCTGACAGTGTGGCATAGTTATCGGCTCAGGGCCTGCTGCCCATACGGCTGCTGTCTACTTGGCACGAGCCGAGTTGAAGCGTGAGTAGGACCTGCTGCTCGGGCAGTGAGCCACGAATCATGGGACTAACAACACCACAGCTGTTCTCTATGAGGGTTTCATGGCCAACGGCATTGCTGCCGGCGGTCAATTGACCACCACCACCGAGGTCGAGAACTTCCCCGGCTTCCCCAAGGGTATCATGGGAGGCGAGTTGATGGTAAGCACCCTTCCTCCTTAGCAGCTCTCAGCGACCAACACCAAGCCCAGGACAACATGCGAGCCCAGTCCGAGCGATTCGGCACAGAAATCGTCACCGACACCGTCGCTACCCTCGACGTCTCCTCCCGCCCCTTCAAGTACACCACCGAGTTCTCTCCCGAGGAGACACACACCGCCGAGACCGTCATCATCGCCACCGGCGCCTCAGCCCGTCGCCTGAACCTCCCTGGTGAGGACAAGTACTGGCAGAACGGTGTCTCCGCCTGCGCTGTCTGCGACGGAGCCGTCCCCATCTTCCGCAACAAGCCTCTCTTCGTTATCGGTGGTGGTGACTCCGCTGCGGAGGAGGCAACCTTCCTCACGAAGTACGCCAGCCACGTTACCGTCCTCGTCCGTCGCGATGTCCTACGTGCCAGCCGAACCATGGCCAACCGTCTCCTCGCCCACCCCAAGGTTACCGTTAAGTTCAACAGCGGTGCCACTGAGATTCGAGGTGGCGAGGATGGCCTCATGAGCCACCTTGTTGTTAAGAACCTCAAGACTGGAGAGGAGGAGGTTCACGAGGCCAACGGTCTCTTCTACGCCATCGGTCACGACCCCGCCACTTCTCTCGTCAAGGGACAGGTTGATATGGATGAGGATGGTTACATCAAGACCGTGCCTGGTACCACAAACACCAACGTCGAGGGTGTCTTCGCCGCTGGTGACGTCCAGGACAAGCGATACCGACAGGCCATTACCAGTGCCGGTACCGGATGTATGGCTGCCCTAGAGGCCGAGAAGTTCCTGGCCGATCACGAGGACGACCAGCGAGCTGACGACCGACCCAACCCCAACTAAGAAAAATGCATATAGAATTCAAATATATAGACTTGCGCCATTTTAGACAAGATATAGATACCTCCATCAAGAGCAGGAGCTGTCGATAGACTTCCAATTTAATCCGTTTCAAGTTTGCTTCACACCAACAATTTTCAAGTACACATTGTCAGGTTTCTCACATTTTATATTTGAGAAGTTAACCTAAATCATTGCTTGTGGTTACTTTATTCATCCGTGAACTACACAAGATATCTAAATAGCTTTTATCTGCCAGACCGAGGAGAACAGCATCGTAATGTCCTCCCGGCTGGTTCATGGTATCATCATGCATTCCTTTCTTAGTTTCGCTCCAGAACAGCGGGTGGTGTAATCTCGCTGCCCTTAAGGTTCTCTAGACCCTCGCCACCCTGGAAATTGTTAGCATCATGTCCTTTACCGATATCATGAGGATATGACTTACGTAGCTGATAAGAGGTGACACCTCAACGCCGACATCGGCCTTGTCGCCAACAACGATGGCACCGGCAGCCTCAACCCAGCGCTTGCCCTGGGTCATGATATCGGCCTTGCTAGTATCAGGGTCGTCCTCGCCAGTGCCAGGGGCGTTCTTGAGAGGCGAGAACTCGTCCTCACGCTTGACCTCGAGCGAGGCAAACTTGTCCAGGGACAGGAAGGGGAAGACGTCGAAGACGAACTGCTCGAGCTTGATGCCGTTGGGCTTCTCAGGCTTGACAGTCTCGCCGCTCTCGAGATCAGTAGAGGGAATCTTCTTGCGAGCAATGTGATGGGGCAGCTTGCTAGCCCACTGAGGAATGGAGTCGAGGAAGCTGAAAGAGTAGTAGTGGTTGACAATGTTGGCAGCACGGAATCGAAGGAGATCGGACTGCTTGGGGTCGAGCTCCTCAGCGGTGGCCTTGTCGATCTCGGAGTACTCGACGACATCAGGCTTGCCGTTCTTGGAGAGAATCAGACCGACAGACTCGGTAGCATTACGCTTACGCACGACCTTGGTAGCAATGTCGACATTAAGGGCAGCAGAGAAGCCGATGAAGACGGGGTCAGCGACCTTGACAAGGCAATTGTCAACACAGTATGCGTGAATGTGCTGAATACCGCGCTTTCGCATGTCCTCAACAACACCGGAAACGACGAGAGCCTGGTAGAGGCCACCGTTTCCATCAGGGGCGACGGCAACCTTGCCCTTGGACTCAAGAAGAATCTTGCCATCGTTGGAGATGCAAGGCAAAACCCCCTGCTCGAAGATCTTGACGTTCTCCTGGCTCAGGCCAAAGTAGTTGTTCTCCTGGAAGAACTTCTCGGTAGGACCACGAGTAGGGCCGCTGGTCATGACATACCAGGGGACAATAGCGCTTGAGCCAGCAGACTTCTTGGCAGCAAGCTCTTGAACCTTGGCAATTCGCTCACCCTGAAGCTGGAAGAGAGACTTGTGAGAGGGGAGACCAATGTCGTAGCAGCCCTTGGGAGCAGAGCTACCAAGACGGGTGCCCTGGCCACCAGCCATGAGGACAACAGCGACCTGACCCTTGGCAATGAGGTCGAGACCGGAGTCGTACCACTTGGAAATATCATCGGCACCGGAATCGAGAATGCTAGCAGTAGCGGATTCAGGAAGGGGCTCGAGGCGGTCGGGCTCATCGCTGGTCTTGGGAGGGTTCAAGGCGCGGTGTGTGATGTCGTTGATGTGGGCGGGGTCGAAGCCAGAGAGCTGCTGGTACAGAGTTCCTCGCTCGGCTGAGGACAGAGAGTCGTAGAAGGTGAAGACTTGCTCCTGGCCGGCCTTTGTGTACCTCTCCTTCAGCTGGTTGAGAGACTCGGGAGTAGGCTCAGCAGGGGCATCAGCGCCCTTACCAAGGTGAAGTGCCTGCTTGATGGCCTCCATTGTGATGTAAGTGTAGATGAGAGTTGAGGTGAGTGGCGGTGAAAGCAATTGAAAGCTGAAAGAAGAATGTGTAGAAGCTTCAGAAGATGGAAAGTATGGCAGAGTTGGAGAGGAAAAGAAAGAGGAACGGGCTTGGGACTTTAGAGGTGGGAGGAGTGAAGAGCTAAATACGAGTGGAAGGAAGTCGATCTCGGAAAGACCCTTACACAAGCAGTCCGCAACTTCCCTTCTCTTCCTTGACTTGGACCAGATTCGGTCTTACCCTGGCTTCCCTAGCAACCTAATAGTTACGTCTCCTTTAGCTTACCTACCTCTTACCTTACCTGCAACGCCGCTACCTCACCGTACCTTACCTGCTTGAAGCTCCTCCCACGCCAGCGCCAGGGCCGACGCTGATGCCCCTCAGCTGCCCCGCCATCTTTAGGACGAATTGAGCTTGGCCACCAATTGGAAGGCGACAATGGGCGGCTGAGGGGCTCCATCGACCCTGCCTCATGCGATGGACGCGGATGCTGATACTGATGCTGATGCAGTGGCTTTGTTGAAAGCCTGAGAGCGCCATAGCGCCCATGCTGTGAGGCTGGCACCTCCTATTCGACCATATATGATGCCGTTTCGTGATATGGGAGTGTACGTAAGCCCAGCGTTGTTAGCAGTCAGAATTTATCTCATGGATCTAGAAACCGACAGAACAAGTTAACAACTTATGAATAGGTAGGCTCAGCTCGTACCCATCTTCATCAAGATGGGATTCATGATTTTCGCCGCAGGAAAAGATAGATCCATTCAGATTCTTCAGGGACCAGCAGGGTTCAAAGTTCGTTGAGTTGTCTCACAACCCCACCATGACATTGAGGCGAGGCCAGTGTAGGGGCTGTTGTGTGGCTGTGGCGGCTGGGACAATTGTCCGTGTCATGGGATCTTATGCCAGGGGCCCACTGATCACTTCAGCTCAGTGACAATTTAAGGCTGAAGAATGTGAGAGTTGGTTTGTGTCTCTTAGACGAGGCATTTCTATATTCTCAATAGTTTAGACGTTTTCATTATATAATGCTTCATGAGCAAACATCCGATTGTTGGTGTACAGGTTCTATTGTAGCCCCCCCTGGCCCCCCTGATCTGTAGTGCATCATCACCGGACACAAGGTTCCTGCCCTTCAGCTCTGGCACCCTGTGGCAAATGGCCCAGAACAATCTTCACGCTTTTCCGCCACGTTCTCTCTAAGAGCATTCTGAAGTTGACAAAGAATGAGACCAATAATTCGGTGGTTTCATCTTCGCGGAGCGTCTAAACAAAACTGAAATCCAAGACATACCCAACCCCCAAACCAAAGTCGTATTCAACATTCCCCCAAGATACTTAAGCTTACACCAACACACCAAACACAATGACAAGAAGCAAAGCTAATCAAGAGATTGCTGTACAAGACTCCATGGGGGACGACGGTGTCAATGATGGGCAGGACGCCCCAAGCTCGCCTCCTCAGCCAGCAACCTTCAAAGGACTCCTACATATGGGTGACTTCATGTTTAAGTCAACTGAGCCTGAAGCCAATGGCCAAACCTCCCCTATACGGAAATCTCCGAGATTCAAATCCAGAGTCTCATCCGCCTCAGTCTCATCTACCCCGGTTGCTGCAGCAAAGAAGAAAACAAAGAGAGCCACTGAGGAGAAAGAGAACGAGGACAAACCAAAGAAGAAACGGGCGCGCACTGCTTCTGGATATGCGCCCCCTTCAACATATGCACACCTCAAAGGCCTACCCGATGCCATCACGCATAATCTTCTTGTTCTTTTCATTGGATTAAATCCAGGAATCCAAACAGCAAGAACGGGGCATGCTTATGCTCACCCGTCGAATCTGTTTTGGAAACTTCTTTACTCGAGCGGCCTCACATCACGTCTCTGCAGTCCGACAGAGGATCGTCAGTTGCCAGAATTGTACTCCATGGGGTTCACAAACATCGTCGCTCGACCAAGCCGCAACGGCTCTGAGCTTAGCAAGCAGGAAATGGACGAAGGTGTCGAGATTCTTCACGAAAAGTGTCGCAAGTACCGCCCCGAGTCTGTATGTGTTGTTGGCAAGAGTATATGGGAAAGCATCTGGCGTGTGAGGCATGGTAAGCCTGTAGGGAAAGCATTCAAGTACGGCTGGCAGGACGAGACGGAGAACATGGGCGTCATTGAGGGCGAATGGGAGGGATCAAAGGTCTTTGTGTCGAGTAGCACAAGTGGTCTCGCTGCTACGTTATCACCAGCTGAGAAAGAACGTATATGGGCAGAAATCGGAACTTGGGCTAAAAAGCGTAGAGCAGAGAGGGAGCTTGAGCCAAAGATCAAGGGATAGACCTAGAACAATTTACATCTTGTGGAGTTGGGTCTACCCCCTTACTTGACAACGCTTCACTACAATAATGGTTGGTTCTCACAGCATAATCTGATCCTATCCATCTAGATTGAACTTTTGCCATACCAGGCCCTTCTTATATGTCAGTTGAAAGTACATCTTCTCCCCAACTCCGTTACGCCAGAAGCCAAAGCGCCTACAGAGCCTGGCGTTTTACTTGCATCGCTTCTCAACCACATTAGGACCGTTCTCCTCATACTCCTTTCGCGAAATCCACATCTGGTGGAATGTTCCCAAGCTGGCGAGGATGCTGCCACCAATCCAGGCGCCGAATCGTCGCTCGCTCGTCAGACCTGCCGCGTGAATCTTGATCTTGAGGCCTGGGTACATGGCCATCAGCTCATTGTTGAGGCGATCGTTGAAGCCGTTGATCAAACTGGTGCTGCCAGTTACAACCACATTAGCGAGTAGGTTGCCCCGAAGATCGACATCAACTGCGTTCAGAGCAGCGCGGATGAGCTCAGGGATGGTTTGGGACTTGTTGAGACGATCGGCCTCGGAAATGGGATATCCGGCGTTCTCGTCCCACATGCCCTCTGTTACTCGGAATCGCTGCTCGCGCCACATTTGGTTGTAACCATCAGGCATCTCGAATACCCGACCCGGTTGCGTCTTCACGTACTCCTCGTTACCAGGTACGTTGTAGCGGCCAGGGCCTCGCCAGACTTCTACAACTGACTCCTTGAATTCTGTCAAGACACGCTCCTCTTCGTAGGCGCGGAAAGAATCGTTGATCTGGAAGGGGAAGTGTCGTAGTCGAACCGAGGGAGGTGCCAAGGCATCAACTGGTGTCTTGTTCTCGATCATGAATGTGGGTGTCAGGTCGACCTTGGGCTCCGATGTCTCGAAAAGGCTTCGGATCTGGGAAGAGAGCCAAATGCCACCAGCAGGTGACTTCTGGATAGAGCGCTTCAGCACCATACCATCGTGAATGGCCGTGACTGAGGTGTTGGCACCGCCCACATCAATAACCAGTGAGGTTGCCTTGCCAGCGGCGAACGCTGCCAACACTGGGGTACGACTTAGCCAGAAAGCAGGGCAATCCCAGTTCTCCATAATGATTTCGATAGCCTTCTCACGAGCCTTGGGTGTGTTCCATGGTGCTTCAGTGACCAGGAGAGGGTTCTCGCCTAACGGCTTCTCAACCGACTCAGCGGCATCGTCCATAGCAACATCGCCCTCTCCATCTTGGCCTTCTGGCTTGGGGTCGTCGTTCAGGCCGTTTTTCGATGGGGGTGTTTGTCGCTGGGGTTGCAGCCGCTTCACAAGCATGTTTTCCCAAATCCGAGCCGCAACATCCCAGTCTTCCACAACGCTATCCTTGTTCATGTAGTTGCGGACTTCGTAGTCGGGACGAGGGATGAGGCATTCATCGCCATATAGATCGCGAGGGTTGTCGCCGGTTATGTGGCCGTAGAACGACGGCAGGATAGACTTGGGAACATCTTCACCAGCGAAGCCAGCTCGGGTGTAGCAGTATCCAGGATCGAGAACGAGAGCGGAAACCTCATCTATGGGACCATCAAGTTAGTGGAGATCCTTAAGGCGGGTTGACGCGACATGGGGAGCTAGAGCTTCGCGTACCTCCTCCGTAGATGTCGGTGGGCTGCACAGACGAGGGAAGGGGCTGCTGAGCCATGATTGAAGCTGTGAGAACAGATGTCGCTATTCGGAGATGTCGAAGGCCAATTGAGGGATGCGGCGCAAAGTGTCGCGATATTGGTGGAGTTGCGCCAGCAAACAAGTGGTTGATGTATGTTCGCGTTGGAACAAATTTCAGCCTTGAGTGGTTGGTAAGGTAGCATACGCCTCATTCTGTCGAGGCTGAAGTGTGGCTGTTCATTGACCCCACCAGAGTGCGGATCAACCTCGGCGGATTCGTTCTCTTTAAATTTTTCGCAGATCGCCTCTTGGAAGCTTCTCTTTTTTCTTCATGCATGGAGCGCGAGTTCCGTGTTACCATCATGATTGTAAGTATACGCACCACTTTCTCCAACTACGTTTCCTTTTCCTTGCCTATATGATGATCTCGCATACTCGCTTCAGAACCGCTGCGATTGACACAGTTCGCTGTGGTTGAAATACACTGCCAACGTCTGACTCTAGTGCATTGCATCTCTTTACTATACCTTCATTTAGATATTGAAACATTGCTAACTCGATTGACAGAAGGGATGACGTCTGTACGATACTTGCGCCAGGCTGGCCGGCCTCTAATACAATCGATTTCTCTAGCTTCTTCAAGTACCCGTTGCTCGCAGACCTTCGGCTGTGGCAACTCCTTGACGAGAACAGTATGGGGCTCACATAGAATGGCATTTGGGAGGTGCCTAGCTACTTCGTCTGCTAGGTGCCAGGATGACACGGAAGGATATTCCTCGTTCAAGCAGAAACGCCGGACCGAGCTTTGGACGGAGAAAGACAGCGAGGATCCCCTCTTTACGGAGACACATCCTCGCCTCTTGCACCGCGCTGAGCGAATGTCGGTGCCTGAGTTTCATGAGGTTTTCCGAGAAGGTTTTGACGGCTCCAAAACGGTCAACGTCTATGGCCGGGTTCGATCCAAGCGAGTTGTTGGAAAGGGCCTCCTGTTCGTTGACATCGTGAATGAGTTTACGCGCCTGCAAGTCATGATCAACCGGAAAACGTGCTTGGTGGACCAGGAAGAGAGGAAATTGAAGTTTGCCATGTTCAGAAATTTGATAGAAGTGGGCGACCACATATGTAGGATCCCTAATGCTTATCCTGTTCAACCCCAGATGCTTACAATCTGGCAGCTATCGTCGGTGTACCGACTCGTACTACGGCTGGCGAGCTCACCATCGAAGCCAAGAGTTTGCCTGAGCTCCTGTCTCCCACGATGGAGCAGATTCCTGAGAAGCTTACCGACTCCAAGACGAAAATGCAGGAGCGTCATGTCGATATGTTGGTGAATCGTGAGGCGATTGACGTACTGCGACTACGCGCCCATATCCTCCAACATATGCGTGAATACTTCAACTCGAAAAGGTTCCTCGAGTTTCAGACGCCAATCCTGGCTGAAAATGCTGGTGGTGCCGTTGCCCGTCCGTTCGTCACGAGAGCCACCGAGTTCAAGGATAAGGATCTTGCCTTGCGTATTGCACCCGAGCTATGGCTGAAGCGTCTCGTTATAGGGGGCGTTGATAAGGTCTTTGAGATTGGACCTTCATTTCGTAACGAGGGTGTTGATGCGACACACAACCCTGAGTTTACCATGTGCGAGTTCTACAGCGCCTACAGTAACTTGGAGGATCTGATTAGAGAGACTGAGGAGCTTTTGTGCAGCCTCGCCCAACACTCCCAGAACCTCATCGCCACCGATCTTACATCCCTTCCTCCTATTGACATGGCTCAGTTTGAACGCCCTTTCAAGCGTGTCGAATTTGTCCCTGCGCTACAAGAAGCCCTTGGCCTACGTCTACCAAAACTCTCATCTCCAGATGCTTTGCCGGAGTTGCTGGCTATTCTAAAGCTTGCTGGCATCAACGTCCCCGGAGAGGTGCCCAGCTCACTAGCCAAACTTCTCGATCGTTTGGCTGCCATATACTTGGAGCCCATGTCTTTTACACAACCTGTCCTCATCATGAACCATCCTGCTTGTATGTCGCCCCTGGCGAAGAGTTTCCTTTGCCCACAGACCTACCAGTTGGTTTCTGCTCGAGCGGAACTTTTCATTGGCGGTCGTGAGCTGGCCAACATGTACGAAGAGGAGAACGATCCAGAAGCCCAGAAGCGCAAGCTGCTTGACCACCGAAACCTTGTCAACAAGGATGATGGCAGCATTGCCATCGAAACTCCCGAGGCAATCGAGACGCTGGAAGGCGAAGCAGCTGCCCAGGAAGCTCTTGATGAGCCTTTCGAAGATGAGGATGGTGATGCTGCTCCTCTCGACCAAAGTTTCGTCAAGGCTCTCGACTACGGCCTACCCCCTACCGGTGGTTGGGGATGTGGCGTTGAGCGCATGGTGATGCTGTTCTCTGGTGCCAGTCGTATCAGCGACTGCTTAAGCTTCGGCACGATAAGAAATGTGGTCGGACTGTCAGCGGCCGAGGAGAGCAAGAAGACGAGTCCACAAGAAGACCAGAAGACCTCTGATAAGCCCTCTTAAGTCTTTCAAGTAATTTTTATGATAAGTAGACCCCGATCATGGGATGATGTATGAATCATGGGTTTGTATAGTATTGTAGCAGTAGCTATACTTTAGAAAGATTTCTTATAGATTAAAAGACGATCTCTCACAGCCATTGACACTAAATCTTCTGGATCAGAGTGTTAATAGTGGCCATGACAAAGGAACAGAGCTTGCAATCAGTCAGAGCCTGAACTGGTATCTCAACATATATACAAAAGAAGATGCAGTATAGTATCCAAATTGCCCCAACAACATGTACACCAAATTCCTAAGTCCCTCCCTTACTCAGTTCGACAGTTGGAACAAGCTGCTCCCCTTCTTATGCGAAGACGAACCCTTAATCCAGGACTGAACAGTCCCATCACTCAAAGCCGAGCCAAAGTCAAAGCCATCGGGCAACTGCTTGATAGCAACACTCGAAGTACGCTCACAGAACACAACGGCAACCTTGATGTACTTATCAACAGGCCGCTCGAAATAGTCAGAGCTTCCCGCGCCGTTGTTGAGATGAAAGGTGCTTTTGCACTTGGTATCGCCCGAAGCGAGGACTTCGTAGATGTCGACTTCGCCGCAGCCTGTCTTCCAGCAGCTGCAGTCGCCGTATTGCATGGTGCGCGGGATGCGGCCGTTGAGGGCCCAGAGGGCAGGCATGTCGCCGTTGAAACCGTCCTGGCCGTCGTGAGGCATCTTGAAGTGGAAGAGGAAGATCTTGTTGGATCCGGAGAAGCCCTCTGCTTGAAGTCAGTAGGTGCATTGTGAGGATTGTTTAGTGGGAGATGTACTGTATGCGACGTCTGGAACGCGGGAGTAGCCACAGCTCTCATCGCACTTTTCGGAGCTGAAGATGGCGAATTCTTTGTTGGATGGGATGAAAACGTCCTTCAACACCTTGGGAGAAGAGGAGCCTCCATTTCCATTGACGTTGAGGTAAGACAGAGAGTTACCCCAAGTGCTAATCTTCAGTCAGTACACAACAAAGACTGACCCATTGGAAGAATGTGAACTCACTAATCAAAGACCCCTGAGCCCTCGCCGCCATAGCTGCCCATAAACACAACATTATCGGCAACTCGTCGCTGGGCATTGTAGTAAGAAGTACGCTTCCAGTGGCCCCCAGGGGTAGGATAGGAATTTGCCCCTGAGCCACTCGCCTTCTTAGGGGTTTCAATCACGGGCTTCGAGTTGCTCTTGAGGGGTTTCTTCTCTGCTTGTGTGTTAGGGTTATAGGGTTTAGGAGCAGGCTTCTTTACAGCTTTGGTAGGAGCAGCAGGAACTGGAGCGGGGGCAGCCTGAGTAGCAGGGCCACCATACCAAGTATTCTCCCAGGATACAACTTGTCCGTTGATAACGGCAGTAACCCACTCGCCTCGCTTATCGTTGTGTTGTCCATGGAGATGGCCGTGTCCGTGACGTTGGCCGTGGACGTGAGGAGAGGGAGCAGTATCACGTTTTCTCTGGCTCAAATCGAGATTATAGACCGCGAACTCCTTGAGGTTGAACGGACCGCGAATGTGAACAGAAAGCTATTGGTTCATGTTAGCTTTTGTCCTGCTGTTCTTTGAGGTTGAGTAACTTACATCCTCACTAAGGGGCCCAAGAGCACCGCCGTAGGAGAAGGGTTGGAATTGGCAAGATCCATCATTGCCCATGCGGGTAACGGCTTCATAGCTCCCACTGCCGGAGAATCCTTGGTAAAGGATCTGATCCACGACGCCGCAGAACCAGTTGACGCCCTCATCAACGGCGTTGCCAGTGCATTGTTGCGTGAGGGCCGAGGCCAGGCCGGTGTAAGCCAAGAAAGAAAGGGTTGAAAGCTTCATGTTGTTTTCAGTATCCAAGATACATCAACGTGAACAATCGTGCAGATATTGTGAGGCTTCTTCCCGAGTCTCTCAGATCGCCAGGATAGAGGCTGCTGTAAGGAGTGCTTCGGTATGAACTGTCTTTCAAAGGCTGGATCCCAAGACAATAGAGGGTCCAGATGGTTTTGAAGAATGATGCGAATTCAAACAAAATGAGTGTAGAGTGGTCTTGAACCAAGGTGTTGTAATGAACGACTCATATGTTCCAGCACCAGCCTCGAGGGGGAACGGGGATACTAAAGACTAGCATCCATCTTGAGGGATATGACAACGTTAAAGCGAATACAATGCCCAGCTTCTCCCCCAAGTCTGGGCCAAGAGCTGCTGATGGGTGTGATGCCAGCATAATTGTTTCAGACCACCAGGAGACCGGCCTCTTAACCAATCGAAGGTTAATACAAATGACTTGTTAATTACGAAAAGAAGGCCGTGACTTTGCTGCATTGGGTTTGGGTTTGGCCAAGTAGTCGAGGGCATCACAAAGAGCCACGCTTGGGCGTGTAGGCGAATGGCGCAGCAGGCTTGGCTCTGCAGCAGTTCCTTGCCCCAAGGCTTTTGGTTAAGGGCCAAGAAGCTTGATTAGACGCCGAGACGCGCCGTGGTAGATTGCGCCCGGAGAAGGATATTGCTCAATTTTGTAAGTCATCTTGCAGGCTTCCGTTGTAGTTTCTCAGTGACAACCAGTCCGCTGTACGTGGTCTTCAGTTAAGGCTGAACACAACAATCCAGCTCAAATGCCCAAACGTGGCAGGCCGCGCTGGACGAACCGTATTATGCGCAGCTGATCAACCCAAGAAATGCATGATACCGAGAGAAAGAGGCTGGTCAATCCCCTGAGACACCGAGAAGTCGCCAACGCTTGTCTTGTCTTGGCTTTTCTTGGCGAATCCCCTATTTTGACCACGCAAGGAACGAAAATGTCATTGTTATCTTAAACAAAGTCGCTCTCTGGAATGTGCACGCGGTGCTTGACTCAAGCGCTGGTGTGTTTCCAGCCCCTCGGGCATGGGCGATAACGTTGGTGCAGATGCGACTTTGTTTAATATAACAACAATGAAAGCATGACGACAATCCATTGTATAGTTGCTAAATCAGAATGAACAGCGAGTTCAGACATTGCTCTCTGTTGACTGAGACCAAGGAGTTTAGACTCAGCCTCAACTCAGGTCATGTCTATCAATGAGGTTAAGACTCTCACAGTTGTCGTCTGGTCTCGCCTCGAAACTTTTGCCATAAGACGGGAATTTCTGACAGGTTCTTTCATGGGAAAAACAAGTATGATAGAAGAGGGAATGGAATCCACCTGGTGTGAGACATCTCGCCCGTTGGAGCACAGTTTGCAGACAAAGGTTGTGTAATTATAATGGTGCCTTCAAACTTGATTCTCTAGCTCGAGGCTTGCATTTTGTATCTTCATATCCTGGGATTGTCGCTCTCCGCAACTGAACCCCATGCTCTTCCTTTTATTTTCAGCCCGAGGTATCTCCCACACTTAATCATCGAAACCACCCCATTCTCCGTCATCACCACTATCGTCGTTTGCCAGCAGCTTTCTCTTCTTGCTTCCCTCGATAGCGCCACGGCGGTTGTTCTCCTTTCGCCTCTCGTAACCGCTCTTGGATGTGATCTGCGCCTTGTTGCCGCTTCGGCGAGCCTCCACGCCTCGCTCCTTGAGCTTCTTGCGGTCTGCCTTGCCAACGTTGGGCAGCGCATCGAGCAGCCACTTTTGCACTCCGGCTTCATCGCCCGTCTTTCCAGCCTGCTTCTCGCTTGCGGCGATGACGTTGGCTACCATCTTGACAAAGGGAATGTCTTCCTTGGTGTAGAAGGTGACTGCAACACCACCCTCGCGACCAGCACGACCAGTGCGACCTGCGCGATGGACGTAGCCAGCGCTGGATCCAGGCACATCGTAGTTGACGACACCGTTGACACCAGCAAAGTCCACACCTCGCGCTAGTACATCTGTTGTGATCAGGACCCAGATCTCTCCGGCGCGGAACTTGCGCATGATAGAGGAACGAGCAGAGTCAGTCAGACCACTGTGCAGGGCGGCGATTCTCGCCGAGCCACCAGCCTCAAGAGGGATATCATACTGCAGCTCTTCGTTCAAAGCGGTCGCTCTGTCAATGGTTTGCGTAAAGACTAAGAAAGGGGGTCGTAGAGGAGGACCAGAGTCATCGCTGGCAGTAGGGTGTAGCAGCTGGCGCAAGGCGAGCAGTTTACCTTGCTCGCTTGCAGTGTATATAAGCTTGTGGGCGATGTTGGGCACAGCCGTGTCCTTGAGACCGACGACTAATCGCACAAAGGGTTTCGGTGTAATGCCCAGTGCCTGTGCCCTTGAAGTCAACTTCTCCGTGACCATGGACTCGATGTTTGATCCCATGGTAGCGGACCAGAATGATACTCGCAAGTTGGGATTCGTGCATGCTGTCCAGTCGGCCATCATGGCGTCTCGGAAAAGGGGATCGAGCAGAACATCCGCCTCGTCCAATATCAAGTCTCGCACAGTAGGTAGAACCTTCTGTGAGCTGGGTGGGCCAGAAGTGAGGAACTTGAGAAGGAGGAATGGTGTGGTGACCAAAACATCAGCCTTTGTGATCTGCTTAGGCTTGTCGTCTGTGGGTTTCTCGTTCTCATCCTCAGATTCCGACTCTTTATCCCCTTCGTCTTCGGAACTGTCCTCTGCCATGTCCACCTGCTCAGCCGATAGCTGTGTATGCTTCTTCATCGAAACCACCCTGAGCCCTGTTCCGTGAGCAAGCTTTTGTCCCTCGCTAACAATTTGGTGCACCAGCTCTCGGGTTGGGGCAACAATGACCGCCTCAAGTTCATGAATATCGCCGAGGTTTTCTTGGGAACGCCTGCGCAAGATGTTGTTGATGGCAGGAATCAGGAAACTGATCGTCTTTCCACTTCCTGTAGGAGCAATAGCGAGGAAGTCGACGCCTCCCTCCAGTCCGTCCTCGTCCTTCAGGGCCGCTTGGGGTTGCACGAGAAGAGGAAGACTGCCCATTTGAACTTCAGTAGGGACTCGGTATCCCTGGAAGACGAGATTGTCGGCAACCTTGTTGTGAAGACCGTAGGCATTGCGAAGCTCGCCAAAAGAATCTAGAGGCTGTGGGAAGAGTTGCTTCTTGCCTTCCTTCTTCACTTCGACAGCCGCCTTCTTCTTTTTCTTGCTCTTCTTGACCTTGGATTGATCTTCGGGCTTTGAAAGTAGTGTGATCTTCAATCGATGCGATCGCAGCAACTGGCGACACTCGTCCTCACTCAATAGTCGCGATGGGCGTGTAGGTTTCGGCGCTTGAACTGGCTCCTCTGTCTCGACAACTGCCTGGGCGACAGGCTCGGGCTTGGGGGCAAAGAAGTCGACTTCGGGGAGCTCCACGTGAGCTTCGGCCTCGGGTTCATTCTTGGTTCGCTTCCGCTTCTGGCCGCGGACCTGATCATGGTAGAGCTGGGGGTTCGTGCTCGTGCCAGCAGAGGGAAGCTTTTGCTGAGCATTGCTGGCATTTTGGTTTCCTTTTTGGGTCTTTTTGGTCCCGCGCGATAGAACCTTGAGGATATCCATTGCGAAGTGAGTGCGCTATTACACGCGGTTGAGCAGCGAGCGTGGGTTGTGCGATTTGAAAGAGAAAACTGCTAACAACTGAGAATTGGATTAAGAAATTTTGGTGGACCCATGGACATCGCAGTTCGGATAGTGGGGGTGCGCACCATGCGCCACAGTCAGCAGCACCAGCCACGACGGGCAGCGGCCGTAGTTGCAGTTGGTGCTATTGTTCAACGGTTAAGACATGCGCCATGTAAATCATCCACATGCGAAGTGTTAGCAAAACTGCACATCTCGAGAGCGTCAGGAACGCTTCAAGGATGGCCCCTCTAGGAGAGCAACCTCGTCCAATTGCGGTCCAAATGCCTGAGGTAAAAATGATCGATTAGTGTTGATCGCCGTCGTAATCCCATCCAACTTTGCTGCAGACAAGCACCCAGGGTTGACGTCACACCAGCTGCCGAGGGAGCCAGCAATCAGGATTTGGAGCTCAGAAGCATGGAATTACATGAAACTTGGCTTCCTGAGCAGGGCATTTCCTTATGTTCCCTCTCTCTTTTATTACTTGCATTCCCCATTTCTTCCTTTCCCTGCATTGTCCTTCTTGCATCTAATCAAGCAGATCCTTCAACACCAACATCCTACTATCACACCCAAACCGCAACCATGCCGACTATGCTAGGACTCACCAACGATAAATCGTCCAATGGGCTTAACGCCGATGAGAGCAAATTTGGCGGCCCCAGCAGCCAAAGGGGCATGGAACTTGCCCCGCGCCAGCAGAACGGCAGCATCGTCTCGGGCATTGAAGGCTCCGACTTCTTCAACGGCGGTGGCAAGCAAAATGAACACGACGCAGATGAAGAAGACTCGGACGATGAGAACCTCAAGACCATCAAGGGACGCAACCTCAACGCCGTGAAGGAGATGGAGACCCTTCTCTGGCGCGCCCTCTGCGACAAGCCCAAGACGGCCCTCAAGTACATCGCCAAGGACGCCGTCATGTCCAACCGCTTCCTCTTTGGCGACCCTGCGCCTCGCACTGCCGATTCCGACCCCTCTCTGGAGGATGAGATCAAGCACTGCGAGGAGTGGCTCGCCTACAAGATGCAGGATCCCCAGCCTGTCGAGATTGGTCTCATGGCCGCTTCCGTCGGCTACAAGCTCATCCTGTTCCGCCAGCTCGATCAGGGAGATGGCAACTTTGGTATGCAGACCGTCCAGGCTACCTGTTCCAGTTCCTGGAGGCAGCTTGCCAGCGGAGACTGGGAGCTTACTAGCATGTTTGCCGGTTAACTAAATTGATGACCTGGATGACTGCATGAAATTGGGCTGGCGTTAATAATGTACGGAGTAATGGTTTGGTGATTCGATGGATCATTGTCAACGGATGTACATGTTATATGATATATAAAATATGAACAATACTTTTATTTTCCCAACTGTGGGGCATTTCTCATATCTATTATAGAGATCGAGTCTTGACAGTTTTGTCAGAAATCCGAGTTTTTTGGAATAATTTCAGCTTGTCCCGAGTGCGACAACATGAAAAGAAAACAAGCGATGATTCGTGTACCCTCAAGGAAAGAAATAAGAGGACTCATGTCAACTAGTAGAGTATTCCGAAACGGTACATAGAGCGTGTTTCATCATGTATGAAACAGTGGCACAAACCGAGGGAATAAAGGCAGTCCCATCTCAGGATCAGGTCCTATAGAACCCTTTAGGATCACTTTGTACAGTCTTAGGACCTAAGATGTACATTTCAAGATTCACATTAATTATTTAGAAACCCGGTCGTCACAGAAGGGGGAAGACGCAGGATGGACACTTTCTTGTAGATACATATATTCAAGACTATGTTTGTCAGACGAAGGGAGTGCCACTACACGGACCAAGCGTAACTTATTCAATCTATTTTCTATACTACTACAACCCACGGCGAGACGTATAAACGCACAGGCTCGAAACGTAGGCAATAGAATATGTATTATGCTCCTTAGGTGCAATTAACATGTCATGCCTATCCTAACATTCCTGCAGGGTAAAGACGCCGCCGATATATCCTAAGTTTTAGGCGTTCCAGCCATTGGTGGATTCACTGAACTCATCTCACCAGCGTCCTCTGGATAACGTATGACATCAATTGTAGGAGATCTAGTGTCCTCTTTGACTCCGGTTCTACTCTCAAACTCTTGAGCTGTAGCAAAGCTGGCAATTGAGCCGTCATCGTCGTCACCCCATTCTGTCGTCTTGCGAAAAACTTCTGGATCTTCCAGGGTCAAAGAACTTGGAGTATACGGGGGTCGGCAGGGTTTCACGTTTTGAACGACACTCTTTGCCTCAACTATTTCCCGGCGGTTGTTCTTGTTATTTCTAAAGAGTTTTCTCCGTCTTCTGTGCTATCGGACAGGTTAGGGTTCGCTCGAAATCCAGTGATCAAATCGAATAGGCTTACTGGCTGTACATCGTCGTTCTCACTGTCGGGTCCGCTGTATGGATCTGTATCTGCCGAGGGAGCAAGTGTACGAGGGTAGAACCAGGGCGAGGAGAGTTCATCAGAGGAGCCTGTGTCTGCGTTTCTATCTGTAGAAGACGAGCTCTGCGTAGTAAATGAGGAAGTTTGGTCGGAGAGGTCGTCCAGGCGCCGTTTCCTCGAAATCATCTGTTTGCTCAAGGTGTTCTCCCTGAAGAACAATTGAGCGAGAATACCCAGGAGTCTGCCGTTGTATGAGTTGCTGTACCTTTTCGTATTCTGTCTTGTCGAAAACTTACTTTTGATGGTCTCTGGACACTTGGTACAATTGCATGCCGCTTGCAGCTGTATAGTCAGGCCAGAAATCCTGACCATTCTCGACGAGAAAGTCTTTGGCGATATCGTACAAGGAACTTCTCTGACCCTCTTCCATCCACTTAGTAAGACTAATACCAGGAGTTCCATCCTTGAGAGTAAAAGTGTCGATGTGCTTCTTGACAGCACTTTTGAACCTCACGTCCCTGTCGCAAGCCCTTTTGCCGAACCCCAGCGCTTTTCGGAGTTCTCTAATATGAGGAATATCTTTCGTACCCGGGACGCCACGAAAAGAGCTTCGCTTCGGAGCCTTGGCTCGATACTGGCGAGGAGACATCTTTGCGACAGGATGGTTGAGGGTTGGTGAAGATGATAGAAGTACTTCACGTGGTTCAAGACCAGATTTGATAAATGGGTTCTTGGTCAATTCCATGTACACATTTTCATATAGAGGGATGCAGTAGCTGACCTATCAGCCAGCATGAGTTTGCCAAAGAGGCTCACAATTAGACGAATAGCTCTTGTCACATCCTGGATTCCGGGCATATTACAAGGGTTATGCCATAGCTCATGATGAGTACAAAGAGCTGTCTTTGTTCCTGGTTTCCACCAGCTCTCAATAGTGTCATTCTGGAAGCTCGTAAACTGTGCAGAATACATAGGAGAGGATCGATCTGATGAGATGGGCAGTGTTCATAGCCAATGCATCCTAGAGCTGTCGGACAAAATGTCTGCTCTGAGAGCCAGGGGTCACAAGACGGCCAGTTACGGCGCAGATGAGATTGATCATTTTTCTTTGACTAGGTCTATAATTTGTTCAATGAGCATCATTATATCAAAAGCATAGGCGACTCCGAAGCAGGTGGATTGGTCAGTTGACCACGCACTTTGCTTCTTTCACAGAACAGACCATCAGTCCACGGATAGGATCCTCTATTTATGACTTTGAAAAGGCTCGTTTCAGTCTATTCAAGAAGTCTCGTATAATAGTTGCGAAAGAGCGGTTTCGCATAGTATACACAGAAGTATGCACAAGAGCCCAAGCACCACTCTTACTGAGTTCTCGCAGTGCAGTCTTTGAGCGTGTCTGGGTATGTGCTCTGTGTGAGTGCGAACATCCAACCCTGCACAAAGATGGTCCAGAGTTCTGCACTTCAACAACAATGCTTTACTTTCCCTTTGTCGCTAGAGACCACTACACGGATTAAGATTGCGGTGTCCCTTGGCCTTTTGATTTCCGTACTATTCAGACGGTTCAGGTAAAGATTTGGTGTTTCGCACTGTGAGCATAATCTCGGCGGATTCCCAGGAAATGAAGTTGACCACGGTAATATCCAATATTCCATACAGCACAGAAGTTTATAATCTGCTTTAAGTCAATGAACCAGCTCAACCGCCCTCCGTGAGCGGCTCAACACTAATCTCATAATCCAACCGCTTCCCATCATGTTTCGCCCCCCTTATATCATTCTCCACGTGCCTCAAGAACTGCTCCCGGATATTCCCAAAAACCTCCTCGTTGTACAGGTAAACCTGCCGCAAGCAAAGCCTCGGCCCGTACTGGCGGATGCAGAGACCCGTGGTCAGGCCCTTGTTCTCCATGGGCAGAGCGATCATGAACTTCTTGAGGGTCATCTCGAAGAAGTCAAAGGGCGAGAACGTGAAGCGGTCGCCGTGGCCGGTGCGGTGGTGCACGGCGAAGGAGAACATGATTGGCGTGGCTGTTTCTTTGGCGTAGCCGCGGAGATGGGCGCTTAGGATTCTCTTGGCGTGGGCTGGGTTGTAGTAGTTCTGAGAGCCTATCTTGGGCATTCGGAGCAGGAAGCCATCTGCGCTTGGGGAGCTCTTTCGGATGGGGGCGTATGGCGATGCCTTTGCACGCTCTGGGTCTACTCGCGTTGAGGCGACGGCGGGGACAGGGTCGGGAGAGGTATCCGCTCCGTCGAGCCCCTTTGAGCTGACGTCGTTATCATCGTGAGAATATGAAGCAGCTCTCGCCTCTTGGGGTACATGCGCGACATGTGCTTCTTCCATCGGGACCACCCCTGCACCAGTCTCGGGTTCGAAGCTACCAACTTCCTCTCGAGTGGCCGTAACTGATGGTTTGGACAGCGGCTTGTAGACGATCTGACTGCGGGTTTCGCGCGTGGAACTGGCAAAGCTGCCACGTCTAGGGGCCACCGAAGTTCCAGGTGAGCGCCGTCGGACTGACCCTGCAGTGCCATCATCTGCACCGTTCTCCGTGGCAGGTCCCGCAGCCTCGATAGCCATAGGAGCAACAGGCGCCGCGACTGACTGACGGTTTGTCCGAAACGGATCCCGGTTGATGGAGACTGCACGATCAATGGTCCCAAAGCGAGATGCAAACGGCCCGAGTTCATATCCTTCGCGACCGTAGTCTTTCTGCCTGGTGCGTCTGTTCGCGCGTCCCTCGAGCTGAGGATAGAGAGCTTCTTCCTGTGTGTGGAACGAGCTGCTATCGTCTCCGTCGTCGTTGGCGTACATGCCCAGGAAGAGATCGAGGTACTGGTTCTGGCGCGGACTCTTGGTACGACGTCGTGCGTCGAGCTCGGCTTCGGCAGGTCGTTTGGCTTGCTCGTGGATCTGCCGCATGGTCAGTGAGTGTTTGGCTATACTCGGCGGGAGTCTCACTGGAGTTCTTGATGACTGCGTGTTGTGAGATTCTTCAGCGGGTGCAGGATGCATAGGCTCGTCCATATCAAGGCTCGGCGGCGGGACAAAGACAGGAGGCGCCTCTTCTTGAACTCGAGGCTGCATGTCTTCGATTGCAGGCAAGTCGTCATCCGCTTCTGGATCCCTGAGGATCGAAGTCAACACAGAGAAACAGATGCTTTCCCTACAGACAACAACTCACCTCTTTGGACTTCGAGGCACAAATGGAACCTCGGGAATGTGAAGCCCGTAATCAGACATGTCGTCTATCTCGATGGGCGTGTCAACGCTGTGTCCGCTGCGCTCGAGGTGAGCCTTGAAGTTGGCCATGTGAGAGTTGGCCAAGTTTTGGGACATTGCAGTCTTATTCTTCCTCGTTCGTCTTTTGGTGTTGATGTAAAGGAAGAACAGCTTCGCCAATAGATTTGTGATTCTAGACAATAGGCAGCGTCAGCAGAATGATCAAGCGTCAATAGAGGAGCGGGACCAACACTTCTCTGTTTCTGTGGCTCGTGTACCCTTTCTTGTTGGCAGCAGAGGGTTCGTCGGGCCAAAAGCGAAGACCTCCTTTGTCGAGAAAGTACTTGGCCATCTTTTTAAACTTGACCTTGCAAGCTTCCTCGGCCCAGTTTGAGAGATCCTTCTCTTCAATCTTATGCTCCTGGATGAAGTCTTTCAGATAAGTTGCGCGAGCCTTTCGGAACCTGGCGATGAGGTTCTTGTCGACATCCTTCCCCAGACCAAGATCCTCCAGAAGCTCTCCGTAGCTCGGGAGGCCTGGGTTCGCCTTCTTCTTCTTGGTTCTGGGGGAGAACTGGAGGGGAATAGACCGAGCGGCCATCCTTGATCTGTCCCGCGATGCCATGACGGTAAGGTGTAAGTGTACTGTAGGGGAATACAGGGGAAGTTTTCACAGGGCTAAGACGAGGTTTAAGAGACACAAGATGGAAAACACCCTGAGGAAGCCCCCCAGACTCCAATGCCCCAGTCGGTTCAGCAGACGTGGCCCATGGAGTCACTCAAGTTGAAGAAGAGCAAGGGCCTGGGTGGGTGCTTCAGAAACATGGCCTAATGCGTACTCTACGGGTAGTCGCTGCAGAAGATCAAGGATCCGACAGCCATGTTCAAACAATCTCGCTTCTCGGTGTAACAAGAGACACACTCAAACGGTGAAGAGAAACAGCCTCGCCATGCACGGGAGTCGTGTTGGCCAGATATCGCGGCCCGGCTGGTGGTGTAGCCGATCAGGCTGCGAGTGCGCACAATGCAATGATATCCTGGCAGTGGGCGGCTATGGAACTGTGCAGCAGGGACTCGCAGACCGCTTTTACTACTAGACAAATCATTTGCTACTGTGATGTGCAGAGCGTGGAAGCCTGGGTTGTCTTTCAGAGGAACAAGGGTGGTGGTGAGCAGGCGTTTTCCTGAGCTCTTCCGTTCTGTGATTTCTTTCTTTCAAATTCTCTCGAATTCTTTTCCTTGCTTTTGTTTCCTCTTCTGCAACTACCCAGACTGAAAATTCTCTAATGGAGGTGGTCCTGGCTGCAGCCATGTTGGTTGTTGGTCCATGGATAGCAAGCCACACTCCGCAAGAGCCAAGTTCTCTCTCCTCTACTGAGTCTGCACTTTATCTACTGTACATGTGCTTATTTGCCAGGGAAGTTTCATTCGCCCCTGTGAGAATTCGACAACCTGCATGCATTGTGCGACCCGACTTCTACCCCTTTTGCCTCCTTTACTTCTCCGGTCCAGGACATGCTGCTGCTGCTGCTGAATGTTTGGCTGAGACACTCTTGCAAGTCAAGGCTTTTCTTCAGCCGTTGAAAGCATTGCATATATCTTCTGTTACATAATCTACTAGCTAAGAAATATAAGAGAGAAAGCGAAAGAAAAAGAAAAGAACCCAAATTCTATCCATACATGCCCATCTATTAAACAGTCCCAATCGTTAATCCGTTAACGTCACCCTCCTTGTAGCAATACCTATAGTACACATAAGAAAAAAGAGGAAAACACTAAGAAGACGCCCTCAGAAACAAATCCACCCGTCTCAGATCTGGATAGGCGCTCCCGAAATGTAAAGCTGGTATCTCAACTTCGGCCTCTGCGCCATTGGCAACGATTCAGCCTGCCGATGCTTTTTGGTCAGACAACCCAGACACTCATCCATGAAGTTGGCAAAGCCGTCTTCATCACCTCTCTCAACTTCACATGGCAAATTACCTCTTGGGGGCCTGAAAGATATGTAGAGTTTCCGGGAGTTGCTCAAGCCCAGCTCTTTAGTCACGGCCTCAAGCGACATCAGGAATATCCTGGATGAAGGCCGCCAGGGTTTGAAGTCGACGTTGTTGGCAGCATCAGACCTGTAAGTAATCTCACATGCCTCGAGGGCTTCTCTTTCTTCGACTCCGAGAACCATGGGTCTGGCTTGGTTCACAGTGCCTGGACTCAGAGGAGGCGGTCGCCTGCTTTCTGTCTGAACCTCATCAGAGTCTAGCCGCGATGTAGACTCTTCCAGCAGTTCGCGCTCCCTGCTTGGTCCAGCCTGAGTAGCAGGAGCCCGTCTCTGCGGCAAAGCAGGTTGCTTTCCTCGGGCTTTATCCGAGAGACCAGTAGTGCCAGAGGGCAGTTCCTCTACATCAACCGCCACTGCAGCAAGAGCTGCTGCGGTCTGCTGCGCAGCCTGTCGAGCTGCCTCTGCTCTTTGATCCTCTGCAGAAGGCTGTTTCTGACTACCTCCCCTCAGATCATCAGCACCGCCAAGACGAGAGGTCGAAGCCTTTGACGAAGAGCCATCAGCCTTGTCTGTAGCCTGCTGGTCGTGGTTCGCATCCCTGTCGCACTCGGGCGAAGATGGACTTGAGCTGTTATCAAGAGCTGCCATGTCTTCATGGCTAGCAACTTCAGGTCGTACAGTTGGTTTCCTCTGTCTGTTAGAAACCCTGGTGGCTGTAGGAACGCTCTTGGCCTTTCTCCCAGTCTTTGTGCCCTTGGAGGGCTGGCGCTCAGAGACTCCTGGATCCTGTCTAGGGGCTTTGGCTTGATGATCGTTGTCGTTGGAGCTTGCTTCGGCTGGCCGTTTGCCATTGTTCTGCACCTAGTGTACCTGTTAGTCGTGCAACGGGGAAACGGGTTGGATTCAGCATGCCACTGACAGTTTGTGTTACACTGGGAGGGCTGTTGGGTCCGTCGTACAAGTCCGTACCGTGCATGTTCTCAGGCTGTACGGTTTGAGAATTGTTTGTAGGCTCTAGAGGTCGACAGTCTGGAATATCGCCGACTACATCAGGGAGGAATAGAGAAGATGAGTATGGGTCTGAACTAGACATTTCGTCTGGTCTATTTTCAGGAGACCGGGGGGTGAACATGGTAAATTTGAACGAAAGAAAAGGATCATTGTCTCTTGCAATCACGTCAGAAATAGTCTTTGGGTCTTTATGGAGGCTGACTTACGTCGAAGGTCCCGGGGCGCTCATGTTGGACTGCATAGTCTCAAGATCTATAGGGTTGTCGACACTTAGACCCCTGAGCTCATGCGTGTTGATCACGACTCGCGGTCTCGTATCACTCAGCTTTTTCTGAGCCTCTGACGGCCGATTACACGCTTCGCTAGACTGCGATTGGAGTTGAGGAAGTGTTGAGCTCGAGGGCTTGTATCGCTTATACTCGCGAGCTGCACGCCAAAAGACCTTGATCATAAGACGGCGTATTCTGTTAGACCAGTGTCAGTTATGGCTCGTATCAACTGTGTACTATTTTCCGGCCACTGACTTTGCAAAGTCCTTGGAATACTCGAGAGGCCGTGTGTTGCCCGAGCTGAGCCTATCCGGCCAGAATCGAGGCCCGTTTCCCTTGGTATCAAGAAAGTCTTTTGTTATCTCCAGGAGTCCTCTCTGGTGAGAAGGTGTCCTCCACTTGGTAAACTTGTAGCCTGGAAGGTTGTCGCTGGAGGACACAAAGGCTCCGACCTGTTCCTTGATAGCCCTTTTGAAGGCAATGTCTTCTTGCTGGCCTGGGTTGCCGTAGCCAAGAGTTCTGCGTAGGTCTGTGAGATGGGGGATGGAGGAGGTTTTTGTAGTCTTGAAGAGTCTGTCGGCCACTTTAGAGGCCTTTACATGGCTTTGGACCGGTTCCATGTTTTTAGGTGTTGGGAGAAGGCACATAGATCTCGAGAGTCCATGTAGGGACGGATATGCCCTATGGTAATGAATGTGTGTGGCTTCTTTGGTTGGGGACGAGCCTCACTGCGCGAACTACCAAAATTGAGTCGAAAAGAGGCAACAGAAACTGAATTAAGGGTGATCCAAGGCGGGTTAGGTCATGACTCGAGAATGGGAGCGTGTTGAAGGTGGCCAGGATGCTCAGGGGCACCGGGGAAGCATCCGGGCTGCATAACAAGGCAGATTTGCGCCAGGACATTTCCTATTTCTTAACTGAGCTACATTGTATCTTTTCTTAGCTTTTGCCCTGCAAGTACCAGCGCGAACCTGGGCTGCAGGCTGCTTTTTCGCGGAGTTCCAGTTGCTCGACAAACCCGGCAATGAAGCTATCGTCAAGAAACATCAACTACTCGACATGTTGCTCGAATTGCCCGGAGCTCATCACTCGTTTTACCCGTCGCTATGGTTTAGTTCTAGCGTCACGCACAGTGAGCAGAAAATTAAAAAGGACATGTGGTGACCTCGATTGTGACCGCTTTGGCCTGCACCAACATGCATATGTAGAAACAGACGCAACAGGGGTCCCCGGCTGCAGATTGCAAGTGTACAAACGTCTCATTCGCACTAAAAACAACTTATAAGGCATCCTCTTCCCTCTTTCCTCAAACGCGGGTTGAAATGCCTGACTGGAGGGTGTGTCTGTGTGGCACTGAGCGTTGTGCCTGAGAGCGCTGCAGATGCCAAATTACTTAAACTAGTAATTCTAACAATGCCAAGACTTTATATCTTTAGTTTCTACCAGGTTTAAATCCTTCCGGGCCTTATGATCGTTCCCGGCTCGGGTTCCAATAGGGCCATAATCTTGCCAACTTCGAAGCTGAGGGTGTCGCCTCTGTGTTGCCTTCACCGTCTTCATCTCGTGGCGCCCGTTTGACAGGTCTATTTTGCGTCTTCCTGTCGAACTGATGACGCACGGGACAGCTGTCATTCTGTGCGTACAGTCAGTAGATGGATAGCTTCAGCTCTTCGCTATGACCGTGCTGTGCTGCAGCAACCTGTAGGGGGGTATCTCCATGCCATCGCGTCGTTCGAACAAATAAAAACTGACCGGAAAAAGAATGCCCTGGTAAGAACGCGGCCGTGGAACTATTAATAGGCACGTCTGTCGTTGCCTATCTATGGTCTCTTCTGTCTTTCTGAGCATTCATTATCCCCAAGGCTACTGAAGACAAGAATCGCCATAACCCTACACTTTTGGAACATGTGCCATTCATCAAACTATCAGACGTCATACGAGACGCAGCTCATGTCCTTTCATTTCGAGGTTTCCCCAGCAACCCTCCATGGCAGCAACGTCTATCTCACGCTCCACTGGCTGTCAGCTTTCGTCTCCTTTAAACTGCAGATAACACATCCACTACACTCACATGATTGCCCTTGCCAGCAGACATCTGTCAATTACCAGATCCCTGGGTCAGGAGCGGCAGATCCAGAGCGTGGATCTTGTTCCATAATCTAAACATCGTCGTCCACGTAGCCGTACTCCTCCTCCCCGTCGTCCCTCCCCTCCCCATACAACACCTCGCAAACCCCTGCCAGCGGGATATCCATCACCGCATCCGTCCCCTCGCTCCAGATCTCCCTCCATCTCAAGCTGCCGTCCCCGCGAACCTTGCGCTCCCTGTTCCTGCCCCCCCTCAGCCTCCCCTTGGCGTCGATCTCGGCCAGCTTTCCCGCACCGTCGACGACCGTCTCCACGCTCGACAGCGGCACCGTCAGCATCTCGGTGTTGTACGCCGCCAGCGCCACGTAGATGTACACCACCGTCATGACGAGGAAGGCCGGTATAGCCAGCGCCCACCACCTGTTAGGATAGTAGGTGATGCCCAGCGCGTGGAGGAAGGGCGACGGGAGATACCCCCAGAGGAGGTAGATGAGGAATGTCAGGCTGCTGAAGAGGTACAGCACAAAGCCGTAGTACTCGTACGTCGGCACCTTTGGCGCGGCGCGAGGCACAGGTGCAATTGCATCGTCGTCGGATGCGTCTGGCGTAGTTGGGCGTGATGGGCGTAAAAGAGATGTGAGTGATGGTGAAGGGGGTAAAGGAGTGGGTGGTCGCCCGTAGAATGGAGGTGCGAACAGGTTCTGCGATAGTTGTCGCGGAGGAGAGTCTTCTCCGGAGGAACTGACTGACAGGCCGTCCGAGAGGCCATCGTCGTCCTCGTCAGAGCTGAGAGACATGGTTACCGAGGCGTTGTTCTTTGGTTTGTCGCAGCAGAGAGTTGTCAATTCGACGTTCAAAAGTTGATGCGACGTCGCTCGCTTAGTGAGTTAAGGCCAGGAACCCGCTGCAAGGACGAGGATGCTTGTTCTAGCGCCTCGTCTAGCACGTTGGAGCTTCCCGAAAGCTTAAACTGCACTACCCTGAACCGTAAGTGACGAAAGCTTCGCCATTAAACAAGCCACACAGTTGCAGAAAACTTGACTCTGGTTTGAGAAGGTAAAAGAATTTTAGATCAACTGCAGGCTCCTGTAGCACTAAGACAGTGTAAGTATTTATGCATTCTGGTCTAAGGCGGCCAGGTTTTCTGATACCCCGAGGACAAGGACTATCAATAACTTGGTATTGTTATATTATTCAAATATTATTAAACCGGCTGTTGCACTGCCTTTCTCACTCATACTACATCCAAAGTATTCATCATCATTAATCCGCATCTTTGATCTCTATGTCATACACTTTGTACAAGAAGCCCTTCTCTTAAGAAACTTTAAAACTCACCCGTCAATCGGGCATCTATACTCCCTCTCGCCACCTATCGCCCCATTCTGCTGCCGCTCCTGCAACTCATCTAAACAGCTCTGATGGTAGATGTGCCGGCACGCCAGGACAACTAACGGGCCCGTCGGTTTATCCTTATTATTGCTCGCACCACTATCGACGCTTTGCTCAATGAGCATGCTCGAGGGTCTCGTGTCCACTCCTTTACCCTTAGCCTTAAGGTCTGATTCGCCATCATCACCCTTAGCACGTTCCGCTGCATTAACCTGCCTCTCTTTCCTTCTCTTTTCCTCAATGGCCTGTTTATCTTCCCATGCCTCAAAGACTGCAGTTCCAGCAACTCCAGGACCCCAAACCCTTCGACTACATGCTTCACACGTGGATCCTCTCGGTCGCCAACCTCGTTGACGGAGCGAAACTGATTGGTTGACGTTGACAAACAGACTGCGTTCCAGAAGGCGGTTCGATAGTTTCAGGATCGATTCTTCGTATGCATATGCTGAGAAAATCGACGAAAGAACACCGCGAAGATCCGCCAGATTCGGCGATGACGCAGCCGCTTGCGTCAAGAACGCTCTCAAGATACGTAGGAAAGACAGATTGGATCCAGCGCTCGACAATAGCTTTGAGCCCGAATGGGACGTCGTCTGGCTAGATGTCGTGGTAAGCAGTGCAGTAAAGGTATGCTGAACCAGCGACCGCAAAAGGGCCACAAGCTTCTCCTCATCAAACTCATCGTCGTTGATGTTCTGCTCAGCAGCAGAGCTGAGTGCGGGAGACAGCTCCTTCGTGATTTGCACACATGCATCAATCAGACTCAACCAAAGGGCCTCATCCGGCGACAGTGTTTCGGACGCTGACTTCGATGCCTTATGAACCACCTTTGGCTTTTTGGTAGAAGACTTGGTCTGGCCCTGACATAGCCAAATACCAACATGGACATACTTCTGGAGACCCTCAAGGAGATCCTCTGCGGCATATCCAAGACTTGGCCCTTGATTTTGCTCTCCAGCACCCGTCAAGAGCCCATGCATAGCCGATTCCAAGGTCTTGAGATGCCTGACAAGTCTTTCCATAGCATCCTTTACTTGGCCTTCTCGAGCCATCAAAACAACCGCTGCATCGATTACACCAGTCTCTTCCATAGTAGGCAGTAGCTTCTCCAGCCTCAAATCGGCTGACTGTACCATACCGACATAGTCTGAGACATGAGAAGGCTCAAACTTACACATGAGCTGAACATAACGCTCGACCAAGTCGCGAGCGGCCGTCAGCTTTGTTGCTGATGCGGGCTCCTCAGGTTCCAGCAAGGTCGTGAGATATGAGTGCTGCAAGTCTGGTGCATCCTCAGCCGAGCAGATGATATGCTGATGTAGCTCCAACTCCTGCTCGGCAAGAGTCTTTGCAGTGAGCATGGCATCAAGTTCAAGCAAATCCCGTGCATGCTCTCTAACAATATTGAGCACCTCTTGGGTCTGGCGTCTGGTCAGTCCTGTTTGAGGTCGCAAGCATTCGCGGAGACAGTCAAACACTAGATCTTGGTCCTCCGGATCCTCAAAGTAGGTCTGGACAAGGTTGCCGTATTGCTTATCTGTCTTGTATATGCGCTTTAGAATGCGATAAAATCCTGCTTTCTTGAACAAAGGCATCATATCGGGCATGTCTGATGGGTGATAGACAGAGAGCAAATACTCGGCACTGAGCTGAGCATCCTCAGCTAGATCGTCGCCTGGGTAATTGCAAAGTCCAGTCAAAACCCGGGAGAGCGTCGTACCCGAGAAGAGGAGATACTGAGGAAATTTTGGAAGGTTCCGCGCGATAAACATGTCGAGATAGATGGTGTCCTCCGGAGCAAAGTCGTTGGGATTCATGACATCCAGTAGGATAGACAGAACGTATTGCCGATTTATCGTCTGCCCAAAGATCTGTTCTTCTGGGAGGTCACCCTTGGCGCCATTCATTTGCTGATCAGTGGAATCATTCAGAAACGGGTCTTCAAATGCCTCGTTCAACGAGCTTAGGAAGCTAGGCGCATCCAGTTTGAGAATCATCCGAAGATATGGAAACGATGGCTGTGACTCAGAGCTGGGGATGGTACGAAACTCATGTCCACTGTCTTTGGGCCATGTTATAGTTCTTCCCGAGAAGAAAAACCAGTATATCTCAGACTTGGCCTTGGTTGCCATCTCATCACTCATCGTCTCATCGTTAGGGTACACCCTCCCGGTCAGTGTATACGATAGGTATGGGAAAACCTTAAAGGCATTGATGCTGAAGAAGTCATCTGCTGGGTTGTTCGCCGTGAAGTTCCCATCGACCATAAGAGGAATCAACAACGAAAGAAGGTCGATCATAGGAGTGATATAGTCGCCAAGGGCCTGATTCCAAACGTAGATGAGAGCATCGTATAGGCTGTGTTGCTTACACAGAAGAGTTATCTCATCCAAATCCAGGGTTGCTGTCTCCATGTGGCAGATCATCTCTTCAAGTCTGCTCTCCCATCCTCGGCTGACATAATGTTGGACCAAATCCTTGACGACAGTTGGAGGCACCATCGTGATAGTCTTCTCAAGGATACAGGGTTCGAGGCACTCAAGGAAAATACCAGCAATGTCAGCATCTTCGTACCATTCGTACATCTCATCAAAGAGGAAATCTTGGTTGCCAACGGCTTGGCACGCCGTAAAACAGGTATCCGCTAGTTGTTTCATGTGGTCGTCGTCGTAGCTCTCGGGATCCTTCTGGCGCTGACCAAAGGCGTACTTCAATGAGGCGCTGATTATCTCCATAATTTTGTCGCGAACCATAGTGTGTCGCAATGAAGGATCTTCTGGCAGTCCAACAGTGAGTTTGTCTGCGTCACCAGTATAGTATGAGGTAGCAAGCTGGATGGCACCCATGTAGTCGCCATTCTCCATCATAGCAATAAGTCTGTCTGCCCAGTTCGACAACGCGCCAATTGAGACTTCATTGAAGCCAAGAATAAAAATTCTTCCCTTGTATGCTTTGAAGCTCATGTAGAAAGCATCCGCCACAACACCATGCATGGAGGAATCGTTCTCATCAAGCTGTTCCACGAGGCTGTGTAACTGCTCTGAGAATAAATCTGTGTGGAATATGTACTTTTGCACTAGATCAAACCCCTCTGTCATGCGCATGCTTCTGTCTTCAAGAACGATCATTCTTTGAGATATGGTAAGAACGGCTAGAACTGAACGACTGAGCCACTGAACGGCAACGATGGCCTCCTCACACTTCCATCGATTTCGTGCTTTGAATCTGTATGAGATAGGCTGGTCCTTGTCCTCATGTGGATATTCATCAACGTCCAGTACTGTCAGGATATTTGACCAACAGTACGCAAGTTTCACCTTTGAGATGTCGCTCTTGCTATGAGGATCCGGAACCTTTAGCTTTACAGCAGGAAACCAAGCGAGACAGCCTGTCATCGCGCTGTGAGGAGGAACATCTTTAGGACGCGCCGACTTGTGCTGAGTCTGCGCCACGGGTGTAGTCGAAACGATAACAAGAAGATAGGGCGTCAGCATAGCTGTCAAACCGATGGTATCTGTTGAGCACTCAACATTGCCTAGGGGTAAAGGCGCAAATGCCAGGACAGTGCTGGGTTTGACCGTCTTCCCTGCAGGCATCGGCGCATCCGGATACCGACCAAGAATTCGATGAGTTTTCACGGTCCTTCCAAGTGCGCCGGTTCCTCTACTTGCCAAATGTGAGAAAGCCATTCCTCGGTTATCAGCTGACACAAGTGCTGTATGACGGGTTCCTAAGAAACCAAGGTGGATGATAGCAACGTCAGGTACATGTCCATCCCCTGTGCGGTTTTGGAGCTGTGAGGGTTCCAGATGCGGTATTGTCAAGAACGGCCTCGAGGCGCGACTGGTATCCCAGGTAAAGATATTGCCACTCGCATGTCCTCCTGCAATTGTAGTATGGTCTGCAGATATCGCGATGGCAGTGATTGGCCCAGACTCAACAGCTAAACCACGTCAGCTTCATAGCTCTCAACAAATGACTTGCAGCTTACCTTTTGTTCCTGGCCCAATAATCATCTTGAGATTTTGGTTATAATCAAACACTAATATTATACCCTTCGACGTGCCAAGCACTATCGTTGCTGACACTGCTAGGCAGGTGGGTGATCCAAAGTTTCGTTTTCCTGCTTCGGAGAATGCATGGCCATTGAGCTTCCGTAGCTTTGTCCAGCGAACCACCTCCCATGGTGGCGTGGGTGTTTCTAAATCGGCTTGGTCGAGGAGGAATTGAGAGCTTAAAGAGACATTACGGCTGTGACTGGAAAGAAAGGGAAATGGTGATGAGGAGCGGGGGGTGTGTATGTTTGAGGAGGAGATTCGTGATTGGAATCGACGATCGAAAGGCCTGAAAGAGGGTGAGGGACTGCTTAAGCCAGGACGTGAGGCTACAGACGGGAGGATGCTGCTTCCAGGGGAGGAGACGAATGATCCCTGCGACAAGTTAGAAAATGCTTCGAGATCTAGGAATTGGCCTTCATACTTGAATAGATGGCGTATCGTCCGGTCCGGACAAGACCGAATCTATCGGACTCCCAGCTCGCTTTGGCAGACCATGCATTGAGCTTCCCCCCAAAGAGCTCACATCCGAGCTATCCTGGTGTTGCTGCTGCATGATTTCCCGATATCTATTCCCAACAGATCCATTTCCTATAGGAGCCGGCGTAAGGTGACGATCAGGCCCGTCGCTGTCCGACACATCCTCGGCTGAACCATCATCAACACCAGCGCCGGCCACCACGGGCGCATCATTTATCGAGTCGCCATTGTCCAAGCTCACGTCTCCCGCGAGCGACAAGTCTTCTGAATCGGCCATTGCACCGTGGCTTCCATCACTGCATGCGCAAACACTACCGCGTCGAGGTCATGGCACTGCGTAGGCAGAAAAGGGCTGTGGATTGGCGATGCAACAGTGCGTTTTCCCGTTTATGGAGCTCGGTCACGGTATAAGATGAAGCAGGTCGGAGGGGCAACGAGAATGTGGGAGACTCGCACGCTTTGGAATGCGTAGATTTACAAAAGCGTTCGAAGGGCGTCAGCTCGTTACAGCTCGATTCGTGTTGTAAAATACAAGAATTAAAAGGGTTTCGCACGAGCTGAAGCTATGGCGAGCTACGTAGGTCAGTTAGTTCGTTACGCAGCCCCATCGTGGAGGTTGGCAGCGGCGCAGTTGAGCGCACGCACCTGCCCAGCCAGTTCCACAGGGGCGGGCCGGTGATTCTCCGGGTGGTCCTGCGCTGTGACGTCTTTCCCGATGGGAGGTCGCATTCGCGATAAGAGGTCCACCATGAATCGCAGCTTCTGGATGCTACACCCCTCTTAACAAACTGAAACACCAAAAGCAGAACCGTCATCGACAAGAGATATACAAAATGTCTTCAATTGGACCACAAGTACCAGCGCATATATCAAAGCGGAAACGCACACCTGATGATGAAGCGTCCAACTCCAGCAAACAGCGCCGCAGCGAATCCCCAGCCAAGAACACAAACGAGATTGACCTCGAAGATTCAGACGATGACTACGGCCCCAGCGCACCTCTACCACCGAAGGCTTCCATCGGCCCTGCTCTGCCAACATCCAACAAAGACGAGATAGATATCGGGTCCGACTCCGACTCTGATACAGGTCCAGCACCACCAAAACCCACCGTCGGCCCTGCGCCACCGCCTGCCGACATCTCACAACGCCCTGCAGCATCTCCCGACTCAGATTCAGACTCCGAAGATGACTACGGCCCTGCGCTTCCAGGGTCGTCAAAGGCAAACAAACCCACCATAGGGCCACAGCTCCCAGTTGCCGAAGCAGCACCTCAGCGCGACTCGTGGATGCTTGCGCCGCCTACCGCTTCAGGCTACTCGGAGCGAGACCCAACCAAGATGCGCAACCGTAAATTTGCCTCCAAGTCATCGTCCGGACCATCGACCGTCTCGACAATATGGACTGAAACTCCCGAGGAAAAGCTCAAGCGACTACAAGACTCGGTACTGGGACGCGCCGACAAAAACGCAGAGACAGAAACGAAAGGAGGAAAGTCGCAAGAGGAAGAAGAGCGCAACCGTAAGATCTCTGCCAATATCGAATCGAAAAGAGGCAAGAGTCTATACGCAGAACACCAAGGACGAAGAGAAAAGGAAGGGAAGAAGGTTGAGGAGGAAGATGATCCTAGTAAACGAGGATTCGACAGAGAAAAAGATATGGCTTTGGGCGGAAAGATTGGCACGTCGCAAAGGAGAGAGTTGATGAACAAAGCTGCTGATTTTGGCGGCAGGTTTCAGAAGGGATCTTTTCTATAGCATGTCGCCATTCGGCAGCTCGTCCTATAAGTAATCTGAGATCACTCAAGGGTTGTAAATATGTCACGACAGATAAAAGTATGCAGATGGAACAAATATCTATTGCACCATCTAACTATGTAAGACCCAGAACCAGCAAACTCCGCCGCTCCGTTACCATCCAGCTGTTTTCTAGCCCAATGCAAATACAATATCTGTCTTACAGATAGACAATCCTCAAAGAATATCGGCAAATCCTCCTCCAAGCTGCCCACGCTATTCATGTCTTGTTAGGCATAACGTGACCTCACACACCGTCGTCGGGGGTATATACAGCTTTTTGAGCCCTATACGTCCTCAGCCTCACCCAGATATACGCCTTACTGCCCCCTCCTGTCACCCCACGTATGTGCCATGTGGTAAAAGAAAATCAAATGCCGTGTCGTCCAAAGTCAATTCCTTTATAATGTCAAGATTCGTGACGGTTGAACCCGGCATCTCGTTGCCAGGAAGAAATGAGAGAAAGCCATCGCTAAAAATAGTCGTGTCGTGATATAAGAATAAGAATGAGATACACGTCATTACGCAGCAGCCGGTGCACGGTTTGCCGCTTCAAGTTGCGATGGTGTTACAGTCTCGGGGGTGTTTTGGTTGTCTGGCTGTGCCTGTCGCCTTCGACCGAATCGCAAGGCCCCTCTAACAGATGAGAGAACACCACCATTTGATGTCTGAGTGACTTCTGGTGTTTGATGGGCTTGCTCAGGCTGTTGAACAGGTCCCTGCTCGGCCGGGGCCTCGCCTGTGCGACGTCTGCGGCTGGCGGGAGCTGGAGTTTCACTGCGGCCATTTCGCGAACCTCTAACCCATGCAGATCGAATCACGGCAGGTAGACCGAAGCGTGGGTTGTTTCGAGGGTCAAAGTTCGAACCATTGTTTGCACCAGCCTCGTTAGCAGCGTCGGGGGCTGGTCGAGGCTTAGGAACATAGTAGTCGGCTTTGCAGAGTGGGCAGCAAGCTCGTCGACTGGTCAACCAAGGATCGACACAAACAGCATGGAAAGCATGTCCACAAGTCAACCCACGGACATCGTCGTCATCCTCAAGTGTATCGATGCAAATAGCACATGTATCACCAGGGTTTTCGAGACATTCGGGTGGCAAGGCGCCATCGATGTGATCGTCCTCCTCATCAGTATCCTCACTAGAGACTCGCTGAAGCCGGTCATTATTTGTGGTCTGGTTAGTTGAAGTTTGGCCATCTGTTGTCGTCTTGGGGGCATCTTTGGATTTCTCGGCCTCGGCAACCGCAGCTGTGGCGTTGATTTCTGGCGCCAGTGTCTCGGTGGCATTGCTCGCTCCGGTTGTCTCTCCCTGAACAGTCGCCTTGGATACATTGGTGGCCGGTTGCTCGTCGGTCGAGTCGCGTACCTTGGCTGAAAAGTCTGGTACAATTCCGTCCGCCTCTCGGATACTATTAGGTCTAGTAGGGGGTGCAGAAACGCCGCCAGTAGTAGGAAGACCCTCCTTTGCGCGATCGGAAACCCATGTCTTGTACTTCATCATCGGGAACTTGTCGTTGACCTCGTCCATCGTCATCAACTTCTTCTCACGACGTCTGCGATGAGGCCGAGGCATGTTTTCGAGAGTGATGGGCTCGCCATCTTCGTTCATTCGCATTTGTCGATTTCGGGCATTGTAGCGGAAACAATATTTAACACCAACGATGATCCTAAGATGAAGTGTTAGAGCCTTTTGAATACATTGCCCAGCCATCACCGTTCAGGCGAGGTTGGATATGCATATGCATGCGTGAACCAAGTCTCACCATAAGTTTGTGAAGACGACACCAAAGCCTAAAGCAACGAAGAAGAGCAGAGGTGAGTTCGACCCGCCTCCATTGTCTTTCCTGTCATTGCTGTTATCCGTTGTCGTCTCAGCGGCTGATTGCGAGGATGTCGACGAAGGATCTTCAGCGGCAGCGGCGCGAATGACGACGTGAGAGACCTCAGTCAATATTTGATGAACGGCGACCATCTTTAATGTCGGACTGAGGCGAAATAGATACTGAGCGATGGGAGGCTTGCTCGAATTAACTGGCGGGCTGCCGTGCGGGTACCATGGGCTGTTCAAGAGCAAACTCTCGCGGGTGTAGGGCGACAAAGGCACGAGGAAAGGCAATCAATGTCAAACACTGCCAACCCTGGACAATCGCCCTTTAAAGAGGAGAAAGGCAATATCTGCAATTGAATTCTCCTTTGTTTGACGCAAGGAGAACAAGTTACTCGGTTTGAACGAGTATGTGATGAGGTGAGAAAAGCCGGAGCGGAGGTGGAGTGACAGGACAATGCAAGGCAAGGCAAGGCAAGGCAAGGCAAGGCAAGGTAAGGCAAGAGAAGAGACAGATACAACGGCAGGTGCGAAAGTGGCCGCGCAAAGGATAAAAAGAGAAAGGAAGGAGCCCAGAGGAATGGGAACGGGGCGAGCAAGACTGTGCCGGGGGGTTAGCGGCTGGATGTGATTGGTCCTGCTTTGCGGTGTGTGGAGTCAAAACCGTAGGGGGCACTGTGAGCTGGTACCTTTGCTAGCACAAAGACTAGAACGCTTGAGTGCTGAAGGGGACACTACCGGCTGGAGAGACCCTGAAGAGACCCCGGCTACGGAAGGCTAGTGGAGAGACTGGCCTGAAAGAGGGAGGTCGCTCCCAATTAACAGGCGAGCAGGCGTGATTTGTATGTGGCTGGAACTACGAGTGGAGTGAGTGGTTGAGCGTGAGGCCGGGAGGTTTGAGGTGGTGGGTGGCTGGTCGGAAAGGCTTCCCGTTGGAGAAACGCAAGACTTTTGGTAAATATCGCGAGAACCGAGTCGCTAGCCTCAAAGATTGTGTACAAATATAAGTAAGTTTGTTTAATCAGTGAATCGAAGACAGGCGGTAGATCGGCTCAGACGAATGGGTCGTTTGTTCTAGGTCTTAAGATAGGCGCGGGACAATGAATGAATGGCATTGATGTAGGGATATTGCGTTGTTTAAGAAGTTTATGGGTGTTGTATCGTGATGTGTAAAGGGTTCAGAGCTTAACGGGGTCACCCGTTCGCTACCACATCCAACTGCGGCCTATGAATGGTTCTGTTCCATTTTCGCGGCGTATTTATTGCATTGCAATACGCTTCCTCCGCTCTGTTCAGCTCTTCTGAAGATTATCTGACTGATATTCGTGGCGCAGTACCGCGGGGGAGGGGATGGACTAAGCGCAGTGGAGACTGGAATCTTGAATCACAGAACCTAAAAGCATAGACCTCAACAGGGTTCCTTTGACGTTTGGGTTCATGATCGCTGGGGTGTTGAATGCGACAGGGCAAGTTCACGAGACGGGACGAACGGGAAGATCCATCGGGGTTGTGTTTGACAGCTGCGACTTATTTCACAATACGGTTTCACTTTATTGCCCAGAAGCAGGATCGCTTATCTCGTCAGCACAGCCA
This sequence comes from Fusarium nurragi, assembly GCA_012977755.1. Lineage (NCBI taxonomy): Eukaryota > Fungi > Ascomycota > Sordariomycetes > Hypocreales > Nectriaceae > Fusarium > Fusarium nurragi. The sequence continues at coordinate 440,572 of JAALXI010000046.1, forward strand.
GCAAAGCTTCTTATCCGAGCGTCTAGATTTAATGATTACAACTTACCAGGATATTCCCATCCACCACCTTCCACCATATAAATCAGGCTTTGACAGTCGCCATGGTAGCACAACGTCGCTCGCAAATTTCCGAGATAACGGACCGCACCGTTTGGTAGTCTTCTCCATTTGTTTAAACTTCTATTGTCTCTTATGATTTATCCACTGGAATGTATTTGCTTATTCATTTATCCATTCATTGGAGGCCCATAATTCAACCGGGCCCCGACAAGCATGAAGGCGCTTGACCGAAACGCCTCCACTTGTTGCCGACTCAATTCGTCTCAGCCCAGAGCCCAGCCCGCTTCACGGGGCTCCTTATTCTCTGGGCATCAAAATACTTGGCCGCTTTAGATTAGCAGACAGAAATACTTAGACAGCTTTGGGACCAATCAAGCCCGAATCTTTCCTATTCTTTTTCTATCCCCTCAGCCAAATAGTCATAGCGAGGCTCCTTGTTTCTGAGACGCTCCACTAGCACGTCATAAGAGAAAAGAAGGAATTCTTAGAAAGGATAAAGAAACCGCGCCTATGAGTATAGAGTATTGAGTTTGTTGAACGAAAGGAGGAACAACAAAGGGGGCTGTTGTTAACAGCTGATAGTTCCATCCCGTTGTCTCCGCTGGGAAGGCCGCGGCACAGCTCAGCTCGCTATAGGATCGCATCCCAAAAGCTTGGTTGGCTTCACTGTGGCTGCGAGTGCACAGAGAGTTCAGCACTGTCAGAGAATAACATCTGCATTCAAATGACGATGTTCCTGCAGTAGAGCCGTGTCATCGTCCAACACAACAGTCGATCGAATGGCTCTCGTGCAATCTTGAACAGCCGCAGGCCTCCAAAACAGGCTTTCCATGGCAGCTGTCTCACAACACATATTTTAAACTTGGCACATCAATATCAAAACAAAGCATCGGTGACAGCACGCAACCTCGAGCGATGCTGAAACACATGCAGCCGCACAATCATCCCCAGCAGAGTCTCCTTGTCGGCATCAGCTTAGCAAGTACATTACAGTGTCCCTCGGTAAGCTCCCGCACTGCTCCCTAGCGTCGATTTGACTGTTGCGTCGTGTGGGTTGTCGGTTGTGCTCTCAGCGGGGATAGTGTATAATTGTGCTGCACCCCGTCTCTACGGCGGGTCTTGGCTGTGGCGATTGGAGCCATGGGGATCCAAAATGCCTCGCGCCGAAGCATTAACGATCTGACGGGAAAGCAGTCAGCGGGGTTTGAGCCTCAAACCGCCGGACTTTGCGGGCGGCTCGGCTGTAACGGGATCGCTTCTTTGGCTTTGATTTGCTTCGCTTCTTCTTTCTTCGAGGTTCTAAAAGTCAAAAGATGCTCAGCATCCTCGTGATGGTCTATCAGGTCATCGCCTTGTTCTGTGCCGCGCATCCCGGGACTTGACGCTTGATTTTGGACGGGGCTATGACGCAGCCACTGAAACCTCAACAATCAGACTAAAGCCTGACTCTTTCTGACTGAAGCACAGTAGGTACAGTAAATAGTGTCTCTGTCAGACGGCCACGGCCAAAAGAAAACTCCACGTCAGATATTGGCCGCTTATCAGAAGGCGGTCGAAAACTACGGAGATGGATGGGTAATGTTGTCGTCTACACCAGGCTGTGTACGGACAGAGATATCCCGATGCAAGTCTACTCAACGTTGCAGCGATTAAATAAATTACAAATACACAAAGTCTATGATGTCGACACCACGGGGCTATGTTGCCTTGGCTTACTCTCAATGTGAATGGCACTAGACACCATCATAGATATGATATTGTCAAAGCACCTGAAGGAGGCCATCTACGAGTCACGGCTGTATTCTCTTGTGTCGAAGCGAGGATGGAGATGGAGGGACCTGAGCATTGATGCCCTTAGTCAGAAGTTTTGACGATCACAACGTTACTGCCGTTCGGACTTTTAACAAGATGTGCACTAATTCCCAATGTGTTTGTCAATCAATTACTTAGTAGAAACACAAACATCGGTCGTGACCTTGGGATAACAGCATGACCGTCAATGGCTTCCTCTACCGTATCTGCTTATCATATGCCGCAATAGCCTAAGCTCTGCTCTTCTCTTGAAATGGTTCTACATAAACTCGAACTCTGTGGAAGATACCGCGATGAACTTTCTTGACTCAAGCCTCTATCGCGGTCAATAGAATCCAGGTTCCCGGGTGCCACCCCCTTTCTGTAGTAGATGGCCTGGTCAAGAAGTATCACGGGGTACGTTAGTCTCGAGCGGTGGAGGTGGTCCCGATCTGGATCCGAGGACCGGGACGCGTGATGTGCCTGGAGAATGAGGCTGGCTCAGTTTCTTAGTTTCTATAGCACGGGCTTAGCAGTTATACTCGCAATGAGTTAATAGAGCAATCAAGAATCAGGAAGAAACAATGCCCGTGTATCTTGAGCTTGTAGACATGAGAGTTCATCAACCAACCACAAGCCCCTCTTGGTTCTCCACGCCTTGGCCTCCCACTTTAGGTTTTCCTTAGCCTGCCCCACGCCAAAAACGTTATGTTTCTGCAGGCGACGAGAAGCAAGATCACCACTGCAGTCATACACCAAACCACAGCTCCAAACAATCTTGACAAAACCACACAAACACACTCTTAAATCGCACACGCACTATCAAAATGCCTCCTACGCAACTTCCCGAATCTGGAAACCCACTGTAAGTGCCTTCCTACCCCTCAGAGATAAAGTGGCGGTCCTCTCTACCCCCCGGTGGTTCCAAGGTGGAGAGACGACGACGCACTTTTGAGTCAGCTCCAAATGGGAAGAGTGTGGGTGGGCTGACGTTTGTCTGGTTTGTTTACAGTGTGTTTTTCGATATCACCATCGGAGGTTAGTCTATCCGTCTTCCGCTCCGAGTACGGACCACCAAAGTGAAGCTATTCCCAGTGATCTACATGGGAACAGCACGATGATGGCTTTGTTTACATCAACCACTATTGTTCATCATGAATAATTCACTTGAGCAAATGGCTTTGTACTGACACTCCCAGGGGAACCCCTCGGTCGCGTCACCTTTGAGCTCTTTAAAGATGTCGTCCCCAAAACAGCAGAGAACTTCCGTCAGTTCTGCACTGGCGAGAGTAAGAACCCTGCCGGTCGTCCCCAGGGCTACAAGGGCTCCAAGTTCCACCGTATAGTGAGTCTCCTTCATCTCCGATATGTGGCACGTCTCGCGACCAACAGAAAAGCTGACCCCGAGGAAAACAGATCCCAAATTTTATGTGTCAAGGTGGTGACTTTCTCAACGGCGACGGCACAGGATCAACTTGTATCTGGGGTTTCAAGGCCTTCGAGGATGAGAACTTTACTCTCAAGCATGACCAGCCCGGTCTTCTCTCCATGGCTGTACGTTTCACTTCTATTTTGCTCGTCTACGCTTATACTAACGTCACTTTAGAACGCTGGACCCAACACCAATGGATCTCAATTCTTCATCACTACTGTTCCCACACCCTTCCTGGACAACAAGCACGTTGTCTTCGGCAAGGTCGTTGAGGGTATGGATGTGGTCAAGAAGATGGAGGCTACCAAGACGGGCTACCGCGGCAAGGACATGCCGAACCTCGACGTGGTAATCTCCCAGTGCGGTGAGATGTGAAAGTTCTTTGGTGATTCTTGTGCTGCCGGTTGCAATTAAATGTCTGGCTGGAGCGATACAGGGCTGCGAGTGCTGGAGGCGTCGAGATCTCGAACAGTATAGATACCCGTCAGAATACAAATCTCGATGTGCCCCTCACTCGGCGCTTTTCACATCTTGTGTTATGTTACACTGGTATCTCTCGAGAAAAGCTATGCGCAGCCCGAGACATTAGAATGGGCTCGGAGCGCAAAATTCTACACCTACTATATGAGGGCTAGGTTCGGAAACATCAGGATAGAGGTTCTAGAACAGCAATACACTTCGTTCTTCTCTTCTTGCTATAATTGTACCGGCCACTACATTATCAAATCAGGCCGACTCTAGTGAGTCGTAACGTAATCAACATACCTCGTAATACCAGCTGTGTCGTATAAGCCGACTACCGAGATGACCGCCTGAGAAACTACGTTGAACATACTTACACAGACACAGCAAACAAACAAACATGATTCACTTCACAGGACACAGAAACTGTTGCGAACTATTTTTCGAATTTTACTTAGCTGAAACTGTTATTGCCCTTAGATCCCAAGTATCCATCGCCCGCAATGCAACCAAACCAAAAAAAGAATCATAAACGCTGCGTTAAATCATCGCGAATGCTGAGCCGAGAAAACGAAAGATTGCGCTGCCAGGCTCCTCCTCCCCCCCTCTTGTTCTCCGACGCCCGTAGACGCTGGGAGAAAAAGGAGGGGAGTTGAGCGGCGCGCGTAAAAAATGCAGATGGTATCTTTATATCCAACGCCGTGGAATGCGACCGGCGCCCCTTTTTTGATGTGTGTGAACCTATAGCCTGCATCTCCCAGAGATGAAGGAAAAACACATTGCCGTCTATGTATACTGTAGAAAATGACGAGGGTTCCCTGGCGGGATACGATTCAGGAGGGGGATGATGAAAGGGGTTGGGTGACCTAAAAGTCACCAAACACCCAGTTCGTGCGGCGGCGGAGGAAGGGCGTGGGGATGGGAGGGCCGTCGCTCTGGGTCTGCGCTGGGGCATCACCTTTAACGGAAGAAGGGTCTTCGCGGAATTGATCACCGGGGGGTGTCTGTTGCGGAGGCGCATTGGCTTCTCCGGCGGAGGTAGGTTTGTTGATGTGAGTGACAATGGTCTTGATGACTGTGGATGGCTGCGGCTTTTGCTGCTGATCACCGCCTGTG